>CM062817.1:1508912621-1509278581 GCA_031772625.1 Pinus tabuliformis | reverse complement strand
GGGCCATGTTAATCCCTATATAAGGCCTATATTAACCCTAAAACCCCTTATTATTACCTAGATATGGAGTGATTACATTTCTATCATTATATTTTTGTCTAGGCTAATTTTACCCTTTTTATCCTATACATACACTAAGGAGACATAGTCTTAGAATCATCAAAGATTGTATTGTACATTGTATTCATTGTAAGGGGACATTTCCCCCTTTAAGAGGATTATAATTATTGGTTTGCTATAATTTTTAAGGCACAAAGAATTATAGCATTAAAAAGTTACAAGTTCTAAACACCTAAAGTAATGGGGTATGTAGGGAAGGATTTATTTATTTTTCCCATGGAAAAATCATAATTTTCATTAATATAGAAAATCACATGCTGAAGATGCTTGATAGCATATGAGAGTTCAGTGGTATGGCCACTATCTGTACTGTTTTGTCTCAAAAATATAATTCAATCCCATCTAAGGCCGGATGCTATGAATAATTACATATAAAAAGTTCAATAATATATAGACATAAATATATGCCATAATTCAAATATTTACAACAAAATTGTACCATAAAATACTCATAAATCAGCACTGTTGGTCCCATCAAAATTTTCGATCCATAAATGGGCGGTGGTAGTAGTTGTGCGAATCCATATCTTGTTTTTCATGGATCAACCAGACCCCCCTTGGTAGGTGCGTGGATTCCTTGGATAGCTTGTCAGAAACATGGTTGTGCTTCCTGTATATATGTTGACAAGAATAAACGTCAAAATGTGTTATTAATCTCAAAGCATCATCCAATATGTGATGGAGTGTGTATGTGTGACAAAAATTTTGTTGGTTAAACCATTTGATAATGATCTGTGAGTCACCAAAAATCTGCAATTCACTACATCCTTTGACAAGAGCAAATATAATAAGTGTTGGAGAGATATAAGTTCTACAATTTATTCCCCCCCCACCACCCCCCCCAATCCCATTTTCATCTTGTAAAAATGAGAGTGTGTGATATGAAAGAATATGCCTCCACCACAACCATGTAGTTGTGCCGATCCATCGAAATAAGCCCATGGTAGGGTGTCATAATTAATGTTTTCAACAAGGATGTTGCGAGAAAGTGGTGCTCGAGTTTCCTCCGGTAATATTTGAAATTTTGTGATGAGATGAGCAATGGCTTGCACCCAGCATGGTGAAATATCAGTGAATACTATCTTGTTCCTCTGTAACTAGATACACCAGCAGACCATAACAGGTAGGTTCTGACACCTGTGATTGTGTGCATTAGACCACTAGTAGTGCCATGCCCCCGAAAGTCCTATCCCTACCAATTGTTCTATATCTGTAGTTGAACAGTGATCTTGGTCCAGATGGAGATGGTAGTAGTGCATCTTAGGAATAGATGATCACATGTTTCCATTTCCTCTTTTCACAATACGCACCATGATGGGCCATGAAAGGTGCACTTTTGTAGATTGTCTATTGTAAGAACCTTATTCTAAAGTATGCACCACATGAATACTTTTTCCCAGGGAGCAGCCTTTAGCTCCACCAATCCAGAGCAAGTGGTTTATGATCAACATTAATATGTAGGTATTCGTATTTGGGGGAGTATTTCCCATTTGGTGAGTGTGACCAGTTTAGTTCATCCTCCCACTCGGTTACCGGGACATGTGATTCCTTCAATGCTAATATATAGTTCTGCCAATTGTCCTGCCAACATGGGGGAATGCCCCGAGTGTTAGTATTTTTCCATGCCTGTCTGAACATATCGGTATGATCCTGGTCTACAATATGTTCCAAGTTGGTATATCTAGTATCCAATAGATGTTGTATCAGCCCTTGTGGTAGTAAGTGTGCATTCCCACATCCTATCCAGGGGTCCATACCAATCCGAATAAAGCTTCCATTTCCAATTTTCCAGGTCATTCCATCCCTAAGGTGGTCTAATGTATTGAGGACCGCCCTCCATACCATTGATATGTTGGTCCTGCCCCATGAAGGGAACCTGATCTAGTCATGTAGATGTAGAGGAGATATGTATTTCTGATAGATAACATTTGTCCAAAGATTCTTGGATGATAGAACATTCCATCCCATCTTTGGTGCCAATGCACAAGCAAAGGATTCTAGATTTTTCAATCCCCATCCCCCCCATTTCTTTGGAAGTGTTATTTTGTCCCAACCAACCCAGGAAAATATGTGACCAGCTTGTTTTCCCCTCCAGATAAATCTGCAGCATAGTTGTTTAATTCTTCTAATAATAACCTTGGAGATCCAGGCCAATGACATCGAGTAAACTAGAGTGGCTTTCAGGACTAATTTGATGAGAATCAGTTTCCCTACTTGGAAAACCAGCTATGTTTCCATATATTTAATCTTCTTTCAATTTTTGCAACTAACCATACCCAGTCAACAATCCGATAATTAGATGGTTTTAACCTATATCCCAGATATTTGAGTCCCTCCTTAATCTATAGATTGATAAATGGGAAGTGTTGAAGTGCCAAATGAACCTCATTTGGGTTACGACCAAAGGAAGATAGAGTGGATTTATGTTTTTTACATTGCACACCAGTAGCGAAGTAGAATAATCGAAAAGTGGCAGCAAAAAGAGTGGAAGCCCCCAATGTTCCATTTAGAAATATGAGAATGTCATCCACAAATAGTAGATGTGTGAGAGTACATTTGTTTATGATCTTGATACCCCTTTGTCTGTCTTGCAGTTGGTCCACCGAGATGAGCTTACTCAGTCCTTCCATGATTAATATAAATAGTAGAGGGGAAAGGGGGCATCCTTGTCTCAGACCTCTTTCCGCATGGAAGAAGGAGGATGTTGATCCATTGATTAGAATACTATATGATACATTGTATATGAAGCACATAATCCATAGGGTCAATAGCATTCAAATGTAAAGCCAACTGGTCCGATCAAAGGCTTTTTCCAAGTCAATATTGAGAATCATGGCTTTGAGGTTCTTTGATTTGATGGAGTGTAGCGCTTCTTGTGTTGTACCCACTGCTTCATGTATTTGTCGATGATCAAGGAAGGAAAATTGTTCCGATGATATATGTTCAGATAATATGGGCTTAAGGCAGTTTGCAATAATCTTGGCTATTATATTGTGTATACAATTGTAGAGGGAGATGGACCTATAATCATCGAAGGTTTGAGGGGAATCAATCATGGGAATAAGAGCTATAAATGTGGAGTTTAAAGCATCATATGTCCCCCCACTAGTCCAGAACTCTTCAATGATCTGGAGGAGATTTGTTCCAATTATTTCAAAAAAATCTATGTAAAATTCAATCGACCGTCCGTCTGGTCCAGGGCTCTTATCCCTCTTAAACAACTTACTAGTGGCCTCTAATTACCCCATGATAATTGAATTAAGTAGTCCTTCTCCTGTGTCACGGTCCACATATCTGGGGAAATGTCCTGCTACCCTTATGATCTCAACAAGGTTAGCCTCCAAAGGAGCTTTGAATAATCTTCCAAAATGTGTAATACCATGGTTGCCCAATTGGTGGAAAGCCTTTGCTTGAGTACCCTCATCATCTCCAAGTTTCCAAATTGTGTTGATGGCTCGACACCCATTTTCTACACTGTGATAACACTTAGTGTTCTCATCCCCCTCCTTTAACCAAGTAGCCCTAGTGTGGAGTCACAAAGTTTCCTCCCTATCTTTCAAGATCCTATTCTACCCAATATCAAGTCTGACAAATATTTCTTTGGCATCAGCAAAAATAAACCCTCGACCCTCCTTACCACCAAAATGTTCAATTTCTTATTCTGTATCCCTCAGGATCTGTTCATATTTTATCCTCTTATTATTTTCCCATTCAATTTATTTATGTTTCAGGGATTTCATTTTGTATGCAAAAACAGTGGAGGCCGATTGACCAAGATGAACAATACATGCTTTCCAATCCTTAGTGATCCTCTGTATATAACTTTCATCTTTAAGCCAGATAGAATTAAACTTAAATGGTGCCTTGGGATTGCAATCATCACCAACAATATCAAGATAGATGGGCATGTGATCTGACAACCCCCCTGATCCCACCCATTGACGATATAGGGGCAATTGATCCAATAAGGTCACCTTAACCAAAAAACGATCCAATTTTCTAGCTAATGCAGCATCCCCGGTCCTCCGATTTCACCAGGTTGGTTTAAGAAGGGCATGGGTATATCAATTAGATGATGATCCTCCAGTAGGGTCAGGATCCCATCTGATATGGATTCAACCTGTGGATTCATACCCCAAGATTCTACATGACCAAGAGATAAATTGAGATCTGCCCCTATAATGATCTGCTCTATTTGAAAATAGTCATAATCAAGTAATTGCTGCCAAAAAGTGATCTTGTTGATACAAGGCCCATAGAAATTAATAATCCTTATCTCCCTTCCAATCTCTACTGAGTAAATATCAGCTCCTATGAACCCTCCCCCCCCAGGAGTTTAGTAATCTTATATATCTGGGATCATATCCCAATATCAAACCACCAGATCACCCTCGTGCATCCAGTGCAATGAAATGCCAACCAGGAGAGATGGCCTCAAGTATGGGAATAATATGTAAGCCAGTCACAAGTGTCTCCTATAAAAATATAATGTTAACCAATTCCATTTCCATCATCCAACGAAAGGCTAATTTATTAGCAGGGCTAGCTAAACCCTAACATTGTTGGAGATCCACTTCATGGAGGATCGGTGGGAGGGAAGTCAATGCTCTAAGGACCTTGTCAATGGGATGTTATATACCTTGTGCCACATCTAGTCTAGCCTGGATAATGGCTTTAAACATGTTGTATTTTCTACCACAGGAAGACTTGTAGAGTGGAAGTAAGGGTGAAATACCAATTCCACTACCATCTGCCAGGGTTATGCAGGACAAAGACCGAAGATTATAGTCGTATCCCTTACTAGATTTAGAGGATGGTTCCTTAGGGGAGTGTAGATCTGGTATCCCAGAAATGGTAGGCAGAGTGGGGGAGAAAATGGGATCATATGATGCCAATGTGAAAACAACAGAAGGACAATGCACAGGACCAACATTACAAAATGAAGAGCAAGGAAAATATGCAGATGGCAATAAATGGAGAGATGGAGGGTTAGAGAGGGTACCCACAACAGATGTAGCCACTGCCATAGCCACATGAGATATGGTGATACGTGGGGATGGGGGATAACTCTTCTCCTTGCAATTTCCACGAGTTGCCTAGGATTCCATCTATAGATTCTCCTCAAAATGAGTAGGTTCCTTCCTACGATGATCAGAATTTGGGTTAACAATCGCTTGCTTAGACCGTGCAACTGAAGTATAGCTAGATGTAAGTAGGAGGAAATATTTATATAGATGTCCAATATTGTGACATCTCCTGCATTTATAAGGCACCCCCTCATAGTCCAGAATCTGAACCTGACAGGTATCCCTCCAATGCAGTTGCATATTCTCCTCCAGGCCCTCCACTGTGTCAAGATGAACAAGAATGCAAGCCATGGACATATTCCCTGTTAAAATGTATGATTTGTCATAATCCATATATCTTCCAAGGGAGTTCCCAATTCGCTTGAATACGTCTTCTAACCAAAAGTGAAGGGAAAGACTAAGCAATCTGACTCAGATCGGTCCAGCCCCAAGATGCTCTCTATTAGGATCAAAGAGGGGACTCCATAATTTGAGAAGTTCTGGATCCATTTATATGTGCTAGTGCTTGGATATTACCCAAGGTATAAACTCATGCCACTGAAATCAAAGAGCGAACCATCCACGAGAAAGGGTAACAACGACGGTAGTTCAGTGAGAACCTGCCCCCAAATCTCTAGTACCCATTGCTTCAATCGCATAGCCAAATATTCTTGACCCCTAACATGGCCCACTAGGACACGGTCAGAGGTGTCTATAACTTCCCCCATTTGTATGTCGTCTCCAAATGTGAGAGATATATTCTTTATGCTAGGCTTCACCCCTTTGAATCTCTTAGATGGATGCCCCATATGATTAGGGGGTGGTCTACTCTACGAAGAGTGAGAAGGCATCGCTTCAGCCTCCAAGCAGGGTATCCAGGTCTAACCCGGGTGAGGGGAGGATGAATCCATGAAGCAACTAGAGATGGGTGGGTCGGGTATGTGTGGAGGAAAAGGAGAAGTAGGGTACAGTGGTTGGGTAAGGTGGAAGCGTGATGCATGTGGTGGAGGGATGTGTGAAGAACCTGTGGGGAAATGTGGAGGGGGATTCAAAGGGTACAAGGGAGCGAGAGGGTTTAAGAAAGAAGAAATAAATTTCATGGAGGTCGGATAGAGCAGGGGCAGGCCAGGTTCAGGAGGGTAGTAAACTGCTTTAGGGAAGTTGGAATATGGCAGCAAGGAAGAAGACAGACCAGATGATAGCAAAGGTTGTTGAGCTGGATAAGTGAAGACAGGGTAGTCCGGCACTGAGTAAACCCCAGGTGTGCTAGCTAAGGTTGAGGGAATATCCAGAGAAATGTTTGAGGAGGATACCAGTAGTTGTGGAGTGAAAATAGACCAGTTGGGGTCAAGTTCAAATGGATCCTCAGAGTTATCAACTATGTCTCCCTCCATGCTAACCAAAAACAAAATGATAACCATCCCGAGATAACCCCTAGCTAATAGATGTCAGGTCAGTGAGGTGTATAGTGCAGGTCGTCGTAAATGGACCGGATGGGCAACAACAGAGGGGGGTGGCCAGTTTGTAGGAGGGAGTCATCCAAGAATGAGTAAAGCATGCGTTACATTGCCAAACTAGGTTGCCATCGCTGAAGCTCCCAAACCCTAGACCCCATTAGAGTTCTCGAATCAAAGTGTTTGCAATTCTAGCTCTACTAACTCTCTCATCAACACTTTCTCAAGCATTGCTGATCATAGGGAAGGATTTATTATATTTTGTATGATACAATATCACATCCTAAACCATTAAGGATTGTTTGACGGTAAATTGATTGTATACTTGATCTATCAATAGGTGTTTAGGAAACATCTTTGAAGTCTCTATAGTGCCAAATATTATGATGTAGTCAAGGCTTTGCTCGATGTACCTATGGATTAATAATTGTTTCAAATTACAACATTTATATTGATCTAATGATGACATTCCAATTAAATATTGTTTCTTTGTAATGGGATTTTAGATGACCAAAATAATTTTCTCCATTACTATTATGCATCAAAGGTGATGTATCTACCATTAGAGGCTTTAGAAAACCTCAATTAGTGTAAATCTATTTTTTTCTGCAATCCAATGACTTTGTAGTGTGTGATATAACCAAGTCATTGAATTTGTATTGTGTTCATCCACTCCCCTAGAAAAAACAATTGAGATAAGGATATTGGCCTTCTCCCAAAGTGGTTTTTGTTTATCCTTGTCACAATTCCAACACGCTTTTACTATGTTAGTTGCATCATTCTATTCAACAAAATATTCTAACCAATGGAGAGTTAGTTTAACTCAAGATTTGGAAATGTGTACATAGTATAGAATGAAATTAGTGTATATGAGCCAGTGTATCTCTTGTATCTAAGAATATTTTTTCAGTTAGTGGCATCTTCCCTATGGATCAATCATTTAATTAGACATCAAAGTGAAGTAATATTTATCTTTTTGTTGCTACATTGTGAAGGTTGTATGATATTTGGATCATGTGGTTCATCCTCACCTTGCCAAGTACATATTACCCAAGGATTTATCCATTATTTTGGTAAAAGGAGTAGACTATCTATACATCTTGAAAAATTATCCACATTTCTTGGCATTTTTCAGGTTGTGGTGATGGTAAAATTTATGAAGGTGGAAGTTTCTCCTACCATGTTATTTCTCATGTTGTGGAGCAATAGTGTAGGTTTCTTCTTTAACATGTTTTCCTTTGAATCAATCTTGTCTCTTTCAAATATCATTGTCATTGATAAAGCAATTTGTTAATTTCACTAGTATTTGAAATCAACAATTTAATCATTCAAACGTGCATTCCATATTCAAGGAATTGGATGTGAGCATACCATTCCTACACTAATTGAATTAGGTGAATTCTATTGGTTAACTTATGTTAAACTAATGCTCTGACCTTGAGCTTGAGCAAGAGCACTTGGAGCTACTTGGGATACATTTAAATGGACTAGTATAATACTATGGGAACCTAAATGACCAAATTAAATTTAGGTCATTCCAGTCTTAGAAACATAATTTTCGAGTGTGGTGGGTCAACACTGTGAAATATAAACACACACACACACACTTTTGGAACAAGAAGTTCTTGAGCGCATGCACTACACATTTTTGAAACATTGAGTTCTTAAGCACATCCACTATGATCCTTACCTTTTTTATTTGGTCAAGACTCTTACAAAGTAATGCCCCATTCTAATGTGACCCTAATACCAAACCACTATCATTCTTAGTGAAGGAAATGGAATGTGTATTCGATAATTAACTATAATAACATTGCATCCACTCCTAATATAGTCATTACTTGAAAAATCATGCCTTAAAAGCTTGGAGTTTGATTTATAGCCCTTTTTTGTGAATTAATCAAGAAATAACATAATCTCAAGATAGTTTTGATCCACCTTGGGCATTGTATTTGAAGGGATTATTAAGATTCAAAGTAAATATATAAACATTTGATACCCAGTTAAAAGGTAGTTCAAATTTTGATGAGATAATCTTTTTGAATGAATGGATTGGATCATTATATTGATTTCCATCCATATTGATGCATTCAGAGTGGGAAAAGTGGAGGAATTAGCTCACGGGACCATTTTTACCGGCGGGACCCAATTTGATGAACCAGGGTCTAAAACCTTATAGGGTAAAACTATTCCACTTTATCACAACACCATTTCATGCTATTTTAAACACATATATCTTTCCAACGATGCAAGAATTGCGTCAATCGGAGTCCGTATGCAAAATTTATGCCACTCAGAAGTTGACCTTCCTGTTTTCACACCTACAATTTGGGAGGATTTCATGTAAACCCAAATTATTCATGGAAAAGGAATTAGCCATGTGATTTTCAAGTAAAATACTCTATAATTTTCTTAATTGTAGCTCTAGTTAAGAGTTGATGTAGTCAAACTTAACCACTAGTAGGTTATCTAGCTATGTTATAATTGGGCCATTAGGAGGAAGAGGCATTCCATGCTTTCAAGATCATTTTGCTCCATGAGCAAAGATAGCCAAGAGGGATAGGAGGTAGAGAACATAAGAATTATTTGTGCACTATATCATCCCACGAGCCATAGGCCTTATTTATTTGTACCTACAACCATATTTCCATGCAGATAAAGAGAGCGAAGTGGCCTCACCTTCCAGTTGGGTTTTCTCCTTAAATTTTTTCCCAGAGCATATTTTGTGTCTTATGTATGTGTGTGAGATTATTTTTTCATTCTCTATTTTTATGCATAATTTCCATTCACATGCACGCACTAATTATAGTTAAATCTACAGATCTTAAAGTTTAATAAAATTCTAATAGTGTACTCTTAGATTTTTAATATAATATTATTGGATCTGTTGTAACGAACTATCCAGTGGAATATCCACAACAATTTACAGATAATTGAACATATTTTCATAGTGAATGATCTTACACTACTAAAATTCAAATCATCATGGAAGGATACATAAGTTTAATCTTGCAAAAGGTTAAGACTTGGGGAGATTTTACCTATTCAATTTGAAATGGATTGGAATACTCCAATCCTTAACTAAATTTTACTTAAACTCTTAGAGGAAGAATGATTCTATGCTTTCAAACTTGAATTAAAAATCATCTATTGTGGTCCCCAAGATGTGTGGGGATAGGGATTCATTATATCTAGTTCAAAATAAGAAAAGAGTTTTCAAAGGAATCCCCAATAATTAAAGAAGAAGAAGAAGAAGTGATTCTTAATTAAACTAGCACCACAATTGTAAATAAGGTAATTGAATCTTATATGTATCAATCATAATTGGCCAAATCACCTCCTTTTCCAAATAAGTTGTACTTGGAAAAAAGTGTGATCTCCCTTGAGTATGAATCCTTAGATGAATTGAAGAACATTTGTGTTAATATTACTTTATTGCAAGCTATAAATAATATGCCAATTTTTGCAAAAAAAACAAGCGATTATCTCAAAATAAATTAGGAAGGAAAAAAAGATCCATCAATAGTGAATGTCATTGAAAAATTAGCTAGTCCAATGTTAAGAAACATTACAACAAAAAAAATATGTTGATGCAGATGTGCCAATGGTTACAATTATTATCAACAATATTTCTATTCCAAATTTTTAATTGATGTAGGTACAACTATCAATGTAATGACGATGGAGAAAATGCAAATTTTGAATATATCTAACCTTCAACCTATACCCATGATACTTGATCTAGTAGATAGATCTAGGGTAAAACCTGAGGGTGTAATTAATTCTATTGTTGTATCTTTGTATTCATGGGAGTATCTTGTTGATTTTTTTATTCTTCAACACAAATCTAGTTTGGGAGGACATCCCCCAATCCTTGGAACACCTTGCATGCCCACAAATTATGCTTTCATTAGTTGTGGACAAGAAAGTGTGACTATTTCAAATGGAAATGAAAGTAAGAAATTCACACTCCATCCCCTTGCTAAATATGTAAATGAATTGGAACAAATATCATGGTTTGAAGAGAAATATTCTGAAAAAATAAATTATTCAACCTCTTCTAGCTATTGTGCAAACCATAAAATTTAAAGAGAAAGATGACGAAAATATACTTAATCACTTTATTTCCAATCTGGATGATATAAGACAATATAGATATGTTCAAAAAGTCTCCACTAATAATATTTTGGAGCAAATTTTTTAGGAAACTTGTGCAATCAATTCCTTACAATATCTATTTCAAACAATATTTCATGTAAACTCATAGTAAAATGTTTGAAATCTACCTTGGAAAATGTTGAAATATTAACTCTAGCTTAGAATAATCTAAGGAACACCAATTAATTAAATTATTACTAAAGTATTCTAATGCATTTTCCTAGGAGTACATAAATACCCAAGGTGTCCATCCATATACTTGTACACATCATATTTATATAGAGGGAGATGTTAAACATGTTAGATAATCGTAGAGAAGGATGAATATAATGTTGGAAGAGATAGTAAAGACAAAAATTTTAAAAGTAATAAAAGTAGAATTTATCTATCATATCTCTGATAGTTAATGGGTTTCTCCCTTAATGGAAGTACCTAAAAAGAATGGGAAGTGGTGAATATGTGTAGATTATAAGGAATTGAACAAATAAACTCTAAAATATCACTTTTTCTTTACCTTTCATAAACTAAGTCCTTGAAACATTAACAATAAGAAGTTATTTTATTTCCTCATGGATTTAGCGGCTATAACCATATTTAAATAGCTTTAGAAGGCTAGGAAAATACAAATTTTACATCTCCATGGGGGATAGATTCTTATAAATTACTACCCTTTACATTATGTAATGCACCTACTACATTTTAGATTGGGACAATCCTAGCTATTTTGTTAATTTCATACATGACTGTGTAGAGGTATACATGAATTATTTTCAATGTATGGAGATTCGTTTAAAGAAGCTTTAGTTAATCTAGAAAATGTTCTAATAAGATGATTAGAGACAAATTTAGCCCTTAGTAGTTAAAAATGTTTTATGTTATTAACTAAGGGAATTGTACTAGCACATCATGTGTTTGTTGAAGGGATAAAGGTAGATCCATCCAAAAGAGAATTTATTATCAAATTACCAATTCCATCAGCAAAATTAGATGTTAGATTTTTTCTAGGCCATGCAAGATATTATTGTCAATTTATTGAAAAATTAAGCAAACTAGCATTACCATTGTTCAAATTACTTGTTGATGATGTCAAATTTTATTTGGATGATGATTGTCAAATTGTAGAAAATTCCCACAAAATCCATGATCACACACAAACTCTAGTATTTAGCTCGATTTAAAATTTTCCTCTCAACCAAATCTTTCATCCAAAATTTCTCCCCAATCTCTAATATTTTTTCAACCTAACTTTAGCAACTTAATTTAATTTTGTTTAAAAAAATTAGTGATGGAGTGTGTGTTGCATAACTATTTCCATGACATAATTTAAACGTGGTTGGAGGAATCCTTTCAAGCAAAGTTTCATGTAAATAACAATGTTGTTATATTACACATAATCCATGGAATTGTCAATAGTTCATTTCTCTTATTTCCTCTTATTAGATTGACTACTCTTCTAATACCGGTTTTAATTGTACATATATGTGCAAGGTTAAAGCAATTTGAATGGTTCCATTAGAGGTTTCATTTTACTTAGTTCCAGCTATCCCTGAAGAGTAGAGTAGAGTAGAATAGATTTATGAATAGTTTTAACTTTGTTTGTTCTTTCTTTTACTTACTAGAATAATGTAGCTAAGGAAATAAGAAAGTGGTGAGCCCTTCATAGAAGTATACTTTCATTTTTCTTGATTACTCACTCTACTTACTGGGGAAGGATTGAAAATGGTTCAAATGATGCCAATAAAATCACTTCATGGAACTTATTTAGGGAAGTATGTTGTAACACTTCACCCCACATTTACCCGTTTTTACAAGTTCTCTAGGGTAAACATGAGATGAGTGCTATTATGACATAACCCAACCTCCAAGTTAAAGTTATGGAAGTGGGGCCAACTAACGAGAAGCGAACTAATATCCCTTAGAGACTACAGATCACTTAGGGGCCTAACAACCACCCCAGGTGATCAATCCCTGAGTTGGAACTCTTTTTCACCAACTAGACTCCCCAACCACCCCATAACATAGGATCCATGTGGTTGGAAAGCTATAAATGGACCCATTAGCCTATCTCCATGCAGTTATGACCCCAAATCCTTTGTTCTATGTCAGAAGTTATAAGATCAGTACCACTTTTTTGGGGCCAACATTCAGAAAGCCATAACTTCTTCATACAACATCGGATTGAAGTGATTCAAGCATCATTGGAATTAGGACAAATAACACTATGATTTGACACCAATTTCGAGAGATTTCAAGAACTTTGATTTTTTAGCCTATTTTTTTTATCTCTTGTTCAATATTGGTGGTCCAATTCAAAATATCAACTTGGGACCTCCTATCATGTCTGATCTTGGAAGCCTTCTTGCATAGTTTCCAACTCTAGGTATGTCACCCTTACTGGTATGCATTAACTGGGTTCCCCTTTTTGTTGAAAGTGGTTTAACTATTTTGCATGATCCTCTTCTAAATTTGTGTGGTGTTATCACTCCTCAGTGTCCCAAGGCTGAGAAAGGAAGTCAAGGAGGTAACCTCAAACCAATATTTAAACTTGGCAGCTAGCCCTACCAAATTAGAGAGGGCTCTCTCAAGAATATCACAGCCAATGAAGTGACTGGAGAGGGAATTCAGATTTTAGGCTAGATATCAAGCTCGATGGTGTTTGATTTTATGGTTTGCTACATGAAGCTCATAGATCTAGGACTAGACTAAGGTTTATAATGATAAATTGCATATATATAATGGGGAAAGGTATGCATGATTAGTGACAAAAATAGGTTGTCGAAGTGGTGCAGAGATGAAAAGGTAGAGGATCAGAATGAGCATGTAACCATGAATTCATTCATCAAGAAGAAAAAACATTATCATGAAAATCTCATCAAAACAAAGCATATAACTTATGAATTCTATTTAAAACTCATGAGATGATCACAAGAAAGCATAGAGATGGTAGAAAAAAGAAATATTAAATAAAAACATTGTCACAGAAACATACCACAAGAATCCAAAGATAATAACTACAACTGCATGTTATATTACTGCAAAAAGTATACTATCTCCAAGCTATGATTATCAAACATCAAACCCACAATACTTCGAAATCTGAAGTATTTATACAATTATTTATAGAAATAAATATCTTGAAACAGAATTCAGGATTTATTACAAAAAAATAGATCAATACTACTAATAATATCAGTCGGTTGAGTTCTGGTGTTGTTTTGGGCATTATGGTGGTAACTAAGGCCTCAAATAGACATTATTGTTAGTCATGTTGGCTGATGAACTGCGTTGTTGTCCCTGTTTTTTCTGCATTTTGTTTGAGTGAAATGGAAATGTGTCAAAAATATCCTCATTGTCCTCTGAGTAGAGGCGGAATGGATGATTTGGTGCTCTGTGAATGGAGGTTGTGATCATTCAATTGGGAAATTACATGAAAAATAGCAAGAAACCGTGGATAGGAGCATAGAAAATGAACTAATTTTGACCATCCATGAGAGGGTAACGGGAGAGTTATTAACCATTGATCTGGGTTGGCTAATCCAAGCCGATTAAATTTGGGTCATTGATCCGAGTCGTGGTGTTATCGCAATCGCAACATGGAGAGGGGCATTTTACCATGCTTCATAGTGTTTTGCCAACAAGATGGACCCAAAACATTAACAACTGCAATCTATAAAATATCGTGTCTGGAAGAGATCTCACACATCGTCATTGGGGAATCGGAAGGGGCTTGGCAGAGGAGGGACTTAAGACTTGTATGATCCCTGATTGCGATATCACAATCGGCGGGTGGGAAGGAACTTTGCAATATCAGAGGAGGAGGGACTTTGTTATATGCGACATCGCAATCGCAATCAGGAAGGGGAGACAGGTGGTTGTTTTATTGTTTCATGTGATATGCCGACAACGATATATTTTGTGGGTCCCATCCCTTAAAAAAGGGACTTCAACATAGTTTCTTAGTGTTAAATGGAATGCGGCTAGAGTTTCGATATCAAATGGGTTTCAGATAGAGTTTAAATATTAAATGGGATAAGGCTAGAGTTAAAAATGAGTTTTTCTAAAGGAGAAAATGGGTTTTGGCTAGGATTTATGGATTTTCCCAAGGAAAAAATGGGTTTTAGAGGGAATGAGAGGATTTATGAGGGAAGGTTGAGGGAGGTATATGAAATATGAATGAGGATGTTGAAACAAGTTGAGATCTCATTAAACATTTTTCCCCTAATTACTACTACCATGATGATGATCTAGGTGATGTCATGACTCTTTTTTACCATTTTGATTATTTGACCGTAATAATGACACCTAATGGATCTATGAACTGATGATTTGGACCTTGAAACTTACAATATGATTGACCATGAGATGATGATTGAGATGGTGAACAAGACATTTTATTGATGACTCATCATAAGGAGTGATGGCATGACCAAGATGGCATCTTGACGATGAAATGAAAGGAGTAGTAGCATACCTAGACACACTAACCAGTGACCAAATTTTTATTTCAAAACCTACTGAAACTACAAAAATTTGACTTAGGACGCGATCAACCATATTGAAAAAGTACATTTGATCACTGGTGACTGGAACTGACAGACACTAATATTGGCTCCAACTAGGGATGGCAGCTCCTTTAGGAGGTGTCAAGAACCGCAGATCTCTAAATTTGCAGATCAGTGCCTAGTCCATTAGGTTTCTCCCAACCATTACCCTGCAACCTGATGACTTGGAACCAACTTATTATGTAATCAAACCCAAACTGAAAACCAAATTGTACACCGCTACAAACCAAACTGAAATTACTATAGGTTGAAACAATGCTAAAAAACTTACTGCTAAAAACCAAAGCTATGTTACTGGAAAAATTGCTCAAAGTGTTGAGCATATTCACACTCCTACTTAATTTAATTGATCCATAACCCTATCACTCAAGTGATACAAAATTTCCAATGAAGCCAAAAAATGAGGTGGCCCTTCACTAAAATTCTACTCGCATCCTCTATAAGCATACAAAATGATGTACATGTAGCCAACTCACAATGAAAATTGAAACCAAGACTTGTGCTAACGAACAAAACAACATTAGCCTTTTCCAATGCTTGCAAAAGACTGCCCAAGGGGTCTTGAAAATAATGAAACATTACCTCCTTTGATGACTGCAACAAATCAGTAAAAGGATCTTCAAATGGAGGATCTGACAAGTTACTTGCTTTCTAGGCAGTCTTCATACCATGGTTTCAAATTTTCATCTGCATCCTTGCTTTCCTGGAGCTTCAACTCAAAATTGTCATGATAAGGCAACAAGACTTCCTGTGACCTTTGAGATGAACGTGATGATATTGTTGATGGATAAGACAACAATTTTGTTTGTTGAACTAAATCTCCCTTAGCCCTATTTTCAAGCTCACAAACAACCAAAGGAGGACTACTCTAACTACAAAAATCATCCAAATAATTACCTACTGGATCACTGCAAATATGAGGAGCTTGTTGTAACCTATTGTGGATCGGTTCTGATGAAACTACATGATATTGTATAAGCTCTTCATGTTCCACATTTTTAGCTACAGTTTCAAACTGTATGTTTCTTGGTAACTTTGATTGCAGACTGAAAAAAGGCTCTATATTACAAACAACATTCTCAACAATTTCAGGGGAAGATTGCCAACTGTTGTCAACTTGTTTATTTGCTTCCTTGGAAACCTTATAATTTTCTCTTATTTTTGCAAATGAGAAGAAACAAAAGGGTAAGGAGTTTCAATAAATAATTTCATTGTCTTCTCCATGCTCAATATCAAAACTGAAAGACTGCTTATTTCTAATCTTGGGAAAGTTTTTCTCAAAAATTGAAATGAAGTGAAATATAAGGGAAAATACCCTTCACTTACTTTGAAAAATTTTGCATTTCCTTAATTGTTGTTCTAATTTATATGCATAGGCTGAGTGTTATATTTGATTTGTTTTAATTGAGCTTCCTCCTCCCAAAAACATGTCGTTGATTTCCTTGAAGAGTCAGCCTCTTTTCGACAACATAATCATCATCATACTGATCATACTTGGGTAACTCATCAATATTAGGAATGTCGCCAAGAATACAAATTATATTAGAAGATTTCTTCTCCACAAGTTGACCTACAAATCCATTTTCATGATTTTCCATAAATGAATACAAAAAACAATCATTCTTCAACCTATGGTAAGTGGGATTAGCAACAAAATGGTTAGGATCATCAACCTCTTCTTTTTCTGTAATAAGTGGGGCATTGTGCTTTTGAACAGAGAATTCATCTCCTGTGATGATCTTTTGCATCATTTCTTCCATCGTACTTACCAAAATGTCGAGTTTCGTTTCTGAAGATTTCAGGTACTCCTTCTCTAAGTTCTTCCTCTCTTCTTCCTTCAAATTTGACCTTTTGACCAGCAGATTAGCTTCCACAGCTATTGCATTGTCCTGCATTTCTTCAAGTGTGGTAGGGTCCCTTTCTCTCAATTGAAACACAATTTCCAGATCAAAGGCATTCGGGTAGTGTAAGAGAGCTAAAACGAGAGGCGGTTTGATATTAGCAGGGATTGAATGGCATACTTGATTGAACAAAGATGAAAAGTGTTGCACTTTTCTCCTGGTTTCCTTTTCAAATGATTATATTCTTCTCAAATCAAAGAAGGACTCCTCTTGATCACCCATTTATCAAGGAATACTTTCACAAAATGATGGAAATCGAGAATTCTTGCAGCTGGTAAGTTTTTGAACCATTTCTTAGCTTCACCTTGCAAATACAGAGCAAAAATATGGATACTAACATCATCTTCTTCAACCTAAAAAAGGTCGAGAAATTTTTAAAAAATCTGAATGTGTTTTTCAGCAGTGATGTTATCATATTCCCCATCAAACCTGGGAAGATATTTGTAATAATATTGAGGGAAATCATGGAGTTTAAGAGGTAAGATGAGTGGCATGTATCTATTTGGAATTTTACAAGGTGTAGGAGTATGTACAGAAGCTATGGGATTATTCTTGATATCTTGAGGCTCATCAGGTTGAATATGATCAACATAGGTTTCAGAAGAAGGGTCTTGATCAAAAACAAAAGCGTAAGGAGAATTTGTATTCAGAATCTTCAAAGGAAAGGAATCAAATGCAGGTATAAGAGCTTTTCTCAAATATAGTATACTTTGGAAAACCTTCTTGACGTTCTCAGGAAAAGAGAAGAAATAACTTATAGTAATCATATAATGTCTTAGATGAAATTCCAACTTGAATACCTAATCTTTCCATATTGTCTTTTCATGTTTCTATTGGTAGGATTCATCCTCCAATGGAGTCTTCAAATCAAGTTGAAAGTTGATTGGAGTTGCTAGGTGAATGATTCAACCTTCATATGTGTCTGATTGTTTTCCACCACTAGCAAATCAGATCTAAACATTGATAATATTTCCCGAGGAATATGAAAATGTAAGCTTTCCCTAGTATGGTCACCAAAAATGTTAGCACTCCTCAGTGTCCCAAGGCTAAGAAAGGAAGCCAAGGAGGTAACCTCAAACCAATATTTAGACTTGGAAGCTAGCCCTACCAAATCTAAGAGGTATCTCTCAAGAATATCACAGCCAATGAAGTGACTGGAGAGGGATTTTAGATGTTAGGCTAGATATTAAGCTCAATGGTGTTTGATTTTATGGTTTGCTACATGAAGCTCATAGATCTAGGACTATGCTAAGGTTTCTAATGATCAATTGCAGAGATATAATGGGGCAAGGTAGGAATGATTAGTGACATAAACAGGTTGTCGAGTTGGTGCAGAGATGAAAAGGTAGAGGATCAGAATGAGCATGTAACCATGAATTCATTCATTAAAAAGAAAAAACACTAGCATGAAAATCTCATCAAAACAGAGCATATAACTTATAAATTATGTTTAAAACTCATGAGATGATCACAAGAAAGCATAGAGATGGTAGGAAAAATAAATATCAAAGAAAAACATTGTCACAGAAACATAATGCAAGAATCCCAAGATAATAACTGCAACTGCATGTTATATTACTGCAAAATGTAAACTTGCTCCAATCTATGATTATCAAACATCCAACCCACAATACTTCGAAATCTAAAGTATTTATACAATTATTTACATAAATAAATATCTTGAAACAAAATTCAAGATTTGTTACAAAAATTATAAAAATAGATCAATATTGCTAATAATATCAGTCAGCTGAGTTTTGGTGTTGTTCTGGGCATTCTGGTGGTAACTGAGGCCTCGAATAGACATTATTGTTAGTCATGTTGGCTAATGAACTGCATTGATGTCCCTATTTTTCTGCATTCTGTTTGAGTGAAATGTAAATACATTGAAAATATCCTTGTTTTCCTCTTAGCAGAGACGGAATGGATGATTTGGTTCTCTGGGAATGGAGTTCGTGATCATTCAATTGGGAAATTACATGAAAAATAGCGAGAAACCGTGGTCGGGAGCATAGAAAATGAACTGATTTCGACCATCCAGGAGAAGGTAATAGGAGGGTTATTAAATATCAGTTTGGTCTGGCTGATCCAAGTCGATTAAATTTGGGTCGTTGATTCGGGTCGTGTTATATCACAATCACAACAGGGAGAGGGGCCTTTTGCCATGCTTCGTAGTGTTTTGCCAATGAGCTGGACCCGAAACTTTAACAAATGCAATCTATAAAATATTGCATTCGGAAGAGATCTCACACATCACCATCGGGGAATCGAAAGGGGCTTGGTGTGGGAGGGACTTAAGACTTGTGTGATCCCCGATTGCGATATCAAAATCGGTAGGGGAAGGGTTTATCGCAAACGGTGGGCAAGAAGGAACTTTAAGATATCAGTGGAGGGACTTTGTGATATGCGATATCGCAATCGCAATCGGGAAGGGAGACAGACGGTTATTTTATTATTTCATGCAATATGCCAACAACGATATATTTTGTTGGTCCCAACCCTTAAAAAAGGGACTTTGGCATAGTTTCTTAGTGTTAAATGGAATGCGTCTAGAGTTTCGATATCAAATGGATTTCAGCTAGAGTTTAAATATTAAATGGGATAAGGCTAGAGTTAAAAATGAGTTTTTCCAAAGGAGAAAAATGGGTTTTGGCTAGGATTTAAGGATTTTCCCAAGGAAAAAAGGGGTTTTAGAGGGAATGAGGGGATTTATGAGGGAAGGTTGAGGGAGGCATATAAAATATGAATGAGGATGTTGAAACAAGTTGAGATCTCCTTGAACATTTTTTACCCTAATTACTACTCCCATGATGATGATCTAGGTGATGTCATGACTCTTTTTTACCATTTTGATGATTTGACCTTAATAATGACACCTAATGGATCTATGAGTTGATGATTTAGACCTTGAACCTTGCAATATGACTGGCCATGAGATGATGACTCATCACAAGGAGTGATGGCATGACCAAGATGACATTTTGACCATGAAATGAAGGGGTTAGTAACATACCTAGACAGACTAAATAGTGACCAAATTTTTATTTGAAAACCTATTGAAACTATAAAAATTTGACTTAGGACCCTATCAACCATATTGGAAAAGTACATTTGGTCACTGGTGACTAGCAAGATTGGCAGACACTAACACGTGGAATTACCATAGAAAGTGATTATATTTCTCCAGGGGCTCTTGTATTTATTTGTTTTGGCTTGAATAGATATCTAGCTCACAAATTATATCATTGTCTAGAGCTAATTGTTGTAGCTCACACCATTCATGGACTTTGTGTTCGAGGGAAAACTATTTTGGTTTAGGCATCTAGATGTTTATGCTTTATTTCGCCACCAGGCTTGCAAAATGTGGGGGATTTGTTTCTATTGTTGGCTTATCTCATTGTCCCTCTTGGGCTAAGTATTACTATTGAGTTTTGGTCATAGTCTCTTCCTGGTGGGGAGTGGTTGGTATGGGTTCTGTCTTATTCTCTCCCTCCCCAGAAGTTGCTTCATTATGGCTTGCACTCAACTTGTGCTATGTGGAGTTCTTATATTGGGAAGTTGGAAATCTTTGGCTTGGAGTCATGTTGCTTGCATTCATACCCTATGGTTCATACTTATTTGTCTACCATGCAAAGTTAACGCATGTGCAATAGGCATGGGGGGTGGCCATGGCCCCCAAGGCTAAAAACATGCCTAGAAAAGGGCCTAGGAGGTTTCTAATAGTTTTCATATATTCGTCCCCCCAGATACCTAGAATGAAATTTAAAAGTTGGAATTTCATGCAATTTTTGATAGACAAGTCTTTTCATATTTGTAAATTATGGAAGATATAGCTCCTTATATTCCTAACCTAGGCCACACCCAAGGAATAAGGAAGCAGTAGTATGGTGGACCCTTTATGGTAGATGAGACCCTGCTTGGCAGGATCCTAATGAACAAGTGGGATGAAAGATATAATATTTATGCTTGTTTGGAAGATGTCCAACGAGCTCAGCAAAACCATAGTTTCTTTCTAAAGAGGATGGAAAAGAGGATAGCTTACATTGAGCTCCATTTTAAATGTGGACCTGCTTCTCATGATCCCCCAGGTTCTAATGCTATAGGTTCAACTCCAGTGGCATCATCTAACACTTGATGCTAAATTCTTACTTTTAATTTTTGGTATTATAGTACTAATATAGATACTCTAGTTCCACTAAAATTTTTGAAACATCATGAGTTTTGGACAAACTACTCTATTAGTAGGTGGTCAACAACATCTGGATTCACACTGGGCAGATTGAGACCACCTACACAATGACTCTTTGGATGTTGATGATATATAGTTGTGTATGTTTTGGCTTAATATTTTAAGGTAATACAATTAAACTTACCAAAAAAAATTAACATTAGAATTTTTTAATTAATCTAATTAAGAAACTATTTTATTATATTTTCTTAAAATCTCAAAATTTTTAATATGATTGTTCTCTCTAAATTTTGTATCATTAAGTTGTGTAGTAAACTGCAACCCCTTTCCCATTTCAATATAGAAGTAACATTTATATATTGAAATGACAATAACATTAAGAAGATAATAACATCGATATGGTAAAAGTTGCGATAAAATCTATAACACCCAAACAAAAAAATTCATAACTCATTTTTAATTGAAAATTAAGTGTATTTTCTTACATCAATTATAAATACATTCAATAAATAAAATTTCATTATAAAATAATGTCATACAAAATTTATGTTTATTATTAAAAAAATAATAATAATGTAAAATTGTATCTTCAATATATTATTTTATAGATATGATAAAAATTTGATACAAAGTTTCATGGTTAATAATTAATTATTAAATTTTCTTATGGGGTGTCACATTGATATGATGAAGGATAATAATGAGAAAGGTATTGGGGATTGGTAACGTTATATCTCACACCTTTGATGATGGTACATATCAATGTCACATGCAATTGCATTTATTAGAAGTGTTGGTGTTTGGTTTAGTTGTTTTATGGCCTTTGAGCTCATGATCCCTTGTTTCATTATTCCATGTTTTGTACTTGAAGGAGGTGGATACTGGTGAGGCAAAGGGAAATCATTCGAATACATCGGAATGGAAATTTATGCAGAATCGATATTGTAGCTTCATTATTATACACGCTTTCTAGGTAATTTGGTTGTCTAGTTATTACAACAGCAAATTGGGAACCATTTTCTTGTTGTGTTTCAAATTTAGGCCTAGGAAAAATTTCCAAAGAAATTCTTGGATCCAATAAGGTAAATCAACTCTGAGGAAGGTCATCTCTACTCTCTCATATGTACATATTTCTCTTATTCAACAAGTTTATTACAAGCTACAATTCACAAAATTCTCCTTTGAAGGTCAGTTAGAGTGTTTTCTCCCTCCTTACTATGTTTATGTTTGGCCTTTATCTCACTTCCTTTCCCCTTCACTCATATATGTGTTGTCTAGTCTTTTGTTTATCACTGTGGACACCTATGGGGGTAAGAAATTTGTTGTATCTGGGATCTTACCTTCTATGTTGAAGGGCTCAATTATCAACCTTCCTTATTTTCACGAGGCCTTTGGTTGGTTATTTCCTATTATGTATGTGGCTTTTAGAGGGGAAGCTTAAGTGAACCCTCAATGGATCACTCTGTTGTGGCTCGCCCATGTATCTCTTCATCACTATACCTGTGGGAGTAGTAGGATGGATCCACATTTTTTGGATATTACCTCCCCTTGCACCTTATTCTTTCTCTCTATTTTTCTTGTCACAATACACAAGATCCATCATCCCTCTAGATGTAGGGGTAATCATAGGCCCAACCCTTCCCCTCTTTAACAAATAAATCTACAACTCAATATTTTGTTGCAATATATTTTGCTTCCATTCCTTTGGAAATTCACAAAGAAATCCACTAGGCAGAGAAAGAAGCACAAGTTGAGATGAGGTTTATCCACATTTTTTAGATTCAATAAATAGATAGTAATTAGATACCTAATATTGGTAATACTCGTATCAGAAAAATTAATTATATGTAAATGTTTTATCTATATTGGTAACTAAAAATGGCCATGGGTAAGGTTCTAGTGAATAGGTTAAAGGCCTAGCAGGAAATACTTATATGTATTGATGACATTCAATGCCAACTCTGGAAATCGGTTAACAAGGTATCCATCCTAGTAAAGACAATTATCAACATGGAATTCTCTAATTTTAAGGAAATTGAAGTTCTTGGCACCATTCTAGTGAACTCTCCATAAACTTAAAATTTTTATCATGTTAGCATATGTTGTTATCCTAAAAGTAGAAAGGATACTAATAGCAAGCTAGATAAGACTCAATTTCTTGGTTGTAGTTTCAACTATATTAAACTTTTTATTAGTTTTGAGAAGTGAATATCATACATCATGCTAATATGGACAAAAGAACTATTTTTGTGCTATTGGTATGGTTTCTCAAATAGAAAATTGGTAGAAGCATAATGAATTCTATGTCTCTTTTTTTATTAATCATAATATAAAACTTTTCCTAACCTTACAAAAATAATAATAATAATAATAATTGATCACTAACTTTAGTTTATTACTATCAAAGGATCTTAGCTTGAGTCATTTGGTGAACAATTTTCTTCCCCATATGTGTGGGTTCAAGTTTTCATAAACGTGTTGTAATTGACTTGTTTGTAGCATTTATAAAATAGTTGTATTTGGTGTAATAGTGGAAATCGGTCTTTCAAATTTACTGTTTCTCTAAAAATTGTTGTTTCAATTAAAAAAATGCATGTTTGTGTGTAATTTTATTATTGTAATAAAAATATTTTTATACCTAATTTATTTTTTAATAATGTATCAATAATCATTATTAATTATATTTAATAATTGATCATTAAGTTTGGAATTCAAAAATGATTTTTTTATTGTAAATTAAATATTATTAAAATGTTTTATTAATGTTCATTTAAATATATTTAAAATACTGCCACAAGGGGTGCCCATTTGGAACAACATAGCAACCTCGGGATAATGGTATGAAATCATAATAGAAGGAAGCAAGCTTCCTCCACCTGGCAGCCTGCATGGCCACTTCGACACTATGCAAGATGAAGAAAAATTGGCAACTTAATGTTTACAACTGCAAATCAATTATGCAAGGAAGTTGAAAGAAGGAGATCGCTTGGTGAGAAGGGAGCACCTCAAAATACTTATAACCAATTAGTCATGGCAGGAGGTGAATAAGGTTGGTGTGTATATTTTGACAAAGCTAATCCATGGAGCAACGAAGGCCAGAGGGATTAATCATGATTGTGCAACATGATTGCTCCAGTCTATTCTCACCATTGTGTGTGATCCCTTGCAGCGTAACCAAATCACTCAAGTTTGGTTTCTCTGTGTTGATACCTTGTGATTTTCCCTCAATCCTGCATTTTATCTCTCCTAGTTCTTTTCATTTCATGGGTTCTCTTGGAATTTAGGTTTATCTCCCTATGTTGGGTTTTGAATATCTAAGTGGCTTCATTTTTCCATAAACTCCCTTAATTCCTCTCAAAATATTTGTATTTCACTTGTCGATCTCTAGTGTTCTCCCTGGTTCCCCCTCCTGAGCTATCGACTTCCCCTCCTTACTAGGATTTTCTCTCACTGCTCCACCCCTTTGCTTCGGCCCCTCTTTCCTTTTTCCAAACCTCCTTTGCTACTCCCTGCTTACTTATTAATATCTTGTGGCTCTCCTTCCTCCCCTATCCTCTCTATTATTTTTCCTTACCCCAACATGGTCAAGCATCGACTTGTTGAGCCTGCTCATTATGGCATAAGGGGGCATCTCGGTCCCCAACCTCTAATTTTTATCCTTATATATTTGAGGTGCCCATGCACAATATTCAGCGAGGGATGCAATGGAAATATATAGGAATATCATCCATGAAGTTGTCCTAAGAGAAATATCTGATGTGGAGGGAAAAGTCAGACAATCCAATCCCGAAGGTACATTCCTAATGCACATGTTGAAAAAGAAACTAGATACTGGATCCCAGATATTAGGAACTCCATTGGAGCTAGAGGTTCTAGTTATATGTAGACTGTCAACCTATACTTGCACACCAAAACTATAATGGGGAGATTCCTCACATACATGGATGACACTCAACAATAAATCATCGTTTGTATGGTTTAATTGATAGATAAATGGACAGCATCAACGAGAAAATCATACTTCTAACTATGTGAATTACTCGCATGGATCTGTTAGACATAGATGAAGAACCTAAGATACTAGATTAGGATAACAACTCAACATAATGAAAGGCTATATGCCACATGCTTATGACAATAGTATATTTATCAACAGTGCAACAATGTTTTCTTTGCAAATCAATCTACCTTTTTGTCTTGTCAATTCCTTAAATCATGAACCATATAAACAATTTTGATTTTTTTGTTTATATTATCGATCTAGTTTCTAAAATAACATAACAACAAAGATAATTGCTCATATAAGTTCATGCTTTTAACATAAATATAAATCCTCTAATTTTATATATATAATCAACATTTTAAAAGATAAATATATTTTACTTTGAAACATACAACATTAAACAAATTGAAATATCCATAAAAAATAAGCAAAAAGTTCTATTTATAATGTGTTTAGATTTTTTTTTTTTTTATTTTACAATTCTTGAAAAATGGTATATATCATTTATTTATTTTCTATGAATTATATATTGTGGAAAAAAACTATTAAAGGTTTGTTTTTCATTTTATATGGGTTAATCATTTTTTTTCAAAATCAATAAATAATATATTAATTAAAAGTTTAATATGTTCATTTTCTTATGTAAACTCTTAAAAAATAAGATTTAATTGATTTTTTATTTTAATTAAATTAAATTATATATATATATATATATATATATATATATATATATATATATATATATATATATAAAGTAATGTGTGTCTTGAGATGATTAGCACGCCTAATCTATTACTTGAGTAGCTATGAACCAAGGGTATCTAAGCCATCAAAATGACCTAAGGGTCGCACCCGGCCTAGGCCAAACCAACCCTTAGCATGACTATATTTTTGCCCACAGAGTTTTCTTCACCATGGAGTGTCTTAATAGAGAACCATGCCACCATCTAGTTTATGCCCCATAAGAATACATAGATATAACCAAAGAAGTAGCAAAAAATGTGTAATATCCCATGTAAATTCTTTGTCATTTGTAAGCACCCTTGGCAGCAGCAGTTAGCATATAGATCCTTCTCCCCTACAGAGCATGAGATCCTCATATAGTAATTCTATACTCCATGACAAAGCAATAATGAGATGATAAGCAGCATATATTTGATCTTCAATCACTTAGGCCATGATGGAAAATTTTAGCAGCAACAACATAAGAATATATAGCAGTAATAAAATCCCCCATAAGACCATTTTCAAGTCAAAGCAGAAAAATGTGCATGAGTAAAAACACTTTTCCATCAACATCCCTAGCATCATAGCAGCATCATCAACAATCTCAGCAATTAATTCCATGTATACCATGTAAAGCAGAAAATCAATAAATAGGTCATGCAAAATTTATGCAAAAAAATTGATGCACATCCCATTTGTCAACTATCACCAAGGCAATCTTCACTGAGTCATCGTGACATCTACCTTCTCATCATGACAGTAATTTCATTAGTGAACAATATGCAAGATAACACCATCTATCTCTTGAGAATTCATCTATGATTCCATGTATTTATCAAATTTTCAACAAGCTGCTATAATCAATCACATTCAATTGATTCAAGCAATACAAAAAATAATCAAATTTCAAACCTGAATATTATTTTATCCAACTATGGTTGCATTATCAATGGTTCTCTTTCAAATTCAAAATGTTGCCATATACTCCCCCTCAGACCATGTCGGCCTCAGTTTTTTATGGGAGTCATTTGCTACTCCTTTTTTTCCAAAATTTTTCGGTTTGATTTTTTACATGCACTTCATTGTTTGATCTCTTGTCTGATCTACTTTGAGTAGCCTTTTCCTTTTGAGTGAATCCCTTGTAACATGTAGGCAATTTGCAGTCTTTCATCTTATGGCCAATATTGTCACACATGTAACACCTTATATGTCCAAGAAACAAAGGAAAAGCTTTGAAACTCCTCTTCTTCACATAGTTCCTGCAATCAAAAGCCTTATAATTATTACACGAAAAACAATAGCCATAAAATGAATTGTTATACCTAGCCATGGATGATTTTTCTTGATATGTCCTTTTATCCAACAACTTATTTTGTTGCATGTTTCTACATTTTGCAGCAATATTCCCATGTTTTTGTCCACTGAAGCATCTTATCAACCTTGAGGAAGTGGATGATATTTATGGAACAACTTTTATCTTATTTGACTTCTGGTTTTGTTGATGTGCTTCTTTCTTGTTATACTCACTATTAGAAAATTATATATTACATAGCAATGGAACACATAAAATATTGCAGAAATATAAACACAGAAAATGCATAAAACAAGAGAGACACAGATATACGTGGTTCACCCAGTTTGGGCTATGTCCATGAAGAAACAGCCAATCCTTCCTTTTATATAATCCACCAAACTGAAGAGATACAACCTACAGCAGATTTGTTGTAATTCCCTCTTCGCTCTCAATCTCCTCTCTCTTCCTCACTCAAAATACAGATATACATAGACGCAATAAAATTCCCTCATATATAGCGAGGGGTTGCCTTCTAGGGGAAAACCCTAAATTAAACATAACTTCTATCGTCAAATATCCACCTAATGAATGACCCAGATTGACTACGAAATTACAACATTTTATAAGTAAATTTTACATCTATTTTTGGCTTCAAGGGCACTACCCCTAATCCCCCCGTCGGGGAGAGGGGCTCCCAAAGGTCGCAGCCAACCCCCCTGGACCCCCCTTGCAACGAATATTTTACAGGCGGCGTTGCCACCCCATTACGAACTAGGGCCCAAAGCAGTGAAACCTTTGAATACAGAAGACAATTAAGCTCCACACCCAATAATCTCCCACTTGGAGACTGATTATAGCAACTCCACCGCTACTTCATTTGTTGGACAATAACTCCACTTTGGACCTGGTTGTTTCTCATTTTCTTCATCATACTTGAAGACCAAATGAAACTGAGCAGATTCTCAGTTTCTCCTTGGTTACAACTTTTGTTAACATATCTACAAGATTCTGGCTAATGTGTATCTTTTCCAGCTTCAACTGTCCATCTTCCAATGCTGACCGTATGAAATGGTATTTGAGCTGTATATGTTTAGTCTTGGAATGAAATGCAGAGTTCTTTGCAAGATGTATGGCACTCTGGCTGTCACTGTATAACCTGCCCAACTCCTGCTTCTTACCCAATTCATTCAGAAACCTTTGTAACCAAATCATTTCTTTATTAGCCTCTGTAGCAGCAACATACTTTACTTCTGTTGTTGAGAGTGCAACAATACTTTGCAGTTTTGAGACCCAACTGATAGTTGTTCCACCTACAGTAGACACATACCCTATTGTGCTCCTCTTGTTATCTCTATCACCCACCATATCTGCATCAACATATCCATGTAGAGAAATGTTTGAACCACCAAAGCATAATGCTTGATTTGTGGTACCTCTCAAATACCTAAGAATCCACTTCACCGCCATCCAATGTTCTTTTCCTGGATTGTTCATGTACCTGCTTACAACTCCCACTACATGTGCAATATCAGGCCTTATGTAGACCATTGCATACATTAAGCTTCCAACTGCTGATGCATATGGAACTTTAGACATATGAGCCATTTCTTCCTAAGTCTTGGTACACTCCTCCTTACTTATTTTGAAATGGATAGCCAAAGGTATACTAATTGGTTTTGCATTCTGCATATTAAATCTTTTCAACACCTTTTCTATGTACTCACTTTGAGACAATGTTAATTTGCGATTTTTCCTGTCTCTAGTTATTCTCGTACCAAGGATTTGTTTTGAAGCGCCCAAATCCTTCATTGCAAATGAGTTCGCCAATTTTCTTTTGAGAAAAATTTTTTCCTGCATGTTAGAACCTGTAACAAGCATGTCATCTACATACAATAACAATATAATATAGCTGCCATCATTTTTCCTTTTGAGATAAACACAATGATCAGAGTGACATCTAGTATAACCTTGTTCAGACATAAACCTGTCAAATTTTAGATGCCACTGCCTTGGAGCCTATTTTAAGCCATACAATTTGTTCTTCAACATGCACACTAGTTTCTCCTTCCCTTTTACCTCATATCCTTGTGGCTACTACATACATATCTCTGCCTCCAAATCCCCATGGAGAAAGGTTGTCTTTACATCTAACTACAAGAAGCAAATCTTCAGCTGCTACTAGACTTAAAATAGTTCTGATTGAAGTCATTTTAACAACAGGAGAAAATACCTCATCAAAGTCTATACCCTTTTTCTATGCAAACCCTTTCACCACAAGTCTAGCTTTATACCTTTTTCTACCTCTGTCTTCTTCCTTCAACTTGTAAACCCATTTATTCTGCAATGTTGTTTTACCTGCAGGCAACCTGACTAAGTCCCAAGTCTGGTTATGTGCTAAGGAGTCCATCTCTTCTTTCATGGCTTGCTCCCACTTCTTTCTGGTTTCTACCTATACTGCTTCTTCATAGCATTCTGGTTCACCAGAATCAATCAACAATACATAATATAATGAAGGAGAGTATCATTCAGTGGTTCTACTTATCCTGGTAGATCTTCTAACACCACTTCTAGGTGTTTGAGGTGCTTGTTGTTGTTGTGCTTGTTGTTCTGGATATTGGTCAATATGATTTTCAGGCATCATCACTTTTCCTGTGATCTCGTCAAGAACTATGTATTCTCTGTATTCTTTTTCCTATTTCTTTTCCTGTAGTTGATCCTTATAAAAAACCTTTTCATTGAATTTGACATCTCTGCTCCTAATGATTTTATGTTTTTCATAATCATAAAAGCGATAACCAAAATCATTAACACCATATCCAATAAAGGTACATTTCTTTGATTTTACCTCAAGCTTTGTTCTATTTTCTTTATTAATGTGGACAAAGGCTTCACAACCAAAAGTCTTTAAAAAAGAGTAGTTTACTTTTTTACCTATCCATGCCTCCTCTAGAATACCACCATCCAAGGAACTTGAAGGCCTTCTATTTATTAGATAAACAATAGTATTTACAGCATCTACCCAAAATTGTAAAGCCAATCCTGCATGCAATCTCATGCACCTTGCAGGCTCCATGATTGTCTTGTTCATCCTTTCTGACACACCATTTTCTTGGGGTGTTCCTAGAACTATCTTCTCTCTATGAATTCCATTCTCTGAACAGTACCTATCAAACTCTTTGCTACAATATTCACCTCCATTGTCTGATCTGAGACACTTCAACCTTTTTCCTGTCTCATTTTCAACCAAATATTTCCATTTCTTGAAAGTATCAAATACATCAGATTTATTTCTAATACAATAAATCCATGTTCTTATGGTTGCATCATCAATAAAAGTAACATAATAACGAGAGCCACCAAGAGATGATACCTGAGAAGGTCCCCATACATTTGTATGCACAAGCTCTAATTTTTCGCTCTTCTTTTATTTCCCAACTCTGAGGAATCTGACTCTCTTTTGTTTTCCTTAAACACAATTCTCACATAATTTTAATTCAACATGCTTCAAACCTGGCAAAAAATTTCTTGAGTGAAGAATTTGCATCCCCTTCTCACTCATGTGCCCGAGCCTATGATTCCACAATGTCGTATCTTCTCTTGTAGAGGTTAAAACATTAACAGAATTAGAAATACCATTGCATAAATAAAATGTACCAACCTTTTCTCCTTTTGCTATTACCAGGGATCCTTTAGTGACCTTCCAGGTTTTATCTATAAAAGTAGTCACATAGCCTTCACCTCCCAACTGCCCTGTTGAAATAAGATTTTTCTTCAGATCTGGAACATGCCTTACCTCCTTCAATAGCCATTGATTTCCATTCTATTGTTTTATGAAAAATGTACCCATTCCAATGATTTTATAGGGTTTATCATCACCCAATCGAACCTATCCAGAATATCCTTGAACATAATCATGAAAATGTTTCCTATCAGATCTAGCATGGAATGAGGCCCCTAAATCTACCACCCAGGCATCAATAATATTTTCTAAAGAAAGAATCAAAGCATCTTGCAACACATCACCTGTTACATTCGCTTCATGATTATTTTCTTGTTGCGTGTCTCCTTCTTTTCCCTTCTGAGACTTGTAGTCTCTCTTCAGGTGTCCTTTCTTCCCACATTTCCAGCACATTATCCTCGACCTGGACTTGGATCTGCCTTTTCTTGACTTACTGCAATATCCAGGGCTCTTTCCTCTTTCCATTTTTCTTCCCCTAGTCTCTGCAGTCAAAGCATTACCTGATGTCTCACCGGAGCTTTTCTGTTGCATTTCCTCGCTAAGGATTGCACTAACAACATCATCAAACTTTAAAGTACTAGATCCAGAGATAGAGTTACTAATGGTCATAACTAAACCATTCCAACTTTCTGGCAATGAGCACAGAAATAATAGAGCCCTAACTTCATCATCAAAAGTTACCCCTACAGAATTTAACTAACTAGTAATTGTATTAAATTCATTTAAATGATCAGCAACGGATCCACCTTCTGACATTTTCATATTAAATAAACGCTTCATAAGAAATACCTTATTTGAGGTTGAGGGTTTTTCATATAGTTTCGCCAATGTCGACATTAGACCCTCTATTGTCGTTTCCTTTGAAATATTAAACTCTATTGACGCCACTAGGCACAGCCGTATTGTTCCAAGTGCCTTTCTATAGAGAATATCCCATTCTATGTTTGTCATACTTGTCAGCTTCTTTGCCTTTCCGCTCAATGGTTGGTATATATCTCTCTGATACAAATAATCTTCCATCTGCATCTTCCACAGCTGGTAGTTTTGGCCATTAAATTTTTCAACCCTAAACCTACCATCTTCTGCCATTGCTCCCACTCGAACCAGGAACCCTTCTCTCCTGTGAGTTTATCAGTCAAATAGACCTTCGGCTCTAATACCAGTTGTTAGAAAATTATATATTACAGAGCATTGGAACACATATAATATTGCAGAAATATAAACAAAGAAAATGCATAAAACAAGAGAGACACAGATATACGTGATTCACCCAGTTTGGGCTATGTCCACGAAAAAACAGCCAGTCCTTCCTTTTATATTACCCAGCAAACTGAAGAGATACAACCTACAGCAGATCCACTGTAATTCCCACTTCGCTCTCAATCCCCTCTCTCTTCCTCACTTAGAATACAGATATACATAGACGCAATACAATTCCGTCATATATAGCGAGGGGTTGCCTTCTAGGAAAAAAACCCTAAATTAAATATAACTTATACCGTTAGATATCTGTCGAATGAACGGCCCAGATTGACTATGAAATTACAACATTTTACAAGGAAATTTTACATCTATTTTTAGTTTAGGGGGCGTTGCCCCCGATCCCCCCACCAGGGGGGGCTCCCAAAGGTCGCAGCCGCCCCCCTGGACCCCCCTACAATAAATATTTTGCAGGCGGCATTGCCACCCCATTATAAACTGGGGTTCAAAGCGGCTATACCTTTGAATACAGAGGATTTAATCAAGCTCCACACACAATACTTACTGTTGGAATCATATTTTTCTATTGGTTTTTTAAAACTTATTGTTGAACTCATTTCTTCTTTGTGTAGGCTAGTATCTAGAGGATTTTTATTAGTCATCAGTTGAATGGCTTTCTCTTTTGAATTATTTCTCAATGTAGCCATTTATGCTTCTAGAATTTTACATTGATCTTCTTTTTCTTCATATTGTTTTCTCATTCCTTCTTCAATTTTCCTTGCTTCGTCCAATTTGGTTTTTTAATTTGATGATCTCTTCTTTGTAAACACATTCCTTCTCATCAAGTATTTGCAATAATTTATGCTAGTTTTTATTTTCAGCCTTGAGCTTTCTAATTTCTACTTCTAGGGTTTCAATCTTGCAAGGCTCTTCATCTTCTAGATTTGAATTCTCTGCAAAAGGGTTATTACCACTTTTCTCCAAAGCATCAAACTGAATTGAATGATCATTATCTTCTAAACCATCAAACTCAAGTAAATCATCATCACTACAAGAAAATGTACTGCTAGATACAAAATGATCGCAACATTTACCTTCACCAATTTTTACCAACAAGAAGAGGGGTTCTTCTAAAATTTTCTTCACTTGTTTATTGATTTTCCTTTTCTAAGACTGCTTCTTCTTATTCTTCTCCATGTCCCACGATCTACTCTCAAGCGATCAAAGATAACCTCGCTTTGATACCAATTGTTGGAAATGTGCTCATAACTAACAAGGGGGGGAGGGGGTTATCAGTAGTGACAAGGTCTTCATGTATACTTCAAAATTATTTTTCAATTTATTGATTCATAATCACACATTAAACCATTATTAGATTAGCTCATATAATGCATTAACCAGCTGATTAAATAACAAATAAAAATGCCATTATCATGATTCACATGAAAGCCATAAAAAAATCAAAAGAACCAGATGCACAATAGACACAAGGATCTCTAATGGAAAACCCCCTTCGAGTCAAAAACCACCTTTTGTTGTTATTGTTGCTACTTTGTTTTAAATTTTATTAATCAACAAATCAATTTACATCATCATAGTTGGTTATGTCCAGCAAGGAATTTTTTCATATGACATCAACTTTGTGAACACCCATCCACTGAAGGCCTCTAGCCCCAACAGGCCTCGCCCAACACCCATTGAACTATGAGAATGTTACTTCCTCTACTAAAACTACCAACCACCATCAGCAATTAACACCCATCCCTTCTTCACCAGGCTATCTCGATATGTTGATCATCTAGGGCCTCATTTCATAATGTTTCAAACTGGACCCCTTGGAAAAACAACAACAACCTCTTCATTAACAACAATCAATACATGGGCCACCTGCACCACAATCTATGCAACTCAACTTCAATCAATTCATCAACATCAACTCATCAAACTAATTCTCAAGCATTCACTCAAACACTCAACAACTCAAGTAATGATAATCAACCAATAGCAACACCTCTACGTATCTAACACATTCAACAATAAGTATATAAACAAACTCAAACCCATGTAACAAATTATGACAACACTCTCACATAAAAGATACAACAATAAATAATCCCCGCAAACACAAATATCAATGACATGACCATCAAATTATGTTATGCTCCAACAATCTCTGATTTATGTGCTCCATACTACATAACTTCTGCAATATACTCTACAAACTATGTCTATGGTTGTAGATCGAACTCTTCCTCTACAATCATTGAAAATTGGCCTCTCCATGCACCTCATTGTTTTCTTACCTCAGTAGATTGATTTTTTGTGTCCACATCTCTAGAAATTCGACCTCTACATAATTATCTTCTATAGGAGGTCATCATTTTCTCTCTCTACAAATATCTGCTCAATTCAACACACACACAATGGTCGATCTACTTCTCTTTTTAAACAACGTGTGCCACTCTTTCCACTATTCACTCCATTAAGGAATTTGCACTTCATTCATACATGTTGATTTAGTCAATTAGAACCTTTTATGAAAATTTCCAAACAAAAAATGTCATAAAAACAATTATTTCATTCGAGAAGCGTGAGGAATCCGAAGAAACTCAACCTACAAACACATCCGCTGGCACAACACATCCTTTGGCACAACACAGCTAAAAATCAACTGTAGTCACATGGATAATCCTTGTTCCAGGCAACTGGAACTTTCAGTCACATGGACAATCCTACAATGGAGTGACTAGGGCAGAGGATCAAGGAAAACACAACATCTTCAAATCAGAACTACCTCCAACTTCTTAATCATCACCGTTGGCATATGTAAAGCTTATCCAAGCCATGAAAAGCCTCAAACTTGATTTGAATTCTATGCTAAGATCCTCATCAGAATACAAAAATGTGTTTGAGGTCATATGTACTCCAAAATAGCAAGTAAAAACATGAGTTTTTATCTATGTTTCCTTATGTTAATTTCATGAATAACTTTAAACATGAAATCAAAACACTAAATGGAAGCATGCATCAATCAGTAATACACAAGTCATTGTTAAAGGAGTTCACCCCTCCTTAGCTACATCTCCTTGGATCAGCTTTAATGGCATGATCCCTTCTCATTATGCTCAATGTTTAGAAAAGAAGAGTACATAAAGTGTTGAGAAATGGAATGGTTAGTTTCTCCTTCAAAGAAGGATAATTTTGCAAGAGTTATCACTCCATATACATGCTAACCTATAGTCAAACATGTAAGCTTTCAGCAAAACAAAGGCATCTTGTACCAAGACCCCATACTCCAACATCAAAGAGCATCAACAGTACCACAATCCACTTGAAGTACATAAACAAGTCTCTTCTCCAAAACACATAGAGAAAAGAGGAATAAAAGCTACAGCATTGATGTAATAGTTGTTGCAGGAAGCACATGGAGGCTGGAAAACCACTACAAGGTCATCTCCATCTTCAAACTCCTCCATAAACTAAATCAACACTCTAGTTGACCATGGCACCCATAGACTTCAATCTGAAAAAAATCTTATGTAGAAGTGGTCCTTTGATTCTTAAATCTACTTCAATGAGTCTAGAACTTCCAAAAATGGCTACCTGGCCTCTTTTTGCATCCAATTTGGTCGAAAACTAGAAAAGTTATGACCTCTCCTAGTTTCTCCATTATTCGCTCTACAAATTGCACAAAATTCGGCATCATCTTACAATTTCGCCCCATTTTCCGCTAACAAAGCAACAAATTCCCCAATTTTCAAGCGGATTTGTAGGACCATTAGTTTTTCCGCCGAGTCCTAAAACCCAAAGTAATGGTCATATGGGGGGTCATGCGCCCAGGGGCTAGCCCCCGACACTAACCCCCTCCCTCTGGCAGTCACATTAAACGTTTACAAGGTTTTCACATGTGGATGGTTTAGTCTGGCGGTCATCTTGGCAATGACCATTGGTGTTCACATTAAATGGTAGTTGAGCATTCACATGGGGGGCGATTAAGTCTGCCCGCCCCCCCATACTTTCTAGCATTAAACTATATTAATAACCCGCCACCCTTACCTGTTAAGTAACACAGTGCGGGTGAAATGGTAAGTTGTTGCATTAGTGTATGGGAGGTCACGAGGCTGAGCCTGGCCTCCACCCTGTCTGCCATAACAAATTTTAATATGCCATTAGGAGGACACGTAGCGGCCTCAGACTTAGCCACGTGTCACCTCCTCATTGGCTAGAAACAAAAATTTGTGACCAATAGAATGATGCCACCAAGCTTGTGAATATTCCAAAGAATACACCGAAGGAATATACCAAGAATATTCCTTTTTCTTACTAGGTTGTATGGATGCCCAATCACCATCCTTATCAGCATTTGCAAAATTTTTACATGTTTGACAAAGTGAACAGATCACTTTCTGGGAGCATATGGTGTCTATTTCCTGCAAAGCAAGTTGCGTCGGATTCAAGATGATGAGAACTACGCGGTCGTTTAGGTTCCACACTTTTGAAAACTTTGAATTTTTAACAAATTTTGAGCTCCTGATCACTCAAAACCATCTATGCAACCTCCTATTGAGCTTATACATGATCTAGTCACTATAAGTGCAAGAACCAACTCATGAGTGCAGAAATTGTATCAAGTGGCATCAAACATGAAGCTCCGTTGTAGAGGGAAACTTGATACATCATAATAGCCTCTACAACACCTTTAGACACAATCATGAGCATCAAGATCAAGGTCATCTCAAGAGAAGCACCACAAGCATCATATACATGGAGACCTAGTTGGCCAACCAACCATCAAGGCCATCAAAGCACCTGCAACATAAACATCTACCGTAGCAACCATAGAAGCCAATAACATTAAGCAATCATCTTCAATACAAATCATGCTGACATCCATGCCAACTATCACCTCATCACAACATTAATGCCAACAGTAGTCTAATAGACCAAAAGGTGGTAGTTCCTAGAACATCGTTCTTCTAAGGATGAAGAATACGATAACATGGAAAGTCAACCCGAAAGAGAAAAAAAAAAAAAAAAATGAATGTTACAGCCCAAAAAGAAGACAAACCGATTGGGGATGCAGAGGATCTTCCAAGCACAATCACCCTTCTTCAGAAGGGAATGGACTCAGAGGCCTCTCAGATATGGGATGGAAAAGAAGGCATAAAAAGAGCTCATGTGTCAGAGAGCTTGGATTTAAACAAAGATGTACCTCATATGGGACAAGAATTGGCGTTGGTTCTTGTTGAACCAAATTCTTATGGTTGGCATAAAGTACAAAAAAGGAAAGGTAAAAAAGAAAAGACACTTGCTAGTGTACAGTCTTACTATTCTTTTTTTGTTGTTGTTATTTCTTGGCTTATGCTCTCAGGTTCATAGTCTTGAACCTATTTTGTTGTTTTCTTTGCTCTTTTGCTTCATCATGTTTTTCCTATCTCTATTTGCATACACACTATGTGTCTACCAAATGTAGTTTTTATATCATTAATAAAAATTATGATTATTTTTTGCAGAAAATAATAATAAAAATAATATTCAATTTGTGATATTATAAATTTTGTTTTTATTAATAAAATTTCAAACAAATTTTTAGATAAAAGCAAATCATAATATACATATCATATTAAAATATATAACATATAAATAGTAATTTTAAATTCGGATCCATTTCACCATATCAATTAAAATAATAATTCCATAACCATATTTAAATTTAATTAATAAGCATATAAAAACTTAATACTTCTAATAAACATACAATACAAAAAATTCTTATTCATGGATATTCACCTCTACTTTACCATGAATATTACTAACTTGTAAATAGGCTTTGTTATAATACCATGTCTTATCAATACCACATGTTTAAAAGTCATAAGTCATTTCATTATCAAAATATTTTATTTAAATTTAATTTTGTGTATTTTTTTAATTAAATTTAAAATAAAATAAAAATATTATAAGTACTTTTGAGATATATCTAAACCCTCTTTCCTCACTACTACTAAAAAATATTATGTGAATATTTTATGAAGATCAATCAAGATTTTTATAAAATTTTAAATAATAATACTTTTATGTATAGAGATGTGAAACTCATATAATATAATGTTATCAAGAACTACCATAGATTCAATCTATATATTTTATAAATATTTTAGTTTAATTTAATTTTATAATTTTTTTCAATTAAACCTAAAAGCAAAAGTATCATAATTACTTTTGAGATATATATAAACCCTTTATCTTCAGTACCAAGGATATTCCATAGAGATTAAATCAAAATTTTAATAAAATTAAAACTGAGAATAATTTTATATAGAGAGATATGAAATTTATATAATATAATAATATTATTAAGAACCAACATAGTTATATCTTAACTAAGGATCTAGCATTCAATGAGAGGAATTAAATTTCTCAAGGTGCAAACATTTCCTAAAGTTTTGCACTCAAAAAGAAGTTTGCATCTTGAGATATTTGATCTCTCTAGACCCATGGTAGATATGGAGTTAGGATAGCTTTATGCTTGTTGTAAAAAATAGTTGCCTATAAGAATAATTCCATATAGAAAAAACATTGTTTCTTTTTTATGATGTGTTAATAAAAAAATATGTTATTAAGTTTCCAATTTATGTGTTAGTTTGTTTCTAAATATATTTGTTAGTAATAAATGCTTAGTTTTTTTTAAGGCAATAATAAGATTAATTAAAATTTCCATGGGGCATAGAAAAGAGAGTGATGGGGTGTACTATAAAGTTAGTCTCTGATGTGAAGGTCACTAGTTATAAACTCCATGGGCAAAAATTCAATCATTTTAAGGGTTAGTGTGGCCGAGGGTGATTTTGATGACTTAGATACTCCTAGGTCACAGTTTCTCAAGCCACAAATCAAGTTTGATGTAATCTCTAATAAACTCAAACTACTTCACAAACAAACAAAAAAATTATAATTAAAATATATTTAAAAATATATATCTTAATTTAATATTTATATTTAATATAATGATTATAAATTAATATAATTATTTTTAAAAATATTATTATTCAAATTATTTTTAATATAATAAAATTTTGAAAATAGTAATTTAATTGGTAATTATTGTATTATAAAATATGATGTAAAACATGCTATTAAAAATTCAAATCTCAATATATATAATTTGAAAATAATTTTGAAACTATATATATAATTTTACCAAAAAAAAATAAAAATATATATATATATATATATATATATATATATAACCATTAAATTTAAGTTTTTCCAACCTCATTAAGAAGCCATTCCTCCCATACACCAAGGTTCATTGTGAATGATACTCATTATATCTATAACATAAATTTAAATATAAATAAAAAAGACAACCGTATGAATTACCAAAATATCAAGTAAAGAGCTTTGGGTTATGGACCCCAAAGTTGGGGATGTTTTTCAACCTTAATTACATAATTATTAAACTTGCAAATTAACCCTTGAAGTGTAAAAGAAAATCCCCAAAACCAATAAACTTTCATAGGCAGGGAGGATTCGTGATTGAAGAGAGTGATTCTTTATAAAGTGGAAGCCAAACCCTTTTAAAATAAAAGCAATAAACTTTCAAAAGCATGGAGATTTCATCATTGAAGAGAATGATTTTTTAATAAAGTTGAGCCAAACCATTCTTAAATAAAATGTGAAATTCACTAGCTAGGAAGATGGGGATGCTCCGGTTTGGGAGCAATAGGTTTACCAATAATAAATCAAGCTTCTAAGGTTAGGTAATTTTATGAATCTTAAAATTATAAAGAGAATATATGTGGACTTGCATTGATAATTAAAGTAAGTGAACAAATTTAAACATAAAATGATTATATTAATATATTTAAAATTATTAAAATAATTAAAAGTTAAACAAATTATGTGTGATTGTGTAAGATTGAAATTAGGTTAAATTTATTTTCACTGTGAATATATCAAGTTTTTAGAGGGATCAAATCTATCAAAGTGCAAATTTTTTTTAAATTTTACACTCAAAAAAAAATTTGCACCTCAAAGAGATTTGATCCCTCTCAAAACTTAATAAATCATGTGTTAAGATAGATCTAAACTAATATATGTAATGAATTAGTCTTAATATTATAACGTACATAGACTATTCACTTACTTTCAATTTTCATTACTAATAACAAAAACATATAACCCAAATTTAAAAATATCTTTAATAAAACATGAAAATGAACATTAATCTATAATGGGTCAAATTGTTAAGAGCGTGTGTTTCCTCCTAAGAAGCCACAAGTTCAAAACCGGTGTTTCATCCTGAGAAGTCACAAGTTCAAAACCACATGGGTAGAGTATGTATGTCTTTATAGACTTAGCAGTGAAATTATTGGGTGAAGATGGGTCTCTTGTCCCACAAACAAGGGAGTCTCATACACCAATTATGACTAGATAAAGTAAGTCCCTTGTCCCACAAACAAAAAAATCTCATACACCAATTTATGTGTGACTTGACCTTAACCTTAAAATTAAATAATAATAATAATAATAATATACACATAAAATTCCCCGAAACAAATTCAACAACTCTCTAAAATGCTTCACATAAACTCTTACCCGAGCCTTCCATTAACCAGATAAGTAGATTAGAACTATCAAAATTTATATAATTCAACATGGTCATGTTGTGTGTTTAAATCACTCCCCAAACCAAAGGGATAATTTATGAAAACACATTTGCATTAAAATCTAGGACAATGGGCATGGTAAGAGCCCATTACAAATGGAAGGGAAAATGCAAGCATATCACCACGAGTATATTTTAATAAGAAATCACATAAAAGAAGAGATTCTTAGGGATGATGTTTTTTTCGGAAAAAAACACATAAGAGATTCTGATAGATGCTTTTCAAACCAGCCAGTATTATTAGAAGCCACAGAAAATCTACATTTTCACCTAGTTAATATGCATGTATGCATGATGGGCGAGCATGTAGTCTATCACCTCCTGTCTCTTTGCCACAAGACGAAGTTGCAGGTCCCGTATGGTCTCAAGAACTCGTTTAAATATCTGGATTTCCAATTCTTCTTCTGATGATCCACCACCTAATTGTGCACGCCGAATCCGTGAAATTTCCCTCCGTGTATTCCGTAATTCCTCCTCGCATTTTTCCTGAACCTTTTCACTCAGCTTCTGCCGTTCCTTCAACCTCCACAGATTCTCGACATTGAGCGTTACCGGCTTCTCTTCATAATACGAAAGCAATTCCACAGTGAAACAAGAAAGCAATCCTAACCAATCCACAGAGCGTTGGGGAGATGCTCTGAAGACCTGCTCGGCCAGCAGCCGTCTCCTATGCCTACGGAGTCTCCTATGGCTACGGTCGCCGACTTCCATAGCCACATAAGAGCTGGCTGGTTGGGAGTGGTGGTGTTATTTATCACCACAGATACGCGTTACGGACTCTTTGCGACTCTTGGTATTTTTCACGTATTGGGAAAGAATGTGAGGTATTTTTTTTATTTTCTTACCCGCATGACAAAGGGCCAATGACTTAGTACGCGTTATAATCAACTGATTATTTGTCTAGGGTTTTTATGGCATTTTATGTGTGATAATAATCATTTGATTTAGAATATGTAAATTAGTTACTTTGTTTGGGGTTGAGTGTTTATCAAATTTCAAGAAGATGATCTGAGAATCAGAGACAATTATAAAGGATAAAAGTTGTCTTTCGAAATATTTAGATCCAGGTAAGTCTTGCACAATCCTAGTGACAATATGTTGTATTCTTCCATCTAAGAATATGGTGTGAAAATGGTATTTATATAAATTGTTTTCTTTGTGTTATTTCATTGTTGTATTGAGAGGGGCTTTTTAGTAGGAAGAGATGTAATGTCCTATTATGTTATGCTATATAAACATTTTGACTCGATCAAATTACATAAAAAAAAAAAAAAAAAAAAAAAAAAAAAATTAAATTAAAATATAAGTATTATTATTATTCTTATTAAACCAACCTAGATCCATTTTGACTCTCAATCTATCAAGTAGCGGGAAGGATCAAATTTTTCGAGGTGCAAACCTTTCTTCAAGTTTTGCACTCAAAAAAGAGGTTTGCGCCTTGAAAGATTCGATCCCTCTTGGCACAATTAAAATTAAATTGAATTAAAAAATAAGTATTATTATTATTATTATTATTATTATTATTATTATTATTATTATTAAACCAACCTATATCCATATTAACTCCCAATCTATCAAGTGCCAAGAGGGATCAAATCTTTTGAAGTGAAAACTTTTCCTCAAGTTTTGCACTCAAAAAAAGAGGTTTGCACCTTGAAAGATTTGATTCCTCTTGACACTTGATAATTCTGGAGTTAAGATGGATCTAAGCTAGTTTAACTACAAATATTTATATATATTAAAATGGTATTTTATATAAATTGTTTTGTTTGTGTTCTATAAGATTTTCATTTAGAGAAATTTCATGGTTTAGTTTACAAAGATGTGCTTATTTTATCTTTTTCGGATTTGAGCATGTGATCTTCAAATAGCAAACACTTATTCTAAACCATCTAAGCTCATTTAAAATCATTTTTTTTTTAAGTAAACGTAAGGATGGAGATATCTTTTGCATTTTACAGTTTTTCTTGTAGCATGTTTTTTTCTCTCTATCTATTAATCAAATTATAGTGGCACCAATGTTATTTTAAGGAGAGTAGTGGTATTGTTTCTAGATTGGGAATGGGGTATTTGGTAAAAATGGAGGATATCTAGTAAAAATAATGTTTTCTTATTGGATATATGTATTGGGAGGTGGGGTCAAGCAAAAGAATTTAGGGAGATATTTATGAATATCTAGTGAAATTAGAGGTTATTCTTAATATCTCAAGAATTCACGGACTATGTCATAGGTTCATTAAGTGGGGACCCTATGACTACCAAAAGCAGAGTGATTGTGTCATTTAGGAATTGGGGTTATATTGGTGAAGTTGAGAAATATCATGAAAGTTACAACACTTTTCAAAAGGGGATGAAATGGTGGGATCTCTACTAGTGATGCAATAAACGGCTAAGAGTTCATTAGAGTTATGATAAGAAATTTATGGTGGCTATCTTAATTATTAAATAAGCTCCACTAGATAAATGGCATTTAAGGAATTATTTGTTTTAATCTCATTCACTAGATGTAATAGATGTGTATGAATATTGTTAACTTTATTCTAAAAATTATTTGGAGAAAGGTCACATTTTTATTTCTCTCGAGTTGCGAAAGATTTGTTATAAGTATTTGGATGGGATCATAACATGGTCATCACCGCTAGGAGAATATGATATCCAATTGATAAAGCCCTTTTATCTACTAAACAAATCAATTGGTAACTTCATAAAAGTGGGTGGATCTTATGTGAAGTATGGGTACTCAGACCTAAATTGTCCATTTATTAGAAAGGATAGGTTTGAGATTGAGGTGGCTCTTTCTTCTAATGCTCAAATTTATGGGCAACATGTTGTAGGGACAGAGGATCTAGGCCTAAGTCAAATTTTGTAGGAATGTTTTAGTTAGTCTGTGAGAAAAGTTAGCAATACTTTTCCTTCATCTCAAGAGTTGTATATAAAAGGTTGAATTGAACAAGTTTTTTCCTCTATTTTCTTCTACGTAGGATTTGTCTCGACATAAGTCAAAAAAAATTAGTCATGATCTTGAACTATTAAACAACAATTACATATTGCTCAATGGGTTAGAGGTTTTAGGGAAAGTAATTGGTTTATCTTTTAATCATTTAGATTATGATAAGTTCTTAAGTTATTTCCTATGAGATTTGATTTTGAAAAGGAAATTTTCCTCAATCCTCATTATGGATTTTGGAGAAATGGTTTATGATTATATATTTGGGATTGTTAGTAGTTGTGAACTTCTTATAGGTGGTGAAGTTTGTAAAGAGGCTTCAAGTTTCAGGAACCACTCTATGGAAGTACATGGAACAAATAGTGAAGAGGTGGAAGGTTTTACAAGGAGTGTAAAAGGTAGGAAGGGGACTATCTAGTGAGTGGTGTGAAAAAAATTGTCCAGGAAAAAAGGGAAACAAGGGTGGCTCAAAACACTTCAAAAATGCATTAATAGCTTGTTTGGAGAGGACATCAAGATGAATGAGGCTATATGTTTGACAACTTAGTTGCTTGTTGATGGATTTCAAGGAGATAAATAAAAAGGTGCATATGAGTGTGAATGAAGGCTAATTAGAAACCCAAATTAGGTTAGGAGCCAAAATTACATCTCCTGTGTAAGGGATGGATGACATTCTTATTTTTCTTGGCAAAGGAAGATAATTTGAATATGTCTTCACCATGAAAATTGGATTCCATACCTCTCTCTATAAGATATGGTGGTCTCCTACTTTTAATTCTTGTTTGGAAAAAGGTTAATTACATGTCGATGTGGGTGAATTATTTGGAACTTGAGATGGATTTCTAATCTATTAAGGTGATCTTAAAATTTGAGAATTGTAAGGTGTTTTATGTACTCATCAATAAATTGAGAAATTTAGGGATTTTTATATATTTTTTTTCACAGAAAAATTGTAGCCTTTTCTTAAGATTTATAAAAAGTTACATAAATACATGCTTTAAGCATTCTGCATTCGTCCATCATATATCATGCAGAAACAAAATCAATCTTTTGAAAGTAATTGTTCAACCTAATAAAGCAAAAAGGATCATCCAAAAACTAAAAGAGATATATAAAATTTTGTGAAGAGATCATCAGTCTAGAGCCTGTAGTTCCATAAGGCTGCCAAATCACAGTAAGAAAGGGACCATTGTTTCAGGCCAGGTAGTAACTCCACAAAGCAAAAACGGATTCGTATATTATTCCACAAGGTAGATTTTCATTATATACATGAGGGAGAGACTGTTCATTTCATCTCCCGATGACTGTTCATATTTCTAATTTATTTATTTACATAAATTCACCCAATCACAAGGATTAGGTGTCAACATTCCCCCCCTTAATCTGAAGGGATATTGGTGAGTCCAAGCATCATTCTGAATCGTTCAAGTTTTTCTCTTCCAAGCGCTTTGGTGAACATGTCTGCAATTTGCTCATTTGTGGAACAATGACGGAGATGGATTGTTTTGGCCTCAACATGATGTCAAATCAGATGATATTTAGTATTGATGTGCTTCATCCGATCATGGAACTTTGGGTCTTGGCCAACTTTATTGCAGAGGTATTGCCAATCATGAGTGGAGTTGATTGTACTTGTTTTACCTGCAAATCTTCAAGAATTTTCCTGAGCCACACAATTTCTTTTATTGCTTCAGCTGCTGCCACATATTCTTCTTCTGTTGTGGAATCTGCTGGAACTGATTGTTTGCGTGATCTCCAGGAAACAGCTCCTGATCCAAGACTCATAGCATATCCTAAATTTGATACCCCAGTTTCTTTGTCTCCATCGAAGTCTGAATCAGACTATCTAATCAAGCTGAAGTCGTCCACCTGTGTATACTTGATTCCAAAGTCTTGAGTTCCCTTCAAGTACCTTAGAACTCTTTTTGCAGTAGACCAATGTCCCTCACAAGGCTTTTTCATAAACCTGGAGAGGATTCCAACAGCAAACGAAATGTCTGGTCTGGTAGTAGTGAGGTAGTTAAGACTTCCTACAAGCTGTCTATACTTTGTTGCATCCTCAAATTCTTTACCTTCAATAGATGTGAGCTTTAAGTTTTGTTCCATTGGAGTAGCAAGAGGATTGCACTTTGTCATGCCAAATCTATTCAACAGATCTCCAATGCATTTCTTTTGAGAAAGAAATATGGACTTTGGATGTTGGGTTAAGTCAATGCCAAGATAGTAATGAACATAGCCCAAATCATTCATTTCAAAACTTTTCCCCAATTCCTTCTTTATGGATGCAATGTTGCTTTCATTGTTCCCTGTCATCAAAAGATCATCTACATATACCACAAGATATACAATTGTTTTTCCAACTTTCTTGACAAATAAATTTGCATCATCAAGATCAAAATGTTTGAACTTGAGTTTCAGAAGATGCTCAGTGAGTTTTTCATACCAGGCTCATGGTGCTTGTTTGAGGCCATACAAGGACTTCACAAGTTTGCATACTTTATGTTCATGTCCTTTCACAGCAAATCCTTTAGGCTGGGACATAAAAACATTCTCTTTTAGATCTCCATTCAAGAAAGCAGTTTTTACATCCATTTGATTGACTTTCCAACCGTTCTGAGCTGCTAGTGCAAAGAGTGTCCGAATGGTAGCCCATTTTGCTGTGGGGGAAAAAGTATCCTCATAATCGACCCCTTCCTTCTGTGCAAAACCTTTTTCCACAAACCTAACTTTGTGCTTGTCAAGTGAGCCATCAGCTTTATACTTGTTTTTGTAGACCCACTTGCAGCCAATTGGTTTGGCTCCTAATGGAGGATAAACCAGCTTCCAAGTGTTGTTCTTTATGAGGGCATCATACTCCTTTTGCATCGCTTCTTTCCATTCATCATGAGAAGCAGCTTCTTTGAAGGAAGTTGGTTCAAAATCTGTAGACAAGTTCAATTCACAATCATAAGTAACATCCATATCAACAGGTGAATTAGAGTCATCTACATCACCTCCATTTTGCCAGTTTGAATTTCTGGTTCCGGTCTTTCCAACTTCATCAGGATGAACACTTTGAAGTATCTTTGTCAGCCACTTTGGGGGACCTTTCTCAGATGGTCCAGGTTGCTCCGTTGATTGAGTTGGGACTGCATCAAGATTGAGTCTCCCAATTCTATCAATTATATCACTTAAAGCATCATCCGTTGTTGGAGTTTCATGCGGGGGAGAGTGTTCTTCAGAAGAAGATTCCACATGTTGATCTCGTATAGGAATCCCCCCTTCAAGATGTGGAATCTGATTATCAAATTCTTGAAATGATTTTTCTTTTGCGAATCTATCCAAGCGATCAAGTTGCCGCTCAACAACATTGTCAGTTTTGGATGATTCAAGAAAAATTACATCTCTAGATAGAACAAACTTTTTAATTACTTCATCATAAAGACGGTATGCTTTGGAGGTGTTTGAATATCCCATAAAGATACACTTACGACTTCTAGCACCAATTTTGTTTCTATGTACCTTTGGTATCAAGGCATAACAGGTGGAACCAAAGACCCTGAGATGCTTTACCAAAGGAACATGTCCATACCACATTTCATAAGGAGTCTTGTTTCTAATAGCATTAGATGGACATCTATTCTTTATATATGCAGCACATAGAACAGCATCAGCCCAAAACATTATCTTTACATTCTTGAAGAAGAGCATGGACCATACCATATTTAAGATTGTCCTATTCATTCTTTCAGCGACACCATTCTGTTGGGGATTATAAGGCACAGTTGTTTGATGTTTGATCCCATGTTGGCGAAGATGGTTTTCAAATTCATTTGATGTGTATTATTTTCCATTATCAGTGCGAATAGACCCGATATGAGATTGTGCATCATTTTCAATCCATTTATGAAAATCCTTGAATGTTTGAAAAGCATCAGATTTGTTCTTCAATAAATAAACCCAACACATTCTGGTGTAGTCATAAATAAATGTCATGATATATTTATTTCCATTTGCAGAAGGAACAGGCATTGGACCGCATAAATTTGAATGAAAGAGTTCAAGTTTCCTATGTTCTATTGAATGTGAATCATGAAAAGACTGTTTGCTATGCTTTCCTAGAATGCAAGCATCACATTGCTTAAGTTTCCTAGGAATTGTAGGCAAACCAGCAACACCATTTTTCTTCAACAACTGGAGACTGTCATAGTTCAAATGTCCAAATCTAGCATGCCATAATAAACTTGATGGAAGTGTGCCTTCTTCATGAAGAAAATTGTATGAGAAATGTTGTGCATGAGCAAAGGTTCCTTGCAGCTTGAGAAGCCTTTCTTCTTCTATTCCCCTCATGACAAGTGAGTGGTCAAATGCTTTTCTTACCTCAAGCTTTCCATCAAACATATGAATGGAGTGACCTTGCTGGCAGGTGTGGACCAAGGACAGAAAGTTTCTCTTGAGCTGTGGGAGATATAGAACATGATGCAGAAGAAAGTCTAGAAGACCAGGCAGTTTAAGCCTGATTGTGCCAAGCCCTGATGGCTTGATTTTTTATTGATCTGCAAAGTATACTGCTCCATCAACATTGTCAGTGAAATCTTCAAAAAAATATTTTCTATGAGTCATGTGATAGGTCGCTCTTGAATCAAGCAACCAATCATTTTTCCAAGAAGCAAGTGAAGCATTAAATAAAGCTTCATTTACTCCAATGTTACATTGTGCCACATCATAGTGAGCGGATTCAGGTGCTTTACCTTTGTATGTATCATCAGTTTTACCTTTCTGTTGGCTTCTTTGCTGCTCAATTTTGTCCCATGGTAGCTTGCAGTGCAAATCTGCCTTTTCTTCTTGAGGGTGTCTGCCCCCCCGCCTCTAAAATATCTTTCTCTTCCTCTTGAATGCATACTGTAACAACAACAAAAAAATTGCTACAAAACTTTTACTCTTAATGGAAAAAAAATATAGTTCTGATATGATTGGACAGCAAACTCAAATATGGCCTGGAGTGGTAACTTCAAATCTCCTTATTGTGTAATCTTGCCTCTTTGCTACTCAAGGACCTTATAATTCAATTTTATTGTTAAATATTTCCTCCATCAGGAAAACCAAATAAAGAATTTATCATCTCAAGTGATTTGAAGAAATATATAAACCAATCCAGTCTATCAAAAGATGACTCAATTGAACCTATCCCTCAAGCATGGCTTCGCATCCAAACTAGACAAATTGCAAACTATATTTTGTGACAAATTGTGTGCCCTCTCCAGTCAAACGAAGCATAGCTGATAGAATATGATAAAGGAGTTTCTTTCTTAATATTAGTGTTATCTTGTGCATGGCTTCGGATATGCTACAGGAAACTCTTCTTGGTGATAAGCAGCTTTGATATGGTCAGAGAAAAGCCCCGACAGTCCACCATGAGCTATGACCAGGGGTGCTTTATTGCTAAGAGTTCTTGAATCTGCTCCTTCAATCTCGCGTCTAAATATAAATCAACCGACAGAATTAATGTCGTGACTCTAGTTCCTACGTTCAAAAGGCCAAAGGTTCGAAAACTGGTCCACGCTCACCGCACCACCTTATTGTAACAGGAATGTCAGTGAACTTTTCTCTTTCATCGTCTCGTGATCTGTGAGCAAGAATGAAGTTCTCGCTGAAGAAGTTGTTAGTTTTTAATAAGCACAAAAGGGAACAGAAATCTTGACGATGCCATCATAAACGGAAGAAACTTCAACCATGTCAAATGAACCACACATTCACTTCAACACAGGTCTGAGCACTGTTACACACATTGCACAAGTCTCCAGGCAACTTTCAATGAAAAACCATTTATCAATGTTTCTCACGGAAAAATACATTCATTCACATGCTGGTCTCATATGAAATGTAGGAAAGCTCTATGCAAATCAGAAGTTATCAGTGTGAATACCATAACAGAACGGCGTGAATATCATATTAAAACAGTGTTAGTACAATAGTGTTCAACTTATGGCCAAAAACTTCAACAGATAGCCAAAGAAACTTCAACGCATAGCCATACCAACGTAAATATCATGATTGCAAGTCGTCCAACTGATCTCAAGGGCATTCAACTCAGCGATTCAGAGGACTCTCCAGGCCAGCGCTAAAATTATGAAACGTTTATGGATAGTCAGGACTGACAGAGAGCACAGGCAATGTCAGGCAGCAGCGTTCAGCTGACAGTGTGGAGCAAGCTACCAACATTTATGAACAGGAAGCATTTTTGAATGGAGAGCAGAGGAGAAGAATAGGGAGTTACAAAGGGCATAAAGGCTAAAAAAAGAAGTTAGCTTTGATACCATGTCAGGCCAATCAGTAACTCCACAAAGCAAAAATTGATTCGTATATTATTCCGCAAGGTAGATTTTCATTATATACATGAGGGAGAGACTGTTCAGTTCATCTCCCGATGACTGTTCATATTTCTAATTTATTTATTTACATAAATTCACCCAATCACAAGGATTAGGTGTCAACACATTGTATGAACCATCAGTATAAAACATTGTTGGCTTGTTGGGGCCTGACCCAAGTTCAGAGGTGAATTAGCCAACAAATCTCGGTACTACTGGCCCTTTTGGCAATAGTCCGTGGAGCGCGGACTGAGGTCTCACCCGAAGTAGTATGGGAGGGTGCTAGAACCAGGTTTCCACACCCTGGAGACATCTGATGGTTTCATGTGGTCCGTGGTTCAACCCTGCGTGCACGTCACTACGCGCACTTATCAGTACCTCGTAACCTGTGATGTTGTCTTTGTGCAGCCTTACTCGAGGGCCAAACAGTGTTATTACCCAAATCCTTATTAGTAACCCGATATTAGTTGATTAACTTAGCTTATCTATATGCTTTCAGTTATACTTAACAATATTCACCATTCATACAAATGTGCGCAGTAAATAAATAGTATAATTGCAAATGATATCAACCATGTAATAACACAAGAACAGATACATGGAATTTAGATAAAACTTCTCTTTATTATTCTTCCTCCTCGGTTACAAACTCGACTCTGCCCTGTGCACTCCACTGCAGGGTTCCGCGCACTCAGCTGTAGACTCTAGTAGGCCTCTGCGCACTCAGTTGTAGAGCCTGTTCCTACTACTACGACCTAAGATACACTTATACACTTGCTATGTACTTCTATCTCATTCTATCCATTCTATTCTATCATGATTTGATTGTCCTTACAACTTAGAGCCTCACTCTTATTTATACAATCCCATGGTCCGCGGACCATGGGTAGGCTGACATTACATTCAAACTTAGGGCAGACAGCCCTATGACTCTAACATACATTCCGCGCCCGCAATTCGCAAGGCTTTACAATAATATTACTCAAAACTTGGGCTTTGAGCCCCAAAACATGTTGTGGGGGGATTCCATGCCCAACTGGCCCCCAACACAAATATCGTGACTCGCCCTCAAGTCACTCTGTCGGCATGGCAATCTTGGCGCGAGGTCCCTCCAACTGTTCTCGTACGGTACTGATGTCGACACCACACTGAGCTGCTGCTTGTTGAACCTACTACATCTGTTCTTCTAAGACCTCCGTGTCTGAATTGTGTCCTTACATCTGTATCAACATCGGCTACGTATGTTTATAGTCCCATGCCCTTATCCAGCTCCTCGGGTTGCGAAGACTGTGCTTCGACTAGTTAGTTAGATAATCGGCCCACCCATGTAGGGCTTCAAGTGGGTGTTGTTTACTTTGCCTGGTAAGGGTTCTCCATTTAGTTTGACTAGCTGGATTGTGCCTCTGTCTGTGACCTCCTTAACCACGTATGATCCCAGCCATTGCATTCTAAATTTTTCTAGAAATTTTTCAAAATTACTGTCATACAGCAGAACTAAGTCATTTACCTTGAAGGTGTGCAACTTGATATGGTGGTCGTGCCAGGCTTTTTCACGCTGCTTTTATACCTGCTGATGAAATCCAACCAAAAACCGTTCTTCCTCGAGTTCTTCCAATTGTGCGAGCCTTTCCTCCAGAGCTTTGCGATCTATCATCCCTGTGAGCGTTGTTATTCACAGACTAGGTACAATATATTCCATCGGCATGACAGCTTCCATGCCATAAACTAACTGGAAAGGTGTCTATCCCGTCAGTTTCTTGCACGTTGTCCTGTAAGCCCATAGCACGGCAGGTACACATAGGTCCCAATTGTTTCGCTACGTGTTGCACACTTTGGTTAGCGCAGTCTCCAGTATTTTGTTGAATGCCTCTACTGTCCCATTAGCTTGTGGGTGGTATGGTGTACTTTTCTTATGATACGCCTGGAACTCTTATGTGAACGTGTTGGCTGTTTCATTCAGGAAATGTGTTCTGCGATCACTCATTAAGATTTTTGGACAGTCAAATCGGTCAACATGTTTTCGAACAAAAACTTCACAATTGTAGCGTCGTGTAGTCGTTGACCGGCTACGCTTCCACCCATCGTGTTAGGTACTCCATCAGGATGATGATGTAGCGCACGCCTGTCTTTCCCTGAGGTTTGATTGGTCCCACAAAGTCAATTGCCCATTTTTCGAATGGCTGCAGTGTCATTTGTGGATTTAACAGCATCTCGTCCCTCCCCGATGGTTTTCCATTCCTTTGACATATATCATAGGCCTTACAGTGCGCTTTCGAGTCCTGGTGTAGAGTTGGCCACCATAATCTTGCGCGAAGAATCTCTTGTGCAGTCGCGTGTCCTGGATAATGTCCTCCTGCAGCGCCCCCATGTGCTTCCGCAACGATCTGACTTCGTTCAAATTCAAGTACGTATCTTTGCAATATCTCATCATTTCCCATTTTGTATAGGTGCCCCACGATGACAGAAAAATTCCTTCGACGTAGTCCCTGTTTTCAAAAAATGGATTATATCTTCGAAGTGCCCATCCGTGACACACACTACAAAGATTTGTGCATCAGGTAGTCCCTCCTCCAAAATAGTGGTTTGCTTGCCCGTCTCAATTCGCGACAAGTGATCCGGTCTTGCATTTAGGCATCCCAGCTTTACTTCAACCTCAAAATCATACTCCTAGAACAATAAGAGCCACCTGCATATGCGCCCCCCAACATAGGTTTATTGACCAAGTATTTTAGTGCGGAATGGTCGGTATACATCTTGAAATGTCCTCTGAGCAAATAGTGTCAGTATTTTTGGAGTGCATACACCATCACCAACCCCTCGCGCTCAGTGGTGGAATATTTCTTCTTTGCTTTTGAAAACCTTTGACTTGCAAACACGATAGGGTGATCCAAGCCTTCCCCGCCCTCATGTGTGAGCACTTCTCCCAGCGCAATACATGACGCATCAACATGGACATGAAACTCCACATCCCATTTTGGGAAGACTAGGATTGGAGCTGAGGCCAATTTCCCTTCAGGATGTCCAAACTTTTGATACAATCGTCATTCTAGCAAAATGTAACATCCTTTTTCAATAAATTTTCCATTGGCGTAGTGATTTTGGCATAGCTTTTGATAAACTTTTGTAGTATCCGATGTGTCCTAACGTAGCGCGCAGCTGTTAACACTTCATCGGGCTTCCAAATTTAGAATAACGGCAATCCTTGCAGGGTCCACCATTATCCCTTGCTTGCAGACCACATGTCCCAGTAGGTTTCCAAAGGAAATGAGGAATGTGCACTTCTTAAGGTTCAGCACAATCTGGTGTCGTCGGCAAGTATCCAGCATCAAGTGTAAGCTTGCTACATGGTACTTAACTAATCCGAAGATAGTCCAATCATCCAGATATACCTCCAAGTACTTGTGGATGTATTCTTTGAAAGCAGCAACAATGATGTGCGAAAATATGGTTGGCGCTTTCTTCAATCCAAATGTCATAACGGTGTATTGAAAGCAGCCCCATTCCGTTGTGAAGGTCATTTTTCTCCTGTCTTCCAGTGCGATCTTGATCTGATGGTACCCTGAGAACCCATCCGTGAATGAGTATGATTCCTGGCCGCCAACAGTTTCCAGTACTTCATTTGTGAACAGTGTCAGGAATGGATCGTGTACACAGGCGTCATTCAGCTTTCTGAGGTCCACGCATATCCTTATTTCGCCCTTCTGCTTTTTCTCCTGCACTACCATAGCACTCACCCAATCGAATTCTTCCATTGGCTCAATAATTCTGACTATGAGAATTTTGTCTAATTCTTCGCGGACCTTTTCCTTATATTTCATATTCAAGTGGTAAGGCCTTTGCTTAGCCGGCTTCACACCGGGTTTTAGGGTGATCTTCATAATTCCTAAGTCGCCAACGATCCCTTTTAAATCCGTAATTTTGGTGAAGAACAAGTCTTGGTATTCGCGGAGTAACTCAGCGACCTTATCCACCGTGGCACCATCTCAATAGTCTCCAAGTGTTGCATATTTTGGTTCTGCCTCTGTTCCAATGTTTACCTGCTTTATTTTTAGTGGCGTGGTGATGTTGGGATCCTTAATCAATGTTCCTCGAACCTCACAAAAGCCTTCCATTTCTGCAATGTTAATATTTCATGGGTCCTCATCCTCCTCCTCAACATTTACATTGTAACACTCCAGCGCGTAGCTCAGCTGTGTCGCCCATTCTGGTTGAAGCACTGCCATTGGCTCCTAGGGTATTTTCAAGATAGCTGCTTTCCCACCAACAATCCTCAAACATGAAGGTTAGCAGGAATCATTCATGCAAGATATCCCATTTACTCGTTCCATGGCGGAGCTCTGTCTCAGTATACCAATTCATGGGTATGACATCCAGAGTATGACAGAACAAATGCACCCATTTAGGTTGTGGCTCTTCCCCGTAGACCTTGGTCCATTTCGCAAGGTGTGTATGTGGATCATCCCATCCATCATACTTGTCTGTTAGTGCATCTGCGGTTTCCCAAATCATAGGCGCATCATCCTTCTGCATCCGCGCCAGTCCTCAGAGCTTCTCTGATGTGTACCCCACCATCTTGCGGCGTAGCACATAGTGCCCATTTCAGAGCATCGAACCACTGTTGTTCTGGTACTACACTTTCAACTTTGTTCAGGAACTCATCCACCACTGTCAACCCATCATACATTGGTAGATCCCTTACCTCTATTATCATGCAGCGTAGTGATCTTACCATCATGTTGCAATTGAGCATGGTTACCTCATGTAACCGGTTCTGCCATCGTTCTGTTTCTTCATCCGAATCTAATGTGCAGGAGTTTTCGCGCTCCCACGAAATTCTACCATCCACTGTAGGATTAACCCAATCTTGTTCACGAGTGGTTATCTTGTAGATACAGTCTAGCTCTTCATCGTGCACTGGCTCTGTGTAGCGTTATCCTTCTGCAGGGTCTAGAGGTACCACTACGCGTAGTGACTTTTCTCAAAAATCATTTTGCACTTCTTTAGATTTATCACTACGTTCATATAAGTGGCCCAATCTATTCCTAGTAGCGCGGGATAGGGATTGTTTTCATCGACAATATCTATCACCTCGAAATCTGAAAGCGCTCTCACACCTTCGATGTCTATTGTTATCCCATAAAATCTTATAATTGATAGGATCTTCTACTGGTTCACCATCCATAATTGAATAGGGGACCATTGCAACACGGGCCTACCCATGTGCTCCCATGTCTACTTTGGCAGCACATTCACGTCTGATCCTAGATCCAGAATTACTTGATCCATTTCATACTCCCTGATTTGCATAGTCAATCGCATTTCCCTTCCTATTCGTGATGTATGTTTCCCGAGCTTCCGGACTACGCGAGGTTCTCTTGACCCAGCACACCTAGTGATAAGTTCCTGCAGTCCTTTCATAGCCTTGTTTTTGCACAACAGTTTCATACATGTCTCCAAAAAGGTAGTGATCATTGAAGGATCCATCTCCAGCTCTCGTTGATCTGTACTACCTGAAGTGGAGGCCTCCATGAAGCTTTTCTTAGCTTCCATGAATGTCTCCTTCACGCGCTCCAAATCAAATTCAAGTTCCTTTGTAGGAGCCTTGTGAACCCATGCACTTTCTTCAGGCTGCTTATCTTTGTCATCTCTTGTTGTGATACCACTTCTGAGCACGATGTTTACATTCAGGTCCACTTCGCACAGCTCAAACCTCATCATTTGCAAATTCTGAGTGGGGGGAGGTTGGAGTATCCCTTTATCGCGCAGTCTCGCTATTAGTGTAGGGCAGTCCTATGTCTCATGATCAAACTAAGTACAATATAAACATGACTCTATCGTTGGATTTGTATAGTCACGGGCATAATGCCCTGGCCCTTCTCAATTGTAATAAATCAGCTGTCCATGACCCCTTCCTGGTCCCCTTCCACCTTGAACTCGTCCGCGCTCCTGAAATCCTACATGTACCATTCCCATATTTGGACCGAGGGCTCACATTTTGATCTGTACTCTATAGGCAGGACTAATCCATCATTAGTTCATAGCTCCTGAAGGTGTTCTCATCATGGCCTACAGACCTGCAGAAATTACAAAACAATTGTTGGGACGTCTGTGTATACTTCTGCAATAGATGACAATTATCTGTAGCATGTTTTCCTCCTATCTGATAAATCTTGCACCATAATGTAGGCACCGCGCTTGGTCCTGCTTGTGCCTCTGGTCTTAATGGCATCGGCCCTCCTCCTGCCAAGTAATTCATGAAGACTGGACAATGGTCCCTGTCATGCCCCTGGCATTTTCATTTTATGCACCATACCTCCTTGTGCACCTCTGGCCGAGTTGTCATTTCCTATTTCAAACTCTGCATTTCCAGACACAAATTTTGCAGTTGCGCATGGATTTGTTGGACTCCCAGGCTAGGATCCTGTATTGGGGTCTCGTGTAGTCTCATTACAATCTCCAAAGCTTTGGCCTAGGTGGATAACTTCTGCTGCAACAGCACTGTCCTTAAATGTGGTGTTAGTGACGCTACAAGCCATGCGCAGTGTTGTCCATCCGTCAAGGTCATGTTGGCTTCACGAATCATACTTTTCAGTCTCTAATCCAGATCCCATGGGGTTTCACCTACAAGCATTGTGATCTCCTTAAACTCGATAATTGATTGTGTCTCCAACTTTGGCCTGCTAAATTCCCTGTTTAGTGCAGCCTGGATATCTGCGATCCCCGCATTTGGATGGTCATTAGAATGCTTAATGTACCATGTTAGTGTGCAATCCTACAACGCACTTACCAACATTGCCTTCTTTATATTGTCATCCACGAATCCTTGTGCTTCCCATATGGCCCTTACCATGAACCAAAATTGGTCCGGATCTTCGTTCCCTACTCCTTTGAATACCGACAAATTTATCACGCTCGCCATATTGAACTATGGTGGTGGTGGAGGTGAAGATGGTGAGACCAGTGGTGGGGGGGTGGGGGGGGGTGGGGGGTATGCGCAAAATTCGCTGCCTTGTAAAATTGATCGCGATCATCGGAGAAACTTTCACGAGCTCCTCCTCACTTTCTCAGTGAGGCAAAATCAAGGGGCTATTCTCTATCTCTGCGCTTCCTCCGTTTCTATAGATCTTCCCACTTCGCGTAACCCCAAACGTCAATTTATTCGCATAACCCGCTTTTCACACAATAGCATCTTAATCCAAGTGCTCAAAGATTTAATGTACTTAACTCGCGGTCCTTTGAGGAAGCGTCATTCCGCCTCGCTATAGTTGACTGTCGTGTCTACCGTGAACTCAGTGATAAATCCTCCTATAATTCACTTGAGCTAATGGTCTGCAGCGCGCGTGATCTTATCTTCTGATGTTTATAGTCTGCGCACTAATTCTAGAGTCCACACAATTGGTTTGTCGAGCCTACACCTTCCCTGACTTTCTGCTAGCTTCGTGATCCACTCAAACAACTCAAAGGGAAAGGATGCAAAGAAAATTTCATGGATTTTCATATATAAGTAGCACTCCAACCACTATTCCTTTGATACTCGTGGATTCCTATTTTCCTATGTTGCGAACTCGCGAATATTTTTGTCTAACCACACTTCAATTTATTTCTTCATTGGATTCCAGTGACACAACATCAGACATCTCTTATGCAGATCCCGGTCGCGGAAATGGAACCATTTGTTGGCTTGTTGGGGCTTGACCCAGGTTCAAAGGTTAATTAGCCAAACAAATCCCAGTACTACTAGCCCTTTTGGAAACAGTCTGCAGAGCGCGGGCTGAGGTCTCACCCGAAGTAGTATGGGAGGGTGCTAGAACCAGGTTTCTGCACCCTGTAGATGTCTTATGGTTTCAAGTGGTCCGCAGTTCGACCCTACACACACATCGCTACGTGCACATATCAGTACTCGTAGCCTGTGATGTTGTCTTTACGTAGCCCTATTCAGGGGCCGAACAGTGTTATTACCCAAATCCTTATTAGCAACCCAATATTAGTTGATTAACTTAGCTTATTTGTATGCTTTCAGTTATACTTAACAATATTCACCATTCATACAAATGCGCACAGTAAATAAACAATATAATTGCAAATGATATCAACCATGTAATAACACAAGAACAGATACACAGAATTCAGATAAAACTTCTCTTTATTATTCTTCCTCCTCAGTTACAGACTCGACTCCGCCCTGCGCACTCAGCTGCAGGGGTTCGTGCACTCAGTTGTGGACTCTACTAGGCCTCTGCACACTCAGCTACAGAGCCTCTTCCTACTACTACGACCCAAGATACACTTAGACACTTGCTCTGTACTTCTATCTCATTATATCCATTCTATTCTATGATGATCTGATTGTCCTTACAACTTAGAGCCTCGTTCTTACTTATACAATCCCATGGTTCGCGAACCATGGGTAGGCCGACATTACATCTTGGGACAACATTGAAGGAGATGTCATATAGAAAAAGGGAGAATTTCCATATATCCAAATAAGATTGATGTTGATATGAGAGTTTTGTCCCTTCTTTTGTGTTGTTGACTTTCCATATGCCCTGATCCTATCCAGCTCTATTCCCTATATATGTGGAAACACGCAACATAATAAAAATAATATTTGAACTAAATAATTTCTTCAAATATAGGCAGCAATGAAAGATTGTTACATCTCTGGACAACATTGAAGGAGATGTCTTATGGTTTCAAGTGGTTCGCGGTTCGACCCTACACACACGTCGCTACGCGCACATATCAGTACTCCCAGCCTGTGATGTTGTCTTTGCGTAGCCCTATTCAGGGGCCGAATAGTGTTATTACCCAAATCCTTATTACTAACCCGATATTAGTTGATTAATTTAGCTTATCTGTATGCTTTCAGTTATACTTAACAATATTCAACATTCATACAAATGCACGCAGTAAATAAACAATATAATTGCAAATGATATCAACCATGTAATAACACAAGAACAGATACACGGAATTCAGATAAAACTTCTCTTTATTATTCTTCCTCCTCAGTTACAGACTCGACTCCGCCCTGCGCACTCAGCTGCAGGGGTCTGCGCACTCAGTTGCGGACTCTACTAGACCTCTGCACACTCAGCTGCAGAGCCTCTTCCTACTACTACGACCCAAGATACACTTAGACACTTGCTCTGTACTTGTATCTCATTATATTCTATTCTATCATGATCTGATTTTCCTTACAACTTAGAGCCTCGCTCTTATTTATACAATCCCATGGTTCGTGGACCATGGGTAGGCCGACATTACATTCAAACTTAGGGCAGACAACCTTAGGGCTCTAACATACATTCCGCGCTCGCAATTCGCAGGGCTTTATAATAATATTACTCAAAACTTGGGCTTTGAGCCCCAAAACATGTTGTGGGAGGATTCCATGCCTAACAAACATAAACAATAGAAAAAGGGAGAATTTCCATATATCCAAATAAGATTGATGTTAATATGAGAGTTTTGTCCTTTCTATTGTGTTGTTGACTTTCCATATGCCCTGATCCTATCCAGCATCCGCTTTAGATAGTGAGTCTGCTTCTGCATTCCATTCCCTATATATGTGGAAACACATAACATAATAAAAATAAGATTTGAACTAAATAATTTCTTCAAATATAGGCAGCAATGAAAGATTGTTACATCTCTAAACAACATTGAAGGAGCTGGCCCAAATATTTGTAAGGACCTGCATCCCAATTCCAATGTCCAACACAATAAGAGTTTTAAGGAGAGAATCTTCTCAAAGTTGGTAGTCCCTCTTCCCTTTCCAATCTTTCACTTCAAACGGTGATGCCCGTTGAGGTGTAAAAATAGGCCACCACCACACATCCCTTGATCATTGCATGCTCCATCAAAGTAGGCCCAAGGGATCTCTTGATTGATTTCCTCTGCCACTATTACACAAGTAGCTAGGACAGATTCTTTTACAGTCATTAAGGAGTATATGGTTGTGTTTTTTGATGCTATAAGTGAAGGAGCAGAGGCCCGGTCTCTGAATATTGACTTGTTTCTGGCTAGAGAAATTCCCCAATAGAGGAGGGGAGGTATGTTCCTATGCATTTTATCATGTACGCTATCCAACCATAATTTCCAAGCCTCCCCAAAAGATTGATTTCCCCATACCTTAATTATCCCCTGAACCTGACTAACTCACTTCATGGTGCTCAATGTAAAAGGATAGAAATAAATGCTTCGCTGGTTGCTCCACATTTTTACATTGAATGCACCATCCTAGGCCTTCTTTGCATCTTCTTTGTAGATTTCCCCAATTCGGGATTTTATTTTTTATGACGCACTAGATAAATAATTTTACTTTTGTAGGGAATTTCAGTTTCCATATCCTTTTCCACCACCACCCTTGAGCAATCTCTAGCTGCCTCTGAATCTAGACCAGGTACCAAAATTTTGGAGCATAGGAACCTAAAGACGCATAGGTAATTTTCATCTCGTATTCTTGCTCTTTAATTCTAACATGAAATATTTTCAACTCAGCTACATACTCTTGCCAAATTGGTGCATGCTCATCGTTTAGCTGTAACTGGTTTTCCCTCAACCACCCTTGGGACTAGAAATTTGTCCTATGACCATCCAAAGTGTAACCACCCTCCTCCCACATCTACCCAAGTAACCGGCCAACCGAAGTAAACATGCGACAAAAGGCTACTATGATATGATTCAACCTCCTAGGTGACCTTAAGGAAGTGGAATCGATGGAAACACATCAAACATACCTTCCACATTAGCAACAACACTCCCAGGAGCCATCCTAACCACTCAGGTTTTGACCAATAAAAACATTGGATGCTCCCATGCTATGGGTATGCCAACTTCCAGAGAGCTCTGAACGCTCCCACAAGCCTGCATTCTTGTGTCTAGGGAATATTTCCAGTAGACCTGTGCCGGAGTCCGGGGAATTTAAGGCACTTTTCAAGCCTATAATTCCAGCCAATGTCAAGAACTTGTTGTATCCTTAGGAATCCATTAAACACATGATAACAAGAATAATAAACCAAAAACTAACTCCAGGACCAAGCCTGACAATCTCTAACTGAGACTGACATTTTGTCAAATACTTGGCATCAATGCAATCTACAGGAGTAAAAAACATATCTAAGCATAGGGGTCTCATACTTATCTGAGAATCAATAAGAAGCATTGTTGACTTACATAAATTAGTTGCATTATCATCTATTAGGTCATAGATACATTGTCCATTCATTTACAAATAAAAACATGAGGAGAACCATACATCATCATTGTCATAAAACATGCTTATAACTAGCATAATAAAAACAGAAATATCAAGGATACATTAGCCATAGAATCCACATATAAACCAGTACATTTATACACAAGATATCAAGAGAACCCCTTGTTAATGAATGCAAAATCCAACCCGGTATGGGACTACCACGTTCCACCCGACCATAGATTAGTTGAGCCAAATCTCTCTTCAGCCAATCACCCCCGTGCCATATTCCAAGCATGAATGTGGGATCTCATAACACATCAACCGAAACCATCTAGGGATTCCATAGGCCAACCACCCCAACCCATCAAACAATGATTCCACCTCATGTTCGGACATCACAAAACCATCATCAAATTGGTCTCTACCCAAGCCTTCCATGGCTCAAGATCATTTGTTCCAACCAAGGCTTCCAGGACTAGTAACTCAACCCACAGCTGTCATTGGGCTTCCAGAGTGTTTGTCCAACCAGGGCTTCCAAGACTAGTAACTCAACCCACCAAGGGCTTCCAGAGTGTTTTTCCAAACAAGGCTTATAGGACTAGTAACTCAACCTAAGTTGTTACAGAGCTTCCAAAGCGTTTGTCCAACCAAGGCTCCAAGGACTAATAACTCAACCCAAGCTAAAGGAAACATGAGAACTAACCAGAAAACAAAGAAATAAACACACAACACCATGGTTATCCAAGAAATGGAAAGGCTAGGCAAAACCACTATCAATACAGGAAATCCTCCATGCCAATGGTGGCTCATAACCAAGAAACTACATGCATGTTCCATGCATGCCAAAACTAGTGAGGACAACATACATGCAGCTCGGTACCCGAAAGAAAAACTCGTTGTAGCTGATGATCCCAATGTCCTCTTGCGCTTTCCTACTCTTCCTTTTCCTTCTTGCTTCAAAACTCCAAGTATGCCACACCCTCTAAGAGTGCTCCAAGAAAACTCTAAGTATCCAAGAGTATGAGAGAGAGAGAGAATAGAAGAGAGCTTCAAAATTGAACTGATTGAGCTTTACACTGACCAAGTTTCACTGACCAAACTTACCCACTAATTCTCAGAAGCATTTTTATCAATGATGCCTCTAGTTTCTTCAATTTCCATTATTTTCCTTCATTTTCCTCCTCACATGCAATATGTGACCTTTCACCTTCCTTTTCTCCTAATTTCCATTATTTTCATAAATAAAATGCTAATAAATGCCTGATGCCTTCCCAAAGCCTTAGCCATTGCCTTTGCCAATTTTCTTAGCCATAATAAATTGAATCAACACCCACTGGGATGTTTTCCCCACCATTCATATTGGAATACGTGTCCCATGACCGTGGCCATATATAATTTTACATGAATTTGTAACCACGGTTGTTACAGAACCCTCTCCCTTAGGGGGACACCATCCTTGGTGTTCAATTGCACCTATAACCAGCAAGATTACTGGAAACAAAACATACTACCCATGGAGATTTATAACATAGCTCGTTGTAGTATTTACAATGACAACCTGCTAAAAGCATAATAGACATACCATGTATTGGAGCTTTATAACACAGCTCGTTACGGTAGTTACAATCCACGTATACTTATACACATTTTCTTCAACCAGCAAATAACCATATTTTCTATGGACCTTTATAAATCCAACTCGATACAGTATTTACAATAATATACATATTGCCTTAACCAAAAAATAAAATGATACAATGCCTACATCCGCAACAAGGGAATCTAGAGGCTCACACCTCTACCATGAAAATAATACCAGGATTCTCCTCCTTCTCGGGAAGTCTAGAATCCATTACAAAGTCAAATCTGCATCCAATGTCCACCACTGCAATCATGTGCCACTTGTCCTCTCAATGAATAGTTACCGACTCATTGTTCTAGGGTGCACTCCCAATGTGCATCTGATTCCATTTGGAAATGCTAATGGCCAAAACAAATATATCCCCAACCTTCCCTTCTCTGATACACAGTTTGATGCAGGAGCATCATGGTTCCAAATTTTTTACATTTAGTAGAACCTAGGGGGTCTTGTGTTTTCAAGGGAGTTGGTTCCCTAAGTATTTAATTAATGTAATTTTCAATGTTTTGAGTGATTTAGAATAGGATTTAATTAAATATTGTGAGGAATATTTGTAAATGTTCTCGAATGTAGGAGGACATGAGAGATTTAGGCTAGTTGAGATCTCATAAGGATTTTAGGGATCTAGAGGTCTAATATAGGATTTTGGTTGAGTAAAGAATGGAACTGGGAGAAGCTTTAGGAGAGATTGAGAGATTGTTGGATCTGAACTAAAATTAGTTCAGATTTCTCTTTGTATATATTGTAAACATTTGAAGCATTCAGGAGGTTGGCCCAGGGCTATAAATTGGGCCTTACGAATATGACTATTAGCCTATGTAAATATATTATGTTATATAATGAAAAAATACAAAAATACAGTGTGCGAGAGAGTGACGAGATGGGCTTTTGATCTCTGTGTGGTGTGAGTAATTCCATTTTGAAAGGTTCGCTCTACCTGTTAAATAGTGAATTCATAATTCATTTCTGAGTGAGTTATAACGAAGCGTAAATGCATCAAAACCCGTGAACTGCAGAAGTAAGATGCTGGCTCTGTATTTCTGAATTTTTCCCTTTGCAGAGTCGATATTTGGAAGTTTGTTAAGGAATCTGTGTGTGTTTTGTCTATATAATTAACACAAGTTATGAACAGTCGTAGGAGTCTGTCATGAGCATGAGGATTTAAGATATTTCTGGTGGTTAAGGATTACAGGAACATGTGATTCCGGTAGAAGGTTTGGAAACCCATTTAATAGATTGAATAGATTATTTGCTTATGATGAATATTATAAAGCCTAATAGTTTTTATGCATTATCAGTGGAAGGAAAAACATTAATACGCTGCCTATACGCATGGATTGAGGGTGAGATATAGTCTCTACATTGGTAGAGGTAGGCATTGTCCATTAATAGAAATTTCTGAAAATCGTGGTGGAGATGCGGAGTAAACTATTAGTTTCAAAGTCTCATTCGAGTCCTCATTGAGCTAAGCCAGTTGATAATGTAAGTCGATTTGGTAATATTCCTTGCCTAAATATTGAATACATTGTGATCAAATCGTTGGATTTCAGACAAAATATAAATTGTTAACTTGTTGAATAACTGATGAATCAACATATAAAGTTCGTGGCTGCTGATTCAAAGATTCAACGATTCAAGCCTTGAGGCAAAACACCATAATAGAGTATCCCTTAGTGAGAATTCAATCGCATTGATGGTATGTCTCATAAAAGGGGAAGTTCAATATGCAAGGGAAACACAGATAGAGAGTTGAGATAAATAAATTACAGAGCATTGAGCTTCAGATCTAGTGGGTACAATTCAATTCCAATAGCATTGTGGAGTTCTGTCATTTACAGTTAATTTTTAGTGATGCCTTTGCAATAACTGTAATTTCTAATTCGATTTTCTATAGGATGCAATCTTAGCCATTTGAAATTGCTTCATGTTATTTTATGATTTGAAGAACCTAGAAGAATCTAGAAATTGCATTATGAAGCCATAGTTAGAATTTGATCAAAGAGATACCAAATTCTACAACAACATATAGCACCATTTGAGACAGGTGTTTTTTTGTTTTTTTTTAAGAAATTGGGCTTTGCGGCCATATGGTTGCATCATTTGGTTTCAGAGCCTAACATTTATGAAACTTGTGAGAACATTGCGTGGAGTAATTGTTTAGCAGTGATGTATGCGAAGATTCATGTGTAAAGGCTTGCGTAGAAGGGAAGAGATGCCTATAGTGAAGACTTGTGGAAGAATTTGGATCCAGTTATTGCAGTCGAAAGTTGAGTGTGCACTTCAAGAAATTTCGAGGAGCGCATGAGAATTTGATAATAGGCCACGCTTGAAGGTCCTGCAAACACCTTCCCACCCATTTTAAAGTGCCAACCAGACTCAAGTCTTATCGAAGTCATTTAAATCAAGCTCTGTGTCACCTGAAGTGTTATGCAGGGGAGCCTGTGGAGCTGAGATTGCGAGGGTGAGATTGGTACTGTGAGAACTGTGAGATAGAGGAAGCGCAGAGCCAAGTGTTGGGGCGTTGAAGCATGTGCTAGAAACTGTTAGTGGAATTCTTGTTTGTGGTTGTTGTGGAGCATTGAGAACCTCTGAGATCGATGGAAGTGAGTGTAGACCGGTGACAGAAAAGTGAATTCATGTGAACCCGTACCAGAGCCTATGTTGGAGTTGCTATTCCATTGGAGATTGTCACCTGTATTGGTTGCAACAGAGAAAATATCACACATCGCTAATTCACCTCGTGGGAAGATCGGTGGAGGCTCGAGGAGAAGCAAAGACTCTGAAACATTGTGTGTTGCTAGTGCAAAACTCGCAATAGTGCGTGCCTGCAAGTACACAGTGTAACTAGTGTTTGAATACAGATTCATACCCTGAGATCCTTGTGTGATTTTGCGTATTGCAGCTGATACTACATTAAAGAAATTGCGAATGGAGTTTTGTGCATGAATACTTGTAGGGACACTGCAAATGGAGTTTGACCTTAGATATCTTGGCATGGATCATGTAGCGGGGAGTAGTGAAAGCAGAGTGGAAGTCTACGATTCTTTTTAAAGAGTCTAGATCTTTTAGACCTGTGCATGGAACAACATAATCAGTTGATCTATCTCTCTGAGGTCAGTTTATTTCTCTATGCATGGATCATGGCAATAAGCTATGACATAAGAGAAGTTTGCAGAAGACAAAATAGCCAAGAAGAATATTGATTAAAGAGGTATGAAAGTTTGTTTGATGATTAGTAACAACTGAATGAGTGAAAATTTTAGCACAAGACTATAGCAGTAAGACTGTGGGAAGAAGTTTTGGAAGTTCTTAGAGTGTGGTAGAACCTTGAAGAATTCCAACAGAGGTTGGGTAAGGAGTACAAGCGAATTTTCTCAAAAGAGAGTGAAATGGGCTTAAGCGCGCTTGAGCCAGAGGAGTTCTGGGATGGGTGACCTCCTGGGAAGTCCTGGTTACCGGGTGCAAGCCCCGGAAGTGATGATTGATGCTATGTGATTCGTTCTCCACATTTCACTAGTTTCAATCCCACTTCTTCATCCCTGTGAGCATCACCCGATGCAATGAGTGCTAAGTGAACTATTCAAAAATCATGAGAAATTAGTCAGTTACGACTACCTCTCATGGAAATGGTCATACGTTTGAATGACTTACTTAACGCAGTTGAATCCCAAAAATGATATCTAATATAATGCACTGCGTAAATCCCCCATACTTAAATTCAAAAAGAGTCAAGGGATCTCTACTTGAATGGTTCATGAGGCACAATACTTGCTAAGGTTTTGCAAATGGGGTAGCAAGCTAAGTGGGCTTGATTGTGGGGAAAAACTCCACAGTTAAGCGCGCTTGAGCCAGAGGAGTTCTGGGATGGGTGACCTCCTGGGAAGTCCTGGTTACCGGGTGCAAGCCCCGGAAGTGATGATTGATGCTATGTGATTCGTTCTCCACATTTCACTAGTTTCAATCCCACTTCTTCACCCCTGTGAGCATCACCCGATGCAATGAGTGCTAAGTGAACTATTCAAAAATCATGAGAAATTAGTCAGTTACGACTACCTCTCATGGAAATGGTCATACGTTTGAATGACTTACTTAACGCAGTTGAATCCCAAAATGATATCTAATATAATGCACTGCGTAAATCCCCCATACTTAAATAGAGAGTGAAATATTGTAGAAGCCAGAAGGAATAAGGTGTTGCTCAGAGAATGGTTCCAGAGGTAGAGAACCATAAAATACCAAGAGACCAGGCTCAAAGGGAAGCTTGCATTGGTATAAAGGTAGGTTTGAAAACTTACAAAGGAGAGGCTTGAGTGCAGTTAAGTTGACAAGGGGAGTTCACAAGAGAAGAGGTGAAGATAGGGACTATGGAAAGTCACCACTGAGGTTCAGAGAAAATCCATAGCGGAAACATAGAAGGATGTCAAGGAAAATGACATGACGAAGAAATGGAGTCAAGAGGAGCTTGACAAGGAGATTACTAATTTAAAAGAACAACCCGATGTGTTAATGATGTTGCTAGAGGAAAAACAAAGAAAAGGTTGGGTCTTAAGGAAAAAGATAATGAAGTGGGCTAAGTTACAGAGAAGGCTACAATAGAGGCAAGTGAAGTGGCTGGTGGAAAAACTCAGAGAAGTTGAGTTAGAAATGGAAGTTTCCATTTGTGAAGCAGAACAGGGTGAAGTTCTGGGTGAAGATGAAGAATGGAGATCAGTTAAAGATCTCATGAACTATTGGGATAGTTCAAGGTAGCATGAGGAAATGTGGACAAAGGTAGCAGAAAAGGCTATAAAGCCTTATATTTTTTAATCTAATAATTTTGATGTGTTTGCAGGCTTTGCAGAGGATGGGCAGTCTTTTGAAGATGTCATAAAAATTGATGAAAGTCTAGAAGAAAAGAAGGATGAAGAGTACCTCTCAGAAGATAAAAATTCTGAAGCAAAGTATGATGGAGGATGCCTCTTGAATGAGGAAAACATTGACTTGTTGCAGCAGAAAGAACTTCTTGATGAACTAATATTTGGAGATGTTATAAAATAGGGACAATTTCTTGTGGAAGAAGGAGATGAAGTTGAGCCTGAAGAGACGATATGTGAAACATCAGTTGGGGTTGTTGAGCCTTATATTTTTCAAACTAACAATTGTTGTATGAATACAGGGATTATAAGTTCCAAAGAAGGACAGTTCTCAAATAGTGTTACAGAGCATGGAGTTGATGAAGTATTGATTTTTGAAAGCGTAAGGAGAGAGCAGAAACTTATTTCTGTGGAGATGACTGAAACAGAATTGTCTATGGAGGACAATCATATTGAAGAGCAATCACTGAGCAATAGTGACCATATAAAGGATGAAGCTGGAAATGAAGAGCATTGTGATAAAATGCTTGAGAAGATTGGATTGTTGGAGAAGTTGCTAGGAGAACATGGAAATAGAAAAGAAATGGTTACAACAGTACCTGACAGTAGAAGAGAGTCTCTAATAGTCATGGAGACAGAAGAATGTTTTAATTTACAAACCAATAGTTTGTTTGCAGGTACAGTGAATAGCATTAATGAGTATGATGTTGTGATCAAAGATATTGAACAGAGGTTGTTTGGATATGAGATAAAAGTTTAGAAGCAACAAGAGGGTAAGGATGTAAGGGTGGTAGTAAGGATCCAACAACTCCAAAGTGAAGGTAACCAGCAGAAGATTAAAGGTAAACTTGAAGAAGAGACTATGTTATCTGAAAGCATAGTGAAGAATCATCATTCCATCATGATGATAGGCATAGTGGAGATAACAATGGAAGTTGTTGAGGCAGTCAAAAAAGAAGAAGAAGAACTAAACTCTCATTAAAGGATCAGTGAATGGGAGGAAGAATTGGAGCTACTGGAGAAATGGTTGAAAACACCAGTAGAGAAGAAAGAGCTTGATGAAGACTACAAAGGATCTGCAGCAGAGGAAGAGAAAGAAGTCTAGCAAGGAAATGAGATGGACATATAAATTGAATTGAGGATGGAACTGATGAGAAAAGTGTCTCAAAGAGAGAAGACAACAGCAAGAAAACAAAGCAGCTGCAGTAAGAAAAAGACAGCAGCAAACTATGAGAGCATAGCTAGTGGGGAAATGTAGCATAAAGTATGGAGACCTGAAGAATAGCAGCAAAAAACAACAATAGCAACAAAACAACAGAAAGGAAGAGAGGCATCCAAAGATAGAATACAGAACAAAGTGTGGGATCCAGGAGGACAACGATTGGAGACACATGATCTGGAGATCATGATTATTTTCTACCTTGGGAGTCTGATGCAGGAGCATCATGGTTCCAAATTTTGTACATTTAGTAGAATCTAGGGGGTCTTGTGTTTTCAAGGGAGTTGGTTCCCTAAGTATTTAATTAATGTAATTTTCAATGTTTTGAGTGATTTAGAATAGGATTTAATTAAATATTGTGAGGAATATTTGTAAATGTTCTCGAATGTAGGAGGACATGAGAGATTTAGGCTAGTTGAGATCTCATAAGGATTTTAGGGATCTAGAGGTCTAATATAGGATTTTGGTTGAGTAAAGAATGGAACTGGGAGAAGATTTAGGAGAGATTGAGAGATTGTTGGATCTGAACTAAAATTAATTCAAATTTATCTTTGTATATATTGTTAACATTTGAAGCATTCGGGAAGTTGGCCCAGGGCTATAAATTGAGCCTTACGAATATGACTATTAGCCTATGTAAATATATTTTGTTATATAATGAAAAAAATACAAAAATACAGTGTGTCAAAGAGTGACGAGATGGCCTTTTGATCTCTGTGTGGTGTGAGTAATTATGTTTTGAAAGGTTCGCTCTACTTGTTAAATAGCGAATTCACAATTCATTTTTGAGTGAGTTAAAACAGATTGTAAATGCATCAAAACCCGTGAACTCCAGTAGCAAGATGATGGCTCTGTATTTCTGAAGTTTTCCCTTTGCCGAATCGATATTTGGAAGTTTGTTAAGGAAATTGTGTGTGTTTTGTCTATACAATTAACACAAGTTATGAACAGTCATAGGAGTCTGTCATGAGAACGAGGATTTAAGATATTTCTGGTGGTTAAGGATTACAAGAACATGTGGTTCTGGTAGAAGGTTTGGAAATCCATTTAATAGATCGAATAGATTATTTGCTCATGATGAATATTATAAAGCCTAATAGTTTTTCTGTGTTACCAGTGGAAGGAAAAGCATTGATACCCTGCCTATACGCGTGGATTGAGGGTGATATATAGTCTATGCATTGGTTGAGGCAGGTGTTGTCCATTAACAGAAATTTCTGAAAATCATGGTGGATATGCGGAGTAAACTATTAGTTTCGAAGTATCATTCAAGTCCTCATTGAGCTAAGCGAGTTGAGAATGGAAGTCGATTTGGTAATATTCCTTGCTTGAATATTGAAGATGTTGTGATCAAATTTTGGGATTTCAAACAAAATCTAAATTGTTGACATGTTGAAGAACCGGTGAATCGGCATATAAAGATCGTGGATGTTGATTCAAATATTCAACAATTCAAGCCTTGAGGCAGAACACCAGAACATAGTATCCATTAGCGATAATTCAATCACATAGATGGTATGGCTCATAAAAGGGGGAGTTCTATATGTAAGGGAAACGCAGCTAGAGATTTGAGATAAATAAATTACAGAGCATTGAGCTTCAGATCTAGTGGGTACAGTTCAATTCCAGTAGCATTGTGGAGTTCTGGAATTTACAATTAAGTTTTAGTGATGCCTTTGCAATAACAATAATTTCTAATTCACTTTTCTATAGAATGCAATCTTAGTCATTTGAAATTGCTTCATGTTGTTTTATGATTTGAAGAACCTAGAAGAATTCAGAAATTGCATTATGAAGCCATAATTAGAATTTGATCAAAGAGATACCAAATTCTACAACAACAGAGAGCACCATTTGAGACAGGTGTTTTTTGTTTTTTTTTTTTAAGAAATTGGGTTTTGCATCCATATGGCTACATCACAGTCCCTCGGGCAATCTGGTCAACCTCTTCCATGTAGTCACTCACCTTCCAAGTTTTGTTGGCATCCCCATCCCGAGCAGTCCAACCCTTGGCAAGGCTTCCTCACATCGGAAGATACATAAACCAAGGCATATCCCTGCCTTAAAACCATCATACCAGTCATAGCATGCTCATGGAAATCAATGGACATTATTGGGTACCAGTGTCCCACAATGGCCCTGCTCCTAAAGTTATTTACCAGCATATTGCTTCCTGATCCAATTCTTTTCACTTCACTGTTAATTCTTGCAGTCGATTTCAACCACTCAATCAGGCATACCTCATTGGTATCTTGTCAATAGGTTACATTGCATTCCATTTTACTTCCTATCATAATAATTCAAACTAGCATCTTTGACCAAATCATCATGTATAAATATATCACATCAAGTTAGCTCAAAACACAACCATCATAGATCAAATCATAAATCACATGTAACCATCATAAACCAAAATCATAGATCACATGTAATCATCATAGACCATAATCATAAATCACATGCATAATAAAACTGAAATAAAATATTGATACTTATCCTTTAATCAATCCTTAGCTTCTACCTTTTTCCTTATTTCGTATGCACACCAGATCGGTTTCCACACCCGAAAAACACCCAGTGCTTTCTCCTAAACCATGTGCACATACACATAGTGTGCATCACACACATACAACCACACACAACATACAACACCATGCAATATATGCACCTACACTTGACATACCACACATATGCCTACACCCAAGGTACAACACAACACATACATACACCTACACCCGATGTAAAACACCACAGAATACATGTACCTACACCTGGCGTACAACACACCACAATACATGTACTACACAGATTACAACACAACAAGTACACATGTCATGATACCATAACTATACAATGCACATACATACTAAGTACCGCATGCACACAACACAACATGTATGACATGCACATAATACCACATGTACACCAATACCACATGTACAACATGTACACAGTACCACCTCTAAAAATAACCACTTGCACAACGAGTGCACAGAATCACATGTACACATCACCACCTACACAATGCTTACACAACACCACATGTACATGTATAAATTTTGAATAATATGACACTTATTCACAGAGATTATCCTGATTATACACTATTGTGGAATGCATGCATAATACATAACCTCCTCTACGTTGATCATCAATTTTGCGGAATTAAAAACAATGAAACATCAATCGCATGCGCACATTAACACAGTATGTAATCCGGGGAAAGCATACAGCTGAAAACCCCACACTATCTGTATATTATAATGATAGAGAACATGTAACAATACATAGTACAATACTCCTCACAAGTACTCAGTACTATCTCCACCTGCTACACACAAACTAGCTCATATCTGAATCAAGTCACAGGTTCAAATCTCCTCCGCTGTCTGCCTTCCTCTACTGCGCAATCCAAAGCTAGAATAGGAATGATCCAAACTCGTTTTCCTTGGCTTTTACTGTGCAATCCTCATTGGAAATCTCCATCAATGCATGTGCAAATCTCACGCACATCTATAGTCACAACTGATAGCAGTCTCACTCTTTCACCCACCTCTAACACTTGTCTCCACTAAATTGTCCATGCACTGAGTTAACTAATGTATTCTTTAGTTGCTTTATGATTTAATAATTAGTGAATTAATCAATAATTAATTCACATCACTCATCACTAATGTATTCTGCAGTTAGACTAGATACAACTAGTTCAACCAAGTCAAACTGAACACAACTCCATCAACTCCTCAATCAACTCCACCAAACTCAATCACTTGAGTTCTAACTGAAGTCCATCATGCAATAGCTCAACTGACCCATAAGAAAAGCGTATTTCCTTCTGGCAGTTGCATGTGCCACATCTGTAGCTCAAACTGAAGTGCTCCAAGAGGATAAGATAATGTTTATAGTCCACATATTATTAAGAGCTAATAATATTCGACTGTTCTATTTTTAGCCTGGTAGTCTAAAAATAGACTCCACACATATGTCTAAAAATAGAAGTCCATCTATGTTTACTAACATGACCAATCATCCACAAATAGCATCCTGCAACTCATAGACCATGATCCATATGTCTAAAAATAGGCATAGTCTAAAAATAAAATTTGCGCCAAAAATAGCCTGCGGGCCCACTTAGTGAAGGCGACTCCTTTCCACTAAGCTCCATCATCTTGTTGCATTCTCAACACTCCCTCTCAACAAGATATGGATTATCTACAACCCCTATCCTACCTCGATGGTATTCAAATTTGCTCCTGGTGAGCGCCTTCATCAAGATATCAGCATCCTGATCCTCTGTTGGAATGTATGAAAGTAACATGATTCTTCGCTGCACACAATCTCTTATATGATGGTACCTGATGTCAATGTGTTTAGATCTATCATGAAATACTGGATTAGCCGAGAGTTTAATGCAACTCTGGTTATCACAATAAATCACAGTAGGCTCCAAGCATGAACCAAACAACCCGACCAGGATCTTCCTCATCCATATAGCCTCACATGCAGCCAAACTTGCTGCCATATACTCAGCCTCTGCTGAACTGAGTGCCACGGATCTCTGCTTCCTGCTGTACCAAGAAACTGCGGTCGACCCGATACTGAAAATCCCTCCAGATGTGCTCTTTCTATCCGTTGGGCTCCCTGTCCAATCTGCATCCGTGAAGCCACATAGCTTCACCTCATCCTCCTGTCTGTACCACAGTCCATATCCCGAAGTGCCTCTGAGATAACGCAATACATGCTTTCCTGCCTTCTAGAAGAGCTTGGTTGGATTAACCATAGCTTGTGAAAGCTGGTTAACAGCATAGCATATATTGGGTCGTGTATTGACCAGATACATAAGCGACCCCACCAACTGTCGATAAACAGTGGCATCCACTACTTCCGTTGAAGTAGCATCCTCCTTCCTCCAACCTCCAAGAAGAGGAGTATCAACAGGCTTGCAGCCATGCATGTTGAACTTCTCCAGTATCTCCTGAGCATACTTACCCTGAGAAACAAATAATCCATCATTGTGCTGCCAAATTTCCAATCCCAGGAAATAATGAAGGAGGCCCAAGTCCTTCATCTCAAACTCCCTAGCAAGATCATCCTTGCATGAAAGTATCAACAGCTCATCACCTGTCAAAATCAAATCATCTACATAAAGTACAATGATAAACAACTTACCCTCGACCACAATCTGGTATAGGTTAGGATCCGCCTCACTCTTGGAGAATCCAAGTCCAGTGAAATAATTGTCTATCAGTGTGTACCAAGCATGTGGTGCTTGTTTCAACCCATACAGCGCTCTCTTGAGCCTGCACACATGCGACTCAATACTGAAGATCTCGAAACCTTTAGGCTGCTCTATGTACACCTCGTCCTCAATGAATCCGTTGAGGAACACAGTCTTCACATCCATCTGATGAATGTGCCACCCCATCTGCGCTGAGAGAGCAAGAATCATCCGTATGGAAGAATACCTTGCGACAGGTGCAAAGGTCTCCTCATAATCGATCCCCTCTATCTGTGAAAAGACTCGGGCAAAAAATCTTGCCTTGTACTTCTCCACACTCCCGTCAGCTGCCTGCCTCACTTTGTAGATCCATCTCGAACCCACCACTGATTTCCCCTCTCATATTGGGACAATCTCCCATGCACTGTTTCTAACAATCAAATCATACTCTTCCACCATGGCATCTACCCATGCGGGATCCTCCACAGCTTCCTCAAAAGAGGATGGCTCAGTCACAACACATTTTCTCACAAGAGCCATGTATCCAATGTACTGATCAGGTGACTATCTCTATCTGCGTTGTCCTGTAGGTGGTCCTAAAACCTTCTCTGCATCTTGAGCCAATCGCTCAGCTTCTGTAGTACGTTTTCGCCCTCTGATGGTTGGCGCTGCATGAGTGGTCTCTTCCACTCCATGAACTTCATCTTGTGGCTAATCCACATCCTGAAGCTCATCCTTAGGAACTAATAGCTCCTCATCTGCACTCAAGCGAACACTTCATGGCTTTCTCCTCCTAAAATTTAATATCGCGTCGCACAACAGTCTTGCGACTGTTTGGAAAATACACACGATAGTTGTGGGGCGTATCAGTGTACCCCACAAATATCCCATCCTCTGCAGTCGGCTCCATCTTCTTCCTAGCATCCTTTGTCACATGCTTGTAAACGTTAGAACCAAAATCCTCAAATGAGAAATATCAGGCCTCTTACCAGAATAAGCATCCTCGGGTGTACTCATGCCAAGTATCCTGTGAGGACAATGGTTCTGCACATATACTGCAGTATTGCATGCTTCCACCCACAAGTGAACGGGTAGGCCCTGATCATGAAACATCACCCTTGCAGCACCCACGATTGTTATGTTCTTCCGCTCAGCAACCTCGTTCTGCTGAGGGTTATGGGGAGCTATGAGCTCTCTTTGAATCCCTTCTGCGCTGCAGAAGTCCTTGAACTCTCCAGAGATGAATTCACCACCATTGTCGCTCCTAAGAGCCTTCAACTTCTTCCCTGATTCCTTCTCGACCAGTGCTTTGAACTCACAGAACTTTGAGTATGTCTCACTCTTCTTCTGCATGAAGAAGATCCAGCACTTCCGAGAGAAATCATCAACAAAGATCACATAGTACTTGTGCTTTGCTGTCGAAGCTACTGAGAAAGGTCCACACACGTCTGTGTGAATTCTCTCAAGTATCGTCGTGGCGCGTGTATCCTTCTCGTGAAAGGTGGCTTTCACAAATTTTCCCAAAGTACACCCCTTGCACTGATATAACTGTGCAAGAGTGCCTTTAGGAAGACCAGTAGTAATCTACTGCAGTATCTTCAAGGCTCCATGGTGAAGGTGGCCCAACCTCCTGTGCCACAGCTCACCATCATCTCGGCTCACCAATCCTTCTGCCTTGTATTCCATTTCTACGCAGCCATCTACATGCAACTGATAAAGGTTCCTGACTCGAACCCCTATCTTCCGGGTTTCTCCAGTTGTCTTACTGCGCATGAAAGCTTTCCCTCGCTGAAAACAACATCATATCCCTTGTCTTATAACATCGCCACAGAGATAAGATTCTTCTTCAATCCTGGAACATGCATCACTTCCTTCAATACAAAGGGTTTACCAGACTCCCTCTGAAAGGAAATGGTACCGATACCGGTTGCACTGTATCTACCATCATTTCCCATCTCGGTGTGCACTCCAAGATCTTTCTCCTCCAGATCAGAAAACAAATCTCGATCTCCTGTCATGTGAAAGGACACACCACTATCCAAGAACCATACCGATCCCATCACACTTTATACCAAGCATGCAATCAACAAAAAATCCAGCTCAAACTGCGAGGCTAAGGCCTCTCCCGCTGCAGATCTAGCAGCTTGCTTATTTTTCTTCTTCTGCGGACAATTTGTGGCATAATGTCCATGTTGGTGACAATGAAAGCACTTCACCTTGGACATGTCTTGCTTCTTGCCTTTCGCACCGGAATGAGAAGCTTTCTTGTTCTTCCCCTTCTTTGCTTTGGCAGCCAAAGCGCAATTTTCTTCATCAGGTGCCTTTGATGAAGATCCGTCCCTGGTATTCCGCCTGATCTCCTCTTGCACAAGATCTGACCAAAGTCTCTCCCATCCTGGCAATTTCTCCCAACCATTGACAGAGTCCTGATAGGAATTCCAACTCTTCGGAAGACCAAGTAGAGCCAAGCTCACCAAGTCCTCATCATCGACAGTCACCCCCACACTTCCCAGCTCATCCCTACATTGAGTGAACTTCGTGAGATACTTGGGCATACTGTCTCCTTTCTCACACTTAATGTTTCTGAGTTTATCCTTGAGCACCAACTTCCTCTGGTCGCTCTTGCTTTGGAATAGATATGTCAACACTTTCCAAATCAAGTATGGAGAAGCCTTTCCATGCAGGCTAGACACAATGTGATCCTTCACGCCCTCCAACAGAACCCTTCGACACTTTGTTGTCTTCTTTTTCCAAACCTCGACGTGAGTAGCATCAATAGGCTTTGGGACCTCAGCCTCTATGAACTCCTTCAACCCATTATCATCTAACACCGCCTCCATCCTGTCTTTCCATGAAATATAATTCAAGCTGCCTTTAAGGGCATACTCCAATTGCAATCAGTTGAAAGACATTTCAACTTTGACACTAAGAAAACACTGCTGCAAATTCGAATTCCACCTTCTCAAAACTCAACCGCTTTCGATCTAAAATTCATGAGAACAAAGTATTTCTCCTACAGAGATTGACTGTATGGGCTTTTACCAGACATCTCACCTTCCAAAGGAAGGATGAATCCAGAGGTTACTGGCCTAATTACAGACTCTGCCTGAAGAAATAAAATGTAAACACTTTCTGAATAATAGATCTGATGATCAACTCTACTCTGATACCATGTAGAAATTTTGAATAATATGACACTTATTCACAGAGATTATCCTGATTATACACTATTGCGGAATGCATGCATAATACATAACCTCCTCTACGGTGATCATCAATTTTACGAAATTAAAAACAATGAAACATCAATCGCATGCGCACATTAACACAGTATGTAATCCAGGGAAAGCATATAGCTGAAAACCCCACACTATCTGTATATTATAATGATAGAGAACATGTAAAAATACATAGTACAATACTCCTCACAAGTACTCAGTACTATCTCCACCTGCTACACACAAAATAGCTTAGATCTGAATCAAGTCACAGGTTCAAATCTCCTCCGCTGTCTACCTGCCTCTACTGCGCAATCCAAAGCAAGAATAGGAATGATCCAAGCTCATTTTCCTTGGCTTGTACTGCGCAATCCTCATTGGCAATATCCATCAATGCATGTGCAAATCTCATGCACATCTATAGTCACAACTGATAGCAGTCTCACTCTTTCGCCCACCTCTAACACTTGTCTCCACTGAACTGTCCATGCACTAAGTTAACTGATGTATTCTTTAGTTGCTTTATGATTTAATAATTAGTGAATTAATTAATAATTAATTCACATCACTCATCACTAATGTATTTTGCAATTAGACTAAATACAACTAGTTCAACCAAGTCAAACTGAACACAACTCCATCAACTCCTCAATCAACTCCACCAAACTCAATCACTTGAGTTCTAACTGAAGTCCATCATGCAATAGCTCAACTGACCCATAAGAAAAGTGTATTTCCTTCTGGCAGTTGCATGTGCCACATCTATAGCTCGAACTGAAGTGCTCCAAGAGGATAAGATAATGTTTATAGTCCACATATTATTAAGAGCTAATAATATTCGATTGTTTTATTTTTAGCCTGGCAGTCTAAAAATAGACTCCGCCCATATGTCTAAAAATAGAAGTCCATCTATGTTTACCAACATGACCAATCATCCACAAATAGCATCCTGCAACTCATAGACCATGATCCATATGTCTAAAAATAGACATAGTCTAAAAATAGACTTTGCGCCAAAAATAGCCTGCGGGCCCACTTAGTGGAGGTGACTCCTTTCCACTAAGCTCCATCATCTTGTTGCATTCTCAACAGTACATTATACCATTTATACAATGCGTACACAATGCCAAACGTACACAACACCACATGCACAACATGTACATGACACCACGTGTACACAACACCATATGCATGACATGTACACAACACCACCTACACACAGCACCATATGTATAACATGTACACGACACCACATGTTCACAACACCACTTGTGCAATCATGCACACAATGCCATACGTACATAGACCACATGTACAACATGCACACAACACCATATGCACATAGAACTGCAAATAGAACATGTACATGCACATAATTGCATATGCAACATGTTCACAATACCATATGTACACAGCATCACGTATCCATTATGCACATAGTACAATATGTACATAGCATCGCATGTCCTACATGTATATAGCACCATCTATACCCATCACTGCTTATGCAATATTCACAAAACACTATATGTACCAGCATGTACATAAGATTGCATAAACAACATGTACACACACTATATATACACAACGCCACATGTGCACAACATCACATATGCAACATGTACAACATATACAACATATGCACAAGAATAGTACCACAATCTAAGACCACACTGTCTCTACCAAGCAACCTTGCTTCCAGTATTTTATCCATGCTTGTCCCAACATGTTGCAAACCACACCGATTTCATTTTGCTAATGTATCCCTTGGTATAGCCTACCCATAACATAGACATAATATAATCACATAATATCAACGCATGACCACATGGTACTAACCTCATAGATTTGTCAGGGCTACTCCAGTGCCCCCTTGGATATCGGAGCCATCAGATTTAGATGATCATCCTCTTCTGTAAAATGGGGAAATAGTTGGGTGAATCAGATTAATTCTGCTATTGTAGCCTCTTCCAAAGCTCGATAAATACTTTTGAAATAATCCTTTTCTAATGAAGCAATTTCCTCAAAAGTTTTTGCAGTACATCTAGCATCTCTCTACATTTCTGAAATCGTATTAATATTTTTCCTACCTCTGTCAAGGTTGTGGAAAATTTTAGAATTCTCATCACCACTTTTAAGCCAGACTTCCTTGCTTTTGATTCACCATTGTTATTCCTGGTCCAGAACAATCCTCATTTTCTTCTTTTCTAACTCTATAATCTTGTTTTTGGTTTCTTCTAACTCATATCCACCTTCTTCAAGGGTCTCCATCATTTCAATTTCTACCTCAATTACCTTGAGATCCTCCTCATCCCTTATCTTCTTAAAGTTTTCCCATTGAATCAATACTTGTTTCATTCTTTTGAGGTTTCCCTTAAATTTTTGTTTTGCATACTAAGCCTCATCTATTCTAAAGAGGTTCCATGTCTCACGAACGAGTTGAATATAACTCTCATCTTGTAACCAGGAAGAGTTAAATTTGAAGGGACTTCCCTGCTTTGGTATGTCACACTTGACTTCAAGATAGATCTTATGACGATCGAGTCTCCTCCTGACCCGATCCATTATTGGAATAATTGTATTTTGTCCACTAAATCCTTTGCCATCAAGAATTTTTCCATTATTTTTTTAACCATTGCATTTCCTGTGTGTTTATTCCTCCAAGTGGGCTTATATTTGATTAGGTTCGAATCAATAAGCCTGTGATCCATCAATTTTCTTGCAAAAAACTATGTCAAGGGATCTTCATGGGCTTGGGGGCTCAAAACCTCCAACTCTCCCAGGGAAAAATTAAGATCCCTACCAACCACCAAATTGTTTGTCTTCATAAAGGATTTTTCGAGGAGAGAATTCCAAAATTGTTCCTGATCCTGGTAGAGTCCGTAAACATTTATGAGAGTTAAATCCATACAAATTTTTGTTGAGTAAATATCCACTCTAAGAGCTATAGGTTTTTTAGAACCTTGATCTTGCTTAGATTGAAGCATGTCGATAAGCAACCTAAGCACCCTCTCGCATCCAATGAGAAAAAGGACCACCTTAGGAACTGTAGAAAAATGTGTAACTAGGTTCAGTCTTCATAAATATGGAATGTATTTTTTATTCTTCTAAATAATAAAATAAAAGAAAATTTTATTATTATTATTATTATTATGGAGCATGGGTTTCATGCTCAAGGTATTTTATTTTATAGGTCAAGCACCCATTTAGTGCTTCTAGGGTTTGTCCTAGGTCAAGAAGTCAAAAGATTCATTGGCATAAGTTGAAGACCCCACTGGGCACATTGTAACTTGTAAAAAAAAATGTCTTTAAAAGTGTCAGAATACCCTCCAAGACCAAGTCAGCCTGGCTGCTAGCAAGTATTCCTAAAGGAAGAGCCACATCCACCCCTTGAAGAGCCTATAAATAGAAGAGGACTTGTCCTACTTTAAGGACACTCACTCAACACTCATTCTAGCGAAGGAAGAGGAAGGAGAAGGCAGTGAAGAAGGAGGACGAAGGAGATTTGCTTTTGTGCTAATTTTCTCTCACACATGCTAAAGAGGACTAGGGTATCCATCTACAAGTTCGATCTTGGATAAAATGAGGCAAAGAGGTCTAGCGAAGGTCACTCTCAAGCTTCAAAAGTCAGAGAAAGGCAAGTGAAGGTCATAGGAGGGCTCTAGAAGAAGATCAAAGTTACCATGTGTAACAAGAACAATTGCAGGGAGGCTGAAATTTCAGATCTACAGTAGAAGGCCAAAAATCTTACAGCAGAAGGTCAAAAAGGTACTATTTGAAGGGATTTAACTAGGTTTGTGATTCGGATCTTGGGGGCAAGCCCCTAAGATCTAAAAAATTGAAATGGAACTTGGGGGGGTGGGCAAGATCTGAAAAATCTAAAATTCCAAAAAAAATAGGAGAACACACATTAAACAAAACCACCAAGAAAATTTTTATTAAAATAGAGAAAATTTGTAAAAGCTACATTGTGGTGGACAATCTATCCTTTTACAAAATGTGACTTGTTAATTATAGTCTTTTTTTAGTTATAGTACCAGAGGTAAATTACATGGTTGGGTAGATACCATGGCTGGATCTCACTTACAATACCATGGGTGAATAAATACCATGGGTGGATGCCACTTATAATACCATGGGTAAATTCCATGGGTGAACAAATACCTTGGGTGGATGAATACCATGGGTGGATGCCACTTATAATAACATGGGTATATTCCATGAGTGGATAAATACCATGTGTTGATGAATACCATGGGTAGATTCTAGTTTCCATTTGGAGCATTCCTCCCTCCTTAAGAAGCAATGATCCCCATTACATGAAGTTTCATCCTAAGAAGGCTTTATTGAATATGAGAAGCCACTGAAGAGAAGGGTTTTCTGTGGTTAATCCATAACCATGATGAACGAAGATCTAAGGATAGAGATAACTTGTAATGTTTGTGAGCAACTGTGACACTAACAATGTGCGACCTAGAAAATGGACTTCGATGAAGTGTGGGTTTGTGGATGACCCATAACCATGACAAATGAAGATCCTAGGATAGAGATACCCTATAATGCTTGTGACCAACTATGATACTAACAGTGTACAGCCTAGCAAATGGACTTTGATGAAAATGATTTTGTGCGGTTGACCCATAATATTTATGCTGACTATTGATGAATTAGTAGGTGTCTACATAGCTTGGGGTGGGAGGGCACGTCTCCAAAGGGAACTCGCTCCGAATGTTTCTCTAGATACAAAAACTAATTTAAAATGGGCATAACTTGGTCAATAAAACTCAAAATATTTATTATAGCCTATTTTTTGAAATATAATTACCATTCTTCATCTTGCGATGTGATTGAAATCCCTATCTAGACACTTTGGAAACTAATATTTGTGTTACAACTATCGTGCCATCACAAAAGTTCTAAAAAAATAGTTGATTTTAAATTAATGATATCTCCCTCATCCGAACTTTGATTCAACCATTTTTTTTAATTGGGCGATTTTTCAAGAGGATCTAATATATGCAATCATTTTTTTGAAATTATGCACAAAAACTACAAAAAAGGATATAAGATTCGTCATCCACGAATTGTCGTTAGAAAAAATTTTGCAACATAGTTGATTTTAAATCAGCGATATCTCCCTCATCCGAACTCTGATTCAGCAGATTTTTTTTAATTTGGGTATTTTTTTGTAAGTAATCCATATCATATATATATATATATATATATATATATATATATATATATATATATATATATATATTCTCATTTTTCCCAAAAGAGTGCTCTGTGGAGGTCATAGCACGTGCATGAAGTTTGTTGAATATTGTTACAGAACTTTGAAATTGAAATATGCGTCAAAACCTCATTCCCATGGAGTAACCTGAATCTGATACCATTCATCCAAATCTTGGGGGGATACCCCCAAGATCTAAAAAATTGAAATGGATCCTGGGGAGGAGGCCCCCAAGATCTAAAAAATTTAAATTCCAAAACAAAATAGGAGAACACACACTAAACAAAACCACCAAAAAACTTTTTATTAAAATAGAGAAAATTTGTAAAAGCTACATTGTGGTGGAAAATCTGTCATTTTACAAAATGTGACTTGTTACTTATAGTCTTTTTTTAGTTATAATACCACAGGTAAATTCCATGGGTGGGTATATACCATGGGTGATTGAATACCATGAGTGGACCTCACTTACAATACCATGGGTAAATACCATGGGTGGATGCCATTTATAATACCATGAGTAAATTCCATGGGTGGATAAATACCTTGGGTGGATGAATACCATAGGTGGATGCCACTTACAATACCATGGACCATATTCCATGAGTGGATGAATACCATGGGTCGATGAATACCATGGGTGGATGCCAATTTCCATCTGGATCAGTTTGACTAGATCAAATTTGGCACATCATCTGAAGAGCTTGTTCTTGGTATTGGAGGGTATTGGTCTCAGTCTTAAGGTCATGGAATTCGTCAATTGAAGAATCTATAAGGAAGAAAATATATTTATGGGTTTTCCTCTAAAGAGGAGAGGTTTTGGCCTTGGCTTGCAGCCTATATATTGTGTCATTGTTCTTTTTCTTTTGTTAGTTGTTTGATGCTTCACACATATAATAATAAGGAAAAAATCTAATAAGTAAACAGGAATCCCAAGCAGTTATCAATTAAAGAGAATTAATCATAATCATTTCCCTATTAAATTCTCAACATGGTATCAGAGCTAAGGTTGACTAAGGGCATCATGAAGATCTCCTCTACATTGAAGAAGTTCATAAAGAAGTGTTCAAAGGTAGCAAGTTATCTCAAGAAAAGAATCAAGGAAGCATGGAGTCTCTGATTCTCTACAAAGAAGGAAGTAATCAAGGAAATAGATTAAGGTCTCTTATCAGCAGTCACTGGCACATTCCAAAATGAGAGAATTTGGGTAATTGATAGTGGTGCATCTAGGCACATGACAAGTCATAACAAACAATTGAATACTTTATCAAAGGAAAAATATTCTTATTCAGTGGAACTTGGAGATAAAAAAAGTTATCCCGTGAGAGGTATTGGATCAACCTCTATAGACTTGGAGAATGGAAGAAACATTCACCTCAACAACATCCTATTTATTCCGTGTTTGTATAAGAACTTACTTTCTATTTCATGTCTACATGATAAGGGTGATAAAGGAGCTTTCATTGATGGAAAGGTTGTTGTATGGAGTAAAAAATTAAGCATGGAGAATGCTAGAGTGCTTGGTTTTCGAGAATGAATACTTTACAGACAGATATCTCCTCTAGCTCAAGACTTGGTTCACTTTGAAATTAGCCATGTGAATTATGGCATAGAATATTTGGTCACCTTCATTTCAAGATCCTCCCAACTCTAAGTTCCATAGTAGATGGAATACCTTAACTAAAATAAAATCACAAAGAAGTATTTAAGGGATGTGAATTGGGTAAGAATACCAAGAGACCATTTGGAAGCAGTGCTTTATGATCAAAAGAAATCTTGGATCTCATTCACTCTGATGTATGTGGCCCTATGACTCCTAAATCACTTGGAGTTCATCTATATTATTTCACATTTATAGATGATCATTCAAGAAAGACTTGGGTTTACTTAATGAAAACCAAGGACAAAGTATTTACAAAATTTCAATAATTCAAAGTTGAAGTGGAGAACCTTATAGAAAGAAGAATCAAGATACTAAGATCTGATAGGGTAAGAATACCAAGAGACCATTTGGAAGCAGTGCTTTATGATCAAAAGAAATCTTGGATCTCATTCACTCTGATGTATGTGGCCCTATGACTCCTAAATCACTTGGAGTTCATCTATATTATTTCACATTTATAGATGATCATTCAAGAAAGACCTGGGTTTACTTAATGAAAACCAAGGACAAAGTATTTACAAAATTTCAATAATTCAAAGTTGAAGTGGAGAACCTTATAGAAAGAAGAATCAAGATACTAAGATCTGATAATGGAGGAGAGTATACATCCAAAAATATTATAGCATTCTATAAGGATTCTAGGATTAAAGAGAGAGTTGATAGTCCCATATAATCCCAAGAAAAATGGAGTTGCATAACGAAAGAACTAATCAATTGAAGAAAGTGTAAAGGAGATGTTACATGATCAAGATCTACCAAAATTTTTGTGGGGAGAAGCTACGAATACTGCAGTGTATATTCAAAATCAAAGTCCTCATGGGTCACTGGAAAACATGATTCCCAAAGAAGTATTCACTTGGAAGAAACCAATTGTATACCATCTTTGTATCTTTGAGTGTCCTGTATATATTCATATAGCAAAGGAAAAAAGAAATAATTGTGAGACATTAGGCATGAGAGGAACATTTGTTTGTTACATCAATTCCTCTAAAACCTATAGAATCTACATAAAGAAAGGACACCATATAGAAGCAAGTCAAGATGTCATATTTGATGAGAATATCACATTCAATAAATCTAAGGAACTTCCCATGGACTCTGATGATGAATAACTTCCAATATTTGAAGAAGAAGTTAACAGGGAAGAAGAAGAATCTCATCATGAACATGAGGGTCCTAGTGAAACCATTCAACCTTTGTGTTACAGATCCATTTGGGCACATCAAATCCCAACATCCAGATCAGTGTTTTAGGGCTCATCAAACCCTAATTTCAGTTGTTGCATGCCCTAAACAAGTCACCCCTTTGAATGCCTCCTTCCCAGACATTTTCATGATTTGAAGACATCCAAAAATAGCCTCTAAAGGGACTAGCACAGGTAATCCCTTATGAAGGTGCGCTGCAGAGCAGTTAAGTCCACTGCCAGGGTGCTCCACAGAGCACTTAGGCTTCCTTTCACCTACACTAAGAGAGAATGAGCAAAATTCACATAGGGTTTTGGGAATATTCTTATCTTTTGGAGTCATTTAGAAGTTTCCCTCACTTATCAACTCCTATGAGCTCAAAAATGGATGAGGAATGAGTTAAGGTGCATCCTATCCTCTCATCCCTTCCTCCATGGAACTAATTCTAAGCATGGAAGGCCATTCAATGCCACCATTAATGACAAAACCTCCTTCATCTTCCTATAAATTGACCACTCATCTAAGTGATCAAGGGCTGGATTATGTTGAATTATAAGGAGATAATGCTGCTATGAGATTTGGCTTTGAAGCAAGTATTGTAATGCTATAAGTTTGTCATGCTTTTGATGTGATGTGGATGGGATCCAAGCTAGAGGAATGACTTTGAATTAGACACCAATGGTTGTAATTCCTTCTTCTATCTAATAAAGTGTTTGAACCCTTTTCCATATGTTTGTATTGTTTCATAATACGTATTTGTGTGAATTGTATATGATTCCTTTCACTTATATTCAATATATCATATGTTTTGATCAGTTTTTGTCTTCTGTTGTGTTTACAGGGTACTTCTCAAGCGGATTAAGTATGGGAAGGAGCGATAGAATCGATATAAGGGAGACGAGAGGAAAGTGGAACTACATGTAGGCCTTCTATCTTCTCATCTTATCTTTTGCTTATAGGAAAAGTCTAAAACACTTTAAATTGTTGTTCTAGATATAGCTACTTATCTAGTGAATTAGTATTTATCTGTAGATACTAAATTCTCCAAAACAAATTGGCGACCTCATTAAAAAAATGAAACAAGGAGTATGAGGATAGTTTTTTACTGTGTCAACCTCATTAAAAAATGAAACAGGCCCATGAGGATAGTTCTTTTACTGTGTCAACCTCGTTAAAAATGAAACATATCTATGAATATAGTTCCTGGTCTTGTGTCAACCTCGTTAAAAAATCAAACAAGGAGTATGAGCATAATTCCTTGTCTTGTGTCAAGCTCATTTAAAAAATGAAACAAGGAATATGAGGAGAGTTCCTTTTCTTGTGTCATGCTCATTAAAAAATTAAACAAGGTCCCCTGGAGCAAAGTTCCAATTCAAGTCTTTGATTAGATCTCGTAAAATCCCAGTCGAGTCTTTCACTTGATCTCGTAAACGAACCTTCATTCTATCCACCTGATAGCCACAAGTAGTCTACTTAGGTGAATGCAATGAAGCTTAGGGGGCATGCACCTAGTGGTAAAGTTAAGTTTCCCTGTAGGTTATGTGAAGGGAATCACCCCATTCACCTTTGTCGCTATCTGGAAGAAGCCAAAAAGGTTTTGGATAATCGTCCTGCTTGTTGAGATTGCAACAAGATGATGGAGCTTAGTGAAAAGAGTCGCCTTCACTAAGTGGGCCCGCAGGCTATTTTTGGCGCAAGTCTATTTTTAGACTATGTCTATTTTTAGACATATGGATCATGTCTATGTTTATGGATGATTGATCAAGTTGGGAAAAATAGATGGACTTCTATTTTTGGTGAAAGTGTGAGTGATCACAGTGTGAGTGATCAAGTCTATTTTTAGACTGGCTGTCAAAAATAGAAAAGTCAAATATTATTATCTCACAATAATATTTGGACTATAAACTTAATCTTATTCTCTTGGAGCACTTCAGTTTGAGCTACGGAAGTGGCACATGCAGCTGTCAGAAGGAAATTCGTTTTTCTTATGAGTCAGTTGAGTTGTTGCATGCATGACTTCAGTTAGAACTCAAGTGAGTTGAGTTTAGTGGACTGGAGGTACAGTTGATGGAGTTGTGTTCAGTTTAACTTAGTTAAACTGGTTGTAGTTAGTCTAACTGCAGATAGACTAATGATGAGTTGTTAAACTAATTATTAACTCATAATACAACTAAAGAATACATCAGTTAACTCAGTTGCATGTCAGTGCATGTTCAGTTCAACAGGGACAGGTGGTAGAGAATCAGATTGCTATCAGTTGTGACTATAGTTGTGCACCAGATCTTGCACAATCAAGGGATTGAGTATGCCAATGAGTTTTCTCATGTATTTGGCCCGAATTTTAGCCTTTGCTCACGTCCACAAAGAGTGAGTGACTATTTTGCAGGTGAAAATCGAGTTTGGGAAGCTATTCTCATCAGTTCTTGAGCAGGTATTGAGCAGTGGAGGCAGGCAAGCAGTGGAAGAGATTTGGAGATCAGATCTGAGCTGTATTGTGTGTAACAGAGGTGGAGATACTTGTGAGAAGTATTATGTTGTGTAATGTTACATGACTCAATCATTAATATACAGATAGTGTGGGGTTTTTAGCGAGATGCTTTCCCCGTGATACATACTGTGTTAATGTGTGAATGCTCTTGATGTTTTATTGTTATTGATGCTGCTATATTCTTGATCAACGTAGAGGAGCTTATGTATTGTGTATGTTTTCCGCATTAGTACATGATCAGGATAATCTCCATTGAATATGTGTTAAATTATTCAAAATTTCTACATGGTATCAGAGCTAGATAATTGTAGAAAAAGTTTCTACATGGTATCGGAGCAGCTTGATTTGTAGAAGAGATTTTTACAGGATATCAAGCGAGGGTTGATCGGAAGCAGTTGAGTTGGTTGCTGGTGGAATTCGAATTTGCAGTAGTGTTGTTGAAATGTCTTTCAACGGATTGCAAATGTTATTCCAAAGCAAGAGCGACCTGGCGCTCAAGGATAAACTCAGTAACAATAAAGGTGAGAATGGATCTTCATCAAAGGTATCTGATGAAGAGAATTGTGCTTTGGCTGCCAAAGCAAAGAAAGGGAAGAGCAAGAAAGCTTCTCAGTCTGGTGCGAAAGGCAAGAAGCAGGATATGTCCAAAGTGAAGTGTTTTCACTGTCACCAGCATGGACACTATGCCACAAATTGTCCGCAGAAGAAGAAGAACAAGCAAGCTGCTGGATCTGCAGGGGGAGAGGCTTTAGCTTCTCAGTTTGAGCTTGATTTTTCATTGATGGCATGCTTGGTTTCAAGTGTGATGGGATCAATGTGGTTCCTGGACAGTGGTGCGTCTTTTCACATGACGGGAGATAGAGATTTGTTCTCTGATCTGGAGGACAAAGATCTTGGAGTGCACATCGAGATGGGCGATGATGGTAGATACAATGCGACCGGTATCGGTACCATTTCCTTTGAGAGGGAGTCTGGTAAACCCTTTGTATTGAAGGAAGTCATGCATGTTCCAGGATTGAAGAAGAATCTCATCTCAGTGGCGATGTTAGAAGACAAGGGGTATGAAGTTGTTTTCAGCGAGGGAAAGGCCTTCCTGCGCAGCAAGACAACTGGTGAGACCCGGAAGATAGGGGTTCGAGTGAGGAACCTTTATCAGTTGCATGTAGATGGATGCGCAGCAATGGCAGGCAAGGCAGAAGGATTGGTGAGCCGGGATGATGGCGAGTTGTGGCACAGGAGATTAGGTCACCTTCACCATGGAGCCTTGAAGATACTGCAGCAGATCACTACAGGGCTTCCTAAAGGCACACTTGCGCAGTCAGATCAGTGCAAGGGGTGTACTTTGGGGAAGTTTGTGAAAGCCACCTTTCACGAGAAGGATAGTCGCGCCATGACGATCCTTGAGAGAATTCACACAGACGTGTGTGGACCTTTCTCAGTTGCTTCAACAGCAAAACACAGGTATTATGTGATTTTTGTTGATGATTTCTCTCGTAAGTGCTGGATCTTCTTCATGCAGAAGAAGAGCGAGACATATTCAAAGTTCTGTGAATTCAAAGCATTGGTCGAGAAGGAGTCGGGGAAGAAGGTGAAGGCTCTTAGGAGCGATAATGGTGGTGAATACATCTCGGACGAGTTCAAGGATTTCTGCAAGGCAGAAGGGATTCGTAGAGAGCTCATAGCTCCCCATAACCCACAGCAGAACGGGGTAGCTGAGCGGAAGAACAGAACGATTGTGGGTGCTGCACGGGCAATGTTGCATGATCAGGGCCTACCCCTTCACTTGTGGGCGGAAGCATGCAATACAACAGTTTATGTGCAGAACCGTTGTCCTCATAGGATACTTGGCATGAGTACACCCGAGGAGGCTTATTCTGGTAAGAAGCCTGATCTTTCTCATTTGAGGATTTTTGGTGCTAACGTTTACATGCATGTGACGAAGGATGCCAGAAAGAAGTTGGAGCCGACTGCAGAGGTTGGGATATTTGTGGGGTACACTGATACGCCCCACAACTATCGTGTGTATTTTCCAGACAGTGGTAAAACTGTTGTGCGACGGGATATAAAATTTCAGGAGGAGAAAGCCATGAAGTGTTCGCTTGAGAGGGAGCTACACTTTCATGCAGATGAGGAGCTATTAGTTCCTAAGGATGAGCTTCAGGACGTGGATCAGCCACAGGATGAGGTTCATGGAGTGGAAGAGACCACTCATGCAGCGCCAACCATCAGAGGGCGAAAGCGCTTGACAGAAGCTGAGCGACTGGCTCAAGATGCAGAGAAAGTTGTAGGACCACCTACAGCCCAACGCAGGCAGAGACAGTCACCTGATCGGTACACTGGATACATGGCTCTTATGAGCAAGTGTGTTGTGACTGAGCCATCCTCTTTCGAGGAAGCTGTGGAGGATCCCGCATGGGTAGACGCCATGGTGGAAGAGTATGATTCTATTGTCAGAAACAGTGCATGGGAGATTGTTCCTAGACCGGAAGGGAAATCAGTGGTGGGTTCGAGATGGATCTACAAAGTTAAGCAGGCAGCTGACGGGAGTGTGGAGAAGTACAAGGCAAGATTTGTTGCCCGAGGCTTTTCACAGATTGAGGGGATCGATTATGAGGAGACCTTTGCACCTGTCGCAAGGTATTCTTCCATACGGACGATTCTTGCTCTCTCAGCGCAGATGGGATGGTACATTCATCAGATGGATGTGAAGACTGCGTTCCTCAACGGAGTCATTGAGGAGGAGGTGTACATTGAGCAACCCAAAGGCTTTGAAGTCTTCAGCAGCGAGTCGCATGTGTGCAGGCTCAAGAGAGCGCTGTATGGGTTGAAGCAAGCACCACGTGCTTGGTACACACGGATAGACAGCTATTTCACAGGACTTGGATTCTCCAAGAGCGAGGCGGATCCGAACCTATACCAGATTGTGGTGGAGGGTAAGTTGCTTATCATTGTACTGTATGTTGATGATTTGATTCTAACGGGTGATGAGCTGTTGATACTGTCATGCAAGAAGGATCTTGCTACAGAGTTTGAGATGAAGGACTTGGGCCTCCTTCACTATTTCCTAGGATTGGAAATATGGCAGCGCAGTGGTGGACTGTTTGTTTCTCAGGGCAAGTATGCTCGGGAGATACTGGAGAAGTTCAACATGCATGGCTGCAAGCCTGTTGATACTCCTCTTCCTGGAGGTTGGAGGAAGGAGGATGCCACTTCGGGAGAAGAAGTGGATGCCATTGTTTATCGACAGTTGGTGGGGTCGCTGATGTATTTGGTCAATACACGACCTGATATATGCTATGCAGTTAACCAGCTTTCACAAGCTATGGTTAAGCCTACCAAGCTCTTCTGGAAGGCGGGCAAGCATGTATTGAGCCACTTGAGAGGCACATCGGGATATGGATCTTGGTACAGATAGGAGGATGAGGTGAAGCTATGTGGCTTCACGGATGCAGATTGGGCAGGGAGCCCAACGGACAGAAAGAGCACATCAGGAGGGGTCTTCAGTATCGGATCGACAGTAGTTTCTTGGTACAGCAGGAAGCAGAGATCTGTGTGGATGAGGATGATCCTGGTCGGGTTTTTCGGGTCCAAGCACATCAGGTACCATCATATCAGAGATTGTGTGCAGCGGAGGATCATGTTACTTTCGTACATTCCAACGGAGGATCAGGATGCTGATATTCTGACGAAGGCTCTCACCAGGAGCAAATTCGAGTACCACCGAGGCAGGATAGGGGTTGCTGATAATCCATATCTTGTCGAGAGGGAGTGTTGAGATTGCAACAAGATGATGGAGCTTAGTGAAAAGAGTTGCCTTCACTAAGTGGGCCCGCAGGCTATTTTTGGCGCAAGTCTATTTTTAGACTATGTCTATTTTTAGACATATGGATCATGTCTATGTTTATGGATGATTGATCAAGTTGGGAAAAATAGATGGACTTCTATTTTTGGTGAAAGTGTGAGTGATCACAGTGTGAGTGATCAAGTCTATTTTTAGACTGGCTGTCAAAAATAGAAAAGTCAAATATTATTATCTCACAATAATATTTGGACTATAAACTTAATCTTATTCTCTTGGAGCACTTCAGTTTGAGCTACGGAAGTGGCACATGCAGCTGTCAGAAGGAAATTCGTTTTTCTTATGAGTCAGTTGAGTTGTTGCATGCATGACTTCAGTTAGAACTCAAGTGAGTTGAGTTTAGTGGACTGGAGGTACAGTTGATGGAGTTGTGTTCAGTTTAACTTAGTTAAACTGGTTGTAGTTAGTCTAACTGCAGATAGACTAATGATGAGTTGTTAAACTAATTATTAACTCATAATACAACTAAAGAATACATCAGTTAACTCAGTTGCATGTCAGTGCATGTTCAGTTCAACAGGGACAGGTGGTAGAGAATCAGATTGCTATCAGTTGTGACTATAGTTGTGCACCAGATCTTGCACAATCAAGGGATTGAGTATGCCAATGAGTTTGCTCACGTATTTGGCCCGCATTTTAGCCTTTGCTCACGTCCACAAAGAGTGAGTGACTATTTTGCAGGTGAAAATCGAGTTTGGGAAGCTATTCTCATCAGTTCTTGAGCAGGTATTGAGCAGTGGAGGCAGGCAAGCAGTGGAAGAGATTTGGAGATCAGATCTGAGTTGTATTGTGTGTAACAGAGGTGGAGATACTTGTGAGAAGTATTATGCTGTGTAATGTTACATGACTCAATCATTAATATACAGATAGTGTGGGGTTTTTAGCGAGATGCTTTCCCCGTGATACATACTGTGTTAATGTGTGAATGCTCTTGATGTTTTATCGTTATTGATGCTGCTATATTCTTGATCAACGTAGAGGAGCTTATGTATTGTGTATTTTTTCCGCATTAGTACATGATCAGGATAATCTCCATTGAATATGTGTTAAATTATTCAAAATTTCTACATGGTATCAAAGCTAGATAATTGTAGAAAAATTTTCTACACTGCTTCACCGCAACGACTTCCATCTAGTTACAGGAGACTCTCCCTTTCATCATGTTGGGGGCATGTAAAAATGAAACTGAATTCAAGTGTAGTTTTTCATTTTTAGCTTGTGTAAAAATGAAATTGAAGTCAAGCATAGTTTTTCGTTTTAATCTTGTGTAAAAATTAAATTGAATCCAAGCATAGTTTTTCGTTTCAAGCTTGTGTAAACTGAAACTGAATCCAAGCATAGTTTCCTATGGTTCAAGCTTGTGTAAAAATTAACCCATTTCCTTTTTTTTAACCCTCGTGATTGTCATTCTATCATCCTTTTTTGTTAGATGAGCCTTGGTTTTTTTCATCCCATCACCGCCATCCCTTTGGCCAATAATACACTCTCACTTGGTTGTTTTATCCTTTTTTGAGGAACAATTGCAATGAATGGTCTTATTAGCTAGCCTCTTCACATAAATCAACATGTTTTGAGAAGTTCCAACATTACTGGAACTAGTTGCTATCCTAGACACCACTCGTTCCTCAAATTGGAGTCCACTTTAAGCTATTTTCAGACTCTCTAAATATCGAAAGATTGTCGAGCGCTTGTCCTTTCCAGCTCGTTAACGGATTGGAAATGATATCTCTCTTGTATTATTTTACGCTTTTTTGGGCTTGAGAGATTAATTTACGAAAAAAAACTTGTAGAGTTTTCTTTTTGTCCCTTTCCAAACTCTTTAAACATGAAAAGGACCGAGTTATCTTTGTCGTTAAACTCGTTAAGAACATCAAATAGTGACAAACTTTTCCATCTAGACAAGACCGAGTTTCACCTTTGCTAGACTCGTTAAAACATAAAATAGAAATGGATTTGCTCAAAGGGTGAAATTATACAACAAGCATATGTTATACTCCTCAAGCTTGATAAAAATAAAGAGGTATTGGTCCACAATAACTGGGAAAATGGGAAAAGGGGAAAACCACTTTATGGTAGCAGGTCGCTCTTGAACATGACACTTTCACTCCATCATCGTGACTATTTGGGTTGGGTTATTAGCTTGATGGTTATCACACCATTGGTCTATTATACCATCCATCACTTTGTTTTGGGTCAATGCTACCAATTCACTTTAGTGTCACCGACATGTTCAAGGGAAGTCATTCAGTCAAAAATTCATTTTTTACAGTACCCTAAACCTTCATTTTCATGACCGCCATTCCTAAACCTTGTGTAGTCAGTGAAATTCCAACTCTAAAATCACTACACTCGTTTCGTGTTGTTGATGTGGGATACATCAAGGCCCTCCTGCGACGATTCGCTTCTTGTCGACATCAGCACATTATCCAAGAAGTTGACTTAGAAACACCCATTCAGTACCTTGAGGCTTGCATGCATCAATGGCAGGTATCTTGCTTCCGGCGATAAGCATACATCAATGGCCTTCGACTGATAGACTTTGTATGGTGTTTGAAATCAAATCATCCATTCACACCATGCAAAATGTACTGCAGTACCTTGAGGATCATTATCATTATTGGTGATTTCTCTCACAGTTGTTAAAATCTTACATCATTGGCTGGTAATCAGATGGTGTCTTCCCATGTTCGACTTCAGATCACATATTCACATGGTTAGACTCATACTTGAGTGAACGGTTGAACGAGATTGAAGACCTCGGATCTAGTTTCATCCATTCGGGTTGCGATTTGAGGAGTACTAAATCATATGTACAATGGCTTTACATTGATGGTCATTCTGATCATGGGTCTATATCTGTAGACGATTATTTATGTACATGTAATGAAAGTTTATAAGCTGAGCATGGGTATGCCTTCCCTCAGAAATTCATGTCAAATAAAATATCATGATATATGTATTGTAATTTATGCAGGTAACCTTCCACTTCGATACCTCCTCATCACATCATAAAGCATTTCATTCGACATTAGCATTTTTCCGACTTCATGCTTTAGGGGGCAGCTGTTACAGATCCATTTGGGCACATCAAATCCAAACATCCAGATCAGTGTTTTAGGGCTCATCAAACCCTAGTTTCAGTTGATTCATGCCCTAAATAAGTCACCCCTTTGAATGCCTCCTTCCCAGACAGTTTCATGATTTGAAGACATCTAGAAATAGCCTCTAGAGGGACCAGCGCGGGTAAGCCCTTATGAAGGTGCATTGCAAAGTAGTTATGTCCACTGCCAGGGTTCTCTGTAGAGAACTTAGGCTTCCTTTCACCTGCGCTGGGCGAGAATGAGCTAAATTCACATAGGGTTTGGGGAATATTCTTATCTTTTGGAGTCATCTAGAAGTTTCCCTCACTTATCAACTCCTATGAGCTCAAAAATGGATGAGGAATGAGTTAAGGTGAATCCTATCCTCTCATCCCTTCCTCCATGGAACTAATTCTATGTATGGAAGGCCATTCAATGCCACCATTAATGAAAAAACCTCCTTCCTCTTCCTATAAATTGACCACTCATCTAAGTGATCAGGGGCTGGATTATGTTGAATTGTAAGGAGATAATGCTGTTATGAGATTTGCATTTGAAGCAAGTATTGTAATGCTACAAGTTTGTCATGCTTTTGATGTGATGTGGATGGGATCCAAGCTGGAGGAACAACTTTGAATCAGACACCAATGGTTGTAATTCCTTCTTCTATCTAATAAAGTGTTTGAAAATTTTTCCATATGTTTGTATTGTTTCATAATGCTTATGTGTGTGAATTGTATTTGATTCCTTTCACTTTTATTCAATAGATCGTATGCTTTGATCAATTTTTGTCTTTTGTTGTGTTTACACGGTACTTCTCAAGTGGATTAAGTATGGGAAGGAGCGATGGAATCGATACAAGGGAGATGAGAGGAAATTGGAACTAGAAGTAGGCCTTCTATCTTCTCATCTTATCTATTGCTTATGGGAAAAGTGTAAAACACTTTAAATTTTTGTTCTAGATACAACTACTTATATAGGGAATTAGTATTTATATGTAGATACTAAATTCTCCAAAACACTTCGGTCCTCCATAAATCAAGGAAGAGACCAAACTGGTTGAAATCTACACTACTTGATGCAGAAGGTCATGAGGCAACTAAAGGCTCATTTAGAAAGAGAAAGAAACCTAAGAGATATTATGGGTATGTTGCATACATGACAAAACAAATATAAGCAGAGCCATCCACCTTTGAAGAAGTTGTCAGCCATCAGGAATGGAAGGATGCATGGATGAAGAATATCAAACTATTATGAAGAATGGAGTTTGGGAGATAGTACCAAGGCAAGAAGACAAATTTTTGGTAACTTCCAAATGGATCTACAATATAAAACATGCGGCAGATGGAAGTATCTATAAATATAAGGCAAGATTTATGGCAAGGGGATTCTCTCAACTAGAAGACATCAACTATGAAGAGACATTTTCTCCAACAACAAGGTATACAATAATTCATTCATTGGTCTCTCTAGCAGCATCAATGGGATGGAACATTCATCAAATGGATGTCAAGGTTGTGTTTCTAAAGGGAATAATTGATTAGGAAGTCTTTATAGAGAAACCTTTGGGATTTGAAGTTAAAGATAGGAAGGAATATGTTTACAAATTGAAAAAATCATTATATGGCCTCAAGCAAGCACCAAGGGCATGGTATGCTAGAATGGATGCATACCTTCAAAGAATAGGCTTCACAAAAAAAATTGTTGATTTAAACCTTTATATCAAGGTTGTAGTTGGAGAACGTGTAATAATTCTTCTATATGTAGATGATATTCTCTTAACATGTGTAGAATCTCGAATTGAAGAATGTAAGAAGTAACTAGCAGCAAATTTTGATACGTAGGATCTAGGGCTGATGCATTACTATTTGGGACTAGAAGTCTGGCAAGGACCCGATGAAATTTATCTAGGTCAAGGAAAGTACGTGATAAATATGTTGAAGTTGTTTGACATGATGGATTGAAAACCTATGACCACCTTGATGATCACAAACTTGAAGAGAATAAGGAGTTATGAATTGAGCCTTGTGGATCCTTACCAATATAGATAATTGATTAGCTCACTTATGTACTTGGTGAATATTAGACCAAACATATGTTTTGCAGTGAACATTCTCAGTCAATTCAAAGTGGAGCCAAAGCATGATCATTGATAGCAGCAAATCATATATTGATATAATATATGTGAGGAATCATCCACTACAACCTAAAATATGATAGGAGGAATCATGTCCACTTGATTAAATATACAGATTCTGACTTTGGAGGTAGTGAGCAGGATGGAAGAATAACTATAGGAGGATGTTTCAGTTTGGGATCCTCCATGATCTCATTGATGAGCATAAAGAAAGACACATTTTCTTTGAGTAGTGTTGAGGCTGAGTATGTTGTGGCCTTTGAAGTAAGAAGAGAAGCAGTCTGGTTAAGAAAGTTATTATCTGACCTATTCGAAGGACCAATGGACCCTAAAGTGATACATTGTGACAACACCAGTTGTATACGATTCTTTTAGGACCCAGTATTTCATGGAAATACAAAGAATATAAATAACGAGTATCACTATATTTGGGAGCTAGTACAAAATAGTGTGCTGCAGTTACAATATATCTCCACCAATGAGCAGGAAGCTGACATATTGACAAAATATCTTCCTAACAAGAAGCTTGTGTACTTGAGAGACAAGCTTGTCTTGTTTTGTATATCCTCCCTATTTGAGAGGGAGAGATAGACATATCAGTCTTGTCTTCACCTAGGAAGATAGAATGGAGAATTCGGTAACCATCTAGCTTCTGATACTCTTTGAGGATGAGGTAGGGCATCCAAGATAAGAGTATTCATGAACTGATATTCTTTGAGGACTAGCTATCTAAGACAGATGGGTTACCAATATGAATCTTCTTATGAGATCTCTTCAAATTGAGAATGTCCATTTACTTCTTATGAATACCTCCCTATTTAAGAGGGAGTGTTGAAAAATATGTAACTAGGTTCAGTCTTCATAAGTATGAAATGTATTTTTTATTCTTGTAAATTATAAAATAAAAGAAAATTTTGTTATTATTATTTTGGAGCATTGATTTCATGCTCAATGTCTTTTATTTTGTAGGTCAAGCATCGATTAAGTGCTTCTAGGGTTTTTCCTAGGTCAAGAAGTCAAAAGAGTCATTGTCATAAGTTGAAGACCCCACTGGGCACATTATAACTTGTAAAGAAAATTATTTATGACTTTAAAAGTGTCAGAATACCATCCAAGACCAAGTCGGCTTGGCAGCTAGCAAGTAGGCCGACTCGTCCTACTTGAAGGACACTCACTCAACACTCATTCTAGTGAAGGAAGAGGAAGGAGAAGGCAACGAAGAAGGAGGATGAAGGAGATTTGTTTGTGGGCAAATTTTCTCTCACACGTGCTAAAGAGGAATATGGTTTCTATAGCAGACCTAGGGCATCCATCTACAAATTCAATATTGGAGAAAAGGAGGCAAAGAGGTCAAGCAAAGCTCACGAAGGATCACTCTCAAGCTCCAAAATTCATAGAAAGTCAAGCAAATGTTAGAGGAGGGCTATAGAATAATATCATAGTTCCCATGTGTGGCAGCAGTAGTTACAGGGAGGCTGAAATTTTAGATCTGTAGTAGAAGGCCAAAAATCTTATAGCAGAAGGTTGAAAAGGTGTCACTGGAAGAGATTTGACTGGGTTTGACTAGATTAAAGTTATCACGTCATTCGAAGAGGTTGGTCTTGGTCTTGCTATTGGTCTTGGAGAGTATTGGTCTCAATCTTAAGGTCATGGAATTCATCAATTGAAGAATTTATAAGGAAGAGAAGAGATTTATGGGTTTTACTCTCAAGAGGAGAGGTTTTGGCCCTGGATTGTAGCCTATATATTGTGTCATTGTTATTTTTCTTTTGGTAGTTGTATGATGCTTCACACATATAATAATAAGGAAAAAAGCTAATAATTAAAAAGGAATCACAAATAGTTATCAAGTAAAGAGAATTAATCATAATCATTTCCCTACTAAATTCTCAACATGAACATCTTATTGAGACTCTCAGAGATTTTGTCCCTCGGACCATGAGTTTCTTGGAGTATTATGATATCAGGGAAAGAAGAGGAGATAAGTCTCTTAAAGGATAGTTTCCTACGGGTACTAGCTAAACCCCTACAGTTGAAGGAGAGGGTTATCATTGGGAACCCATTCTAGGGGCCTACGCTGCTTTAAGTTCCCCATCCAAGGATTTTTGTTTACCATCAACGATCTCTAACCTAGCTTTCAATTGAGCCTTTGAGATGTTGTATTTTCTACCCCTAATTTTTGCATAAGGTTGATATAATAGTTCCCCAATACTGCTCATCTTTCCTAAGGAAGAATCCTTAGGACCCTTAGAGCGAAGGTTATATGGATTTTAGGCCTATGTGGGGGAGTCGAATTTTAGCCAAGACGTAGAAAAGGGGTGTAAAGGAGGGATAGAGGTAACAATGTTGTCCACAGGTTCTTAATGGCCATTTAAAACTATATTGATAGGATCATATGAGGGCTTGGAGAGGCCAGACGCCAACATACATGAAACAAATGCATCAATTCTTTAAAGAGTGTAGGAGGAAAAAAGAGGTGTAGTACCGAGAGACATAGGCATCTACTCAATGTTGGTAATTGTTCTTTTGTCTCTAGTATCAGCTGGATCAAACCAATTAACCTGTTACATCCCCTTGTCCAATTCCATACCTCCTTCTCTATTGTTTTGGCCTGGCGTTATATTCAACTGCACCGTTTGAGGAAATCACATACCATCTCTGACTTCTTGCATACTGGCTCTATCATGAGATCCCCATATCCCCCTGTAAACTGTTGAGACAGATTTTTGCCTTATTTTATCTCTGTAACCTATAGGGAATTTCTTGACCATGTGTCCAAGCTGGTGGCAGTGATTACAATTGAACAATAGTCCTTCATAGTCCAGTTGTTGAAGGTGACAAGCCCCTTTGAAAGAGAGTGAGTTTTTCAAATAGACCCTCCCGAGGATCAAAATTTATAAGGTCTCTAACCACTCTTTTGGTCCTTGTTACAAGGAACGACATATCAACCTCCAAATATTCTCCAATTTTGTCTCCTACATCCTTAAAGATGCCATTTGTCCACATTTTAGGTGGTAGCATTGGCAGTCTTACCCACATAGGGATTGCTTCCAACCTTTCCTTGTGTGCATCAAACAAAGGGATACATCTCTTGAGGAGGACCGACGAATCTATGCTCCAGTTTTTACCCAGCACCCACGAGACATCCTCTGCCTTTTCGAATTGCAACATAAACTAGCTCTGCACCAACACAGTTACCTTTTCCTCACCCACCGATAAATCCTTCCAAGTTTGTTTTACTCATTCACTAATCTCCTTTTCCATAAAATATTTCCATTTTACCCTTCCTACCAAAATCTGCTTAGAGGTCACCTTGGCCAAATCAAAATGAATATCGCTACCAAGGACGAGGTTATTATCTTCCATATTCTTATGAATGCTTTTGCTCTTCTTTCTCTTAGACCTAATACTTCAATTTTCCTCTCTCTCCCCATTAGAACTGCACCTATCCATATTTGACTCCCAACTAGGGTGTAATACTCCTCCTTTTCACTGACTCTATCTTGGGGAGAACCTTTTCCTTTGAGGCCCGACTTCATTAATTCTTGATGGGCAATAGGTGACTTTCCTTAGGTGCATGTCCCCGATGTCAAAATACAATGAATGCTAGAACCCACAAACCCTATTTTGAAATAGGCTCGTCTCCAACCCTTTAAACGTTCTTGTTTCCATGGATAAAGAGTGACACAGATTTGGGTCTTCCTTCCTCAACTTTAGGGCTGAAAACTTTGTAAAACCTACCGACTTTTCTTTGTTGTGGGCTGCAACCAAATCACTAAAATATTTAGCCACATTTTGTACCCCCTCCTGCCAATTAGTCCATGGCTTCATTCCAAGGGAATTAGAAGCCACATTTGCATTACCCCCCTTTCCCATGTCACCACATTCCACAGGACATTTAGAAACCAACCCCAAATTAACTGCATTTGAAGTCCACTGGTTATTATCAAGCCACAATTTTTCACCACATCCTCTGGACCCCCATAAAAATAATATCTTAGTTGTATGGGACAACAAAATATTGATATACATAGATGGGCCTACTTACCAAAACTTTTATAGATTTATTAGGTTATTTATTCCTTAGATTTGGAAAAGGTGTGCCATTTTTCTGGGCTTACTCCTCTCGCCCCTGCGCCAGTTTCTTCCCTAGAGCCTTTCCAACTAGTTCCCAGACCACACAGCCTCCCATCACCATAGAATGTATAAATTTGGCCATGGGAACAGGTGGAGGCTTAGCTAGAAGAAGAATCCTAGCTAGGTTTTGTTTATTGAGCTCCATCCTACCAGAATGTTTAGTGGATCTAGCTCCAACTCAACTCGCCCTTCCTCTTTTACCATTCTCCTTCACTAAGAAACTTTTGAAATTGTAAAAACCTTTGTAACGTAACCAATTTTCACCCTTGTCAACAGTGTCTCCAAGTAAAATGCTTCTATGCATGAAAAAGGAAAGATAAAAAACGAAAGGAAAAGGTCTATTTCTCGTAAACCAAAACCAACCATGTGCCTCTACATGTAGACCTTCCATTATGACACAAACTATGACAACTTCCTATCATATGAGGGTTGCAGCACCAAACCCTAGCTATAGAGAAACCCTCTATCTGAGCGCCTTTTTTTTTAAATATCACAAGGATCATATTGATTCTTCATGTAATCATGGGGAGTTTTATATTTTTACATAATAACATTTTTTAAATATTATTTTTTTAATCAACCATATGGTATTGTAAATCACAATCAATAAAACTAATGAAAACCACATTTATATTTTCTTTATAATTTTCTAAACAACATTTTTTATTTTGGATTTCAGGCATCTGTGGTTCATTTCTTTTGAGTTGAATATCAGAGTATCCATAGTAATAAACGTACTTGTGGTTCATTTCTTTTAAGTTGAATCTCGGAGGTAAAATTTTCAGTGGATCTAGCCCCAGCTCAACTGGCCCTTCCTCTTTTACCATTCTCCTTCACTAAGAAACTTCTGAAACTGTACCAGTAAAAACCTCTGTAACGTAACCATTTTTCACCCTTGTCAACAGTGTCTCCAGGTAAAATGCTTCTATGCATGAATAAGGCAAGATAAACAATGAAAGGAAAAGGTCTATTGCTTGTAAACCAAAACCAACCATGTGCCTCTACATGTAGACCTTCCATTATGACACAAAATATGACAACTTCCTATTGTATGAGGGTTACAACACCAAACCCTAGCTATAGAGAAACCCTCCATCTAAGCGCCTTGTTTTTTTATTATATCACAAGGATCATATTGATTCTTCATGTAATCATTGGGAGATTTATATTTTTACATAATAACATATTTTTAAATATTATTTTTTTTAATCAACCATATGGTATTGTAAATCACAATCAATAAAACTAATGAAAACCACACATTTGTATTTTCTTTATAATTTTATAAACATTATTTTTTATTTTGGATTTCAGGCATATGTGGTTCATTTCTTTTAAGTTAAATCTCAGAGTATCCACGGTAATACTTATTTTTTATTATTGAAGAAAGTAATATATGTTAATGTGAACTATGAATAAGTAAAAAGGACCTTAACTCCATTTTCATTGTTTCATATTTATTTTTATATCCTCATAAAATAGGTAGAGTATTAGAGAACCCATAACAAATAGATTTCAATCCAATATAAATTGGAGAATTGAGTTAACAAGTGCTTCATTGTAGTTTAATTTGTAGGTTTGGGTTCACAAACTATCGTTCAATAATGAAATGGGAGGTTAAGAATCAACATAGATTAATTCATTGTGGCTTGGGTCTTTAGGGTATGGATTTGTGAGTGCATGAAATGTGATAAGGAGATCTCTTTATCTATGTAGTCTCATTATTATTATAAATTCCCTTATTTTATGTTGTTAATGTAGGTAGGTTTCCAAGCATTTTGTGCATGTAAAATGATTATTGATATTAGTTTGGTATGATAATTTATAATGCATGATATTCATAATTGTATGTTACCATTTGAGATAGACCTCTCATGCAATGACATATTATTATTGAAGGCATTGATTGAGGTACAAGTTGATGATGAAGATTGTAGTAGGGGTAGAGTTAAATCATGTCAGATGAGATTTGAGGAGTTAGTAGGAGGCCTCGTACACCAGCCAATCAAGAAGAGATTAATGAAAGAAATAATTTGGATTTGTGTTAAGATTATTAGGCCTCCAAAAACTTGCATGTTGTTCAATTGAAAGATATCAATGTTTCCTAACAAGTATTATACTAAGATAAGTTAAAGGTTATAAGATTTCAATGAATAATCCTTTCAATTTCACGGAAAGGCATTTTTATGATGAAAAAGTATTGTCAATTAATCAAATCCATTCAATTAATGACAAAACCATTTTCCATTTGGTCCTTTTCTAAAAGACACTTGTTGGTTCGAAACACATCGAAAAATGAATTTTGATGTGATTATCGTTGAAAACCTATCTCAAAATACATAAAATGCATCAAATACATATGTCATTTATATCTCTTCTTCTTTTTTTCTTTTTTTTTGTAAATTATTGTACCTTGTATTCATATTTTCAAGAAGTTTACATCAATTTCTAGATTTCACATAGAAATCCACAAACCCAATTCAACAATAGTAGAGAAAAATTTCTCATGACTAGACCAGCTAATCTAGAAAAACAGATTCAAAGAAAAATCCCAAGACCCCACAGTAACCAACTGATCTACAAAAGACAATACAACATTGCCACATAACTTATAGCCAAATATGTCACACAGTGGACACACCAACACCATCATATAGACAAATATGCACAAGTTATTCTCCATATTATCCAAAAGGAATTTAAAACCAAACCCCGACCTTGAAAAAAATTCATAATATAGTAGGATTTGTGCAAGCACAGAGAATAAGATGGGCCTACTTGAAAATCCCCTCACATCATTCTAGAGATGAAAATAAATCCATATGTTGCAACGAAACCAAATGCATTGTGTCAAGTTCACCACAAAGAGGAAACAAAAAATTAAGTTTCCAGGAGATATAAAAAGTGAATTCTTCTTCTACTAAGAGCAACCATTTGATATAAGAAACAAAATCCCTCGAGAGACATCCCATATCAAAATTCAGAGATACATGGCTCCCAAAGAAAGAAAAATAGATGGAGCAAACATGTAAACAAAATGTACCATTCCATGCCCCATAACAAAGATGTGTAGACCACCCTAAAGAAACCAAGTTGTAAAGAATATATGAAAATTTAGAACAAAATACCTAAAACCTCCATTTCTAATCATGATCCAAAGAGATTATGGCAGGTGTTAGATTTCTATTATCTGAAGAAAATTATATATTATAGAGCAATGGAACACATGATATATTGTGGAAACACAAATACAAAAATGCATAAAATAAGAGAGACACGAATATACATGGTTCACCTAATTTGGGTCATGTTCACAAAGAAACAGTGATTCCTTCCTTTTATATTGTCTATCAAAATGAAGAGATACAGCATACAACAGATCTGTTGTATTTTCCTCTTTGCTCTCACACAACCTCCTCTCTCTCTCTCACTCAAAATAATAACCATAGCCACAATACAATTCCCTCATATAAACTGAGGGTTTCCATATAGGTAAAAAAAACCCTAAATTAACATAAATTCTACTGTCAGATCATTCGCTTAATGAACGGCCCAAATTGACTACGAAATTATAATATTTTACAATGCAAATTTTCATCTATTTTTAGCTTCGGGGGCATCGCGCACCCACTGCATGGAGGGGTGTATAGTCTTCCTACGGTATACACCCGGCTAAAACAAATACCTCTGAATAAGGAAGATAATCAGGCTCCACACCCAACAGGATCACTAGAAGCAAAGACACTCAAATCATTCCATACAAGCAAGACGTCGATCTACATTAAGTAGGAAAAAGTGTTTTTTTCTCAACATATGCTTAATATCCTCCGAGGAAGAAAAAATTTATAGTTCTCCACTTGCTTGTCCTTAAAAATAAGGTTCAAGAGTGTGGCCATTTGTTGGTTAAGCACCAAAGAATTCAAAAATTGTAGTCTCATTTTCTAGAACCGATTGGGGTGAGGAACCGGTTGCATATCCTCCCTTGGAAATGAAAAGTATAAATGATACATTTTATCCCCATCCCTGATGATGAGGCTCATCAATAGGTAAACTATATGGGTCACGTGCCATTCTCGAGCTTATTAAATTGTCTTTTCTCACATTTCTCCACAGATTTTCTTATATTATGCTTAATGTGAGGAGTAAAGATGTGTTACTATGTCATGTGTCCTAATGTGTGTCAAATGCAAGAATTGGAGTAAGTTTGAGTTTATTTGGGTGCAGGAACTTAGAATAGACAAGAAATAGATATTCTAGGAGGTAGTCTTCCTCCTTAGCTCCTCCAATCAGTTGAATATCTCCCACTCTATCTCATTAGCTCGAGTTCACTAGCAACAAAGGAGGCTGAGTTCAATGGCAGTCGAGCCAATGCAAGTGAAGGAAGAGTTAGACCCACCTATACTCGGGTTAGGGAGCCAAGTATCCCTATGTTATAGGGAGTCGTTGGTAGCTCCTTTTTTTGTATAAATAAGAAAGCTATTGGACTCATTAGGATTCGAATTTTTGATAGCCAAAGAGGCCATTTTAGCTGCAACATATTTTGACTATTATGTTATGATGTATTTGACACTTGAATAATAATGAGAAATTTTGTTTTGATCCAGCACTGAGTTGACTCAAACGGCTGAAGCTCTTGGGTTAGGTCCCAACCCTAGCAGCAAGAGTTCCTCTCTTGTATTTATATTCTTATGTTGGAATGTTTATTACTTGATGTAGTTTATTCATGTCTATTTTATCTTAAAAGATTGATTAAGTTGTTCGTTTGTTCATGATTCCATTAGTTTAAAGGATAAATTAGTTATTACAGTGAAATAGAGTAAAATACATCCAAAATCCTGTGACAGTGACCCCTATCTCATCTCCCTCATGGGATCATGATTAGAGGACCCCACTCTCACAGCCCAAAAACAGAGTTTGACTTTCTTTTTTCCCATTGCATAGATTAAGTGCCAGTCTTAGTTAGATAGATGTTTATGATTTCTTGGAAAGACTTATAGTTGTTATGATGCTTGTTAGGATTGTTGTAGCTTAGAAGGTAGGTCCTTTCATAGGTCTTGTTCTAGCAATAGTTAGATCATATTTTCCAAATTCAATTCATCTTTTCCACATTGACATGTAATGAATTGCAAATGAAAAGAGAAACAGGTGTAATTGTGGGATTGTTGATCTGTAGGAAGGGACTCCTCCAACCAACTCCATATAGGTCTTATCCACCTTTTATTGATGCATTCCAACCCATATTCTAAACCTTTGTCTTTCAACCACCGTGAGCAAGTTGTCCTAGTCGAATATGGCCTTCTTGGAATGTTGGGCTTGGCCAAGGGTGATGGTCACCTTCCCCACAATTTCACCACTATCCTACACCCTTACAACACTTCATCTCACCATTATTTCACTCCAAAAGCTCTCATCCAACTTCCTGTAGCAATTTAGGGTATCCTATAGCAGCTTAGGACATCCCGTAGAAACATCCTGTACCAAACCTGTAGCCGCCTGTTTTGACCATGTTTTGACTTGAACTGATAGGATAGCCTATTTTAGGAGTAGGTTAACCCCTAATCTTGGACTCCATGACCAGAAGTGCCACCTAGACCAGTCTTTTCACTCATTTCCCTCCTGCAATATTAGATGGAATTAGCCCTTGTATTTTTTGAATTTAGTAATTAGAACTTTTATCTATTCTACAAGTGTGAATGATATAGTTAATGCATGCATGTTTGAATTATGAAATGGTAGAGTAATCTTATATTTTCAAGCAACCCTAATAGCTAGGTGATCAATTAGAAGATTAGCATAGTTTCCTTTCTGCAAATGATTTGTGTCATTTCATAGCATTTACAAGTTGGCAGCTTTCATTTCTTGAATTGACAAGCATTTACTCTCTTTGCACTAGAACTTGCCTTTACATTATGCTTTCAGTAGTCAAAATCCTTTTAGTTAAATAAAGGAATGGTCAAGAACCCTAATGGTTAAGTGACCCAGTTGAGAAGTTACATGAGTAGAATGATGCATCTACTATGTATATAGCACTGTCACCTCCAAGTTTGTATGAAACCCTGGGTTGATAAAGTAAAGCTGGTAGTCATGGGAGTTGCAGAATTCTTGCTGCAAGACTGAGGCTCATCACTTTTTGGCATTGTTGTTAAGGAGGTGTCTAGGTAGATGTAATTTTTGCTTTTATTTCTATTTTTCATTTACTAAATAGATGTTACTCTTGCTTTCCTTTCTGTCTTGAATTTAGTTTTGAAAAAACTCCTTTAAAAATATATATATATATATATATATATATATATATATATATATATATATATATATATATATATAGATAGATAGATATATTTCTTTCATGTATCATAGGAGTAGAGACACTTTAGGGAAATTCTTGCCAAATACCCCCACACCATCAAACAATCAACCTTCCATCTTCTTCAATGACTGTTATCTTCCCTCTCTGATTACAGGAGAGTTAGAGGACCCCTTAGGTGAACAACCTAGAATCTTTGAAGAGCCTATTGGGGAAGAAGAAGAAGAGACCATTTCACACACTTACACCATCGATGAAAATAGAAATGAGGTTGAGAATGGAAATGAGGATAATTTTCCCATTAGAGAGACTAATGGAGATACTAGGATGAAAAATATAATCCCTTCTTCACTTCCTCACTTCCATGGCTTAACCTTAGAGGACCTTGATACCTTCTTGTTTGATTTTTTTGTTATTTTCAGAACTTATGATTTTACCTCTGATGACCAGAAGTTGAATTTGTTCCCATCAACCCTTAAGGATGCAACCTTGCGCTAGTTCATGGGTCTACTTGGGGTTAACAGCACGCCCTAGGCTCAAATGCAGCAATCCTTTAACAACAAGTACAGGGACTATTGTAGATCCAATGACACTAAAGAGGAAGTCTTTATAATGACCTTAAGACCTAATGAATCCCTGTAAGATTATGAGGAAAGGTTCCAACATAGTTACAAAAGGGCCAGATGCACCCTTGATCCTGAATCACTCAAGTTAGTCCTTCTTAGAGGAATAAGGGAGGACCAACTAGAAACCCTAAACATGATTTCTGGAGGGGACATTTATCAGCTACCCTATAATGATATCAAGACAGTACTCAAAAACCATTCTAGGGCTGCTACAAAGAAGGGTAGGCTAGACAAGTTGTGGCCAATTCCTCTTCCTCCACCACATCTATCAAGAGTGAAATTGGAGACATGTTGGAGGACTTTAAAAGTGAAATGTTGCACACCTTTTCTCTACAAATGGACACCATGTGGATCAAGAGGAAACAAAGAGATCCTTAGTTATCTTTTTTCCCTGAATGCACTAGGAGGCACCCCAAAAATGAATGTCCATTAAATATTATAGACATCTGATTGGTCTATAAGGAGAACCATTCCACAGATAAGTGTCCTTCTTTTCCTAGATTGAAAGTTGTATACCAAGGGATTGAAGGTGGGGTTGAACAACTTTTTTATATCAATCAAAGGAGGCTTCAAGGACCTAGGCCATACCAACAAGGCATGCAGGGTGCATCTTATTCCTATTACCATCCCATTCAGAATGCTTCCCTTCCCCCTTGGTGTTCTCCTACTCACCCTTCATGGTCCACACCTTATCCTTAGTCTTATTTACCTCAGTATCCTCCCCAACCCGCCAATCAACCATTTCAGCCATATGATTCTCCACATCCTCAGTGGAATACCCCATCACAAGGTTGGAGGCCTCAATTCAACCAACCTCCTGCTTTACTACCTCCACCTCCATCTCAACCATAGCTAATTCATTCTACTCCACCCAAACAACCTCAGATGCCTTCCCAACCAAATCTGAACCCGAACAACAAGCATGAACAAAAATTATATAGTGGAGAGACATCTTACCCTGCCTATGTTGTGGAGATTCAAGAAATTAACCTCAGGTCTGGAAGAGTGCTACCAGATAACCAACCTCCATCTCCACCTGAGGAGCTTGAAGAGGAAAAGGAAGAGAGTGTTCCTAAATCCAATCCACCTCCTTTTCCTGAAATATTGATCCATCCTAACCAGCACACCCCAGAAGAGACTGAAATTCTAGGAGAATTGAAAAACTTGTGTGTGAAAATCCCACTCCTCCAAGCTATCAAGGATGTTCCCATCTACAATAAGCTTATAAAAGAGAAATGCTTCAAACATCCTGGGAGGAGAAATAAAGACACCCCTACCATCAATGTCATTGGTCAATTGTCTGATTTGATGTTGGGGAGAGTGATTTTCCCAAAGTATCTAGATCCTAGAAGTCTTATGGTAGATGTGCACATTGATGGCATCATTGTCCCCCACACCTTGATTGATCTTGGGGCTGCCATCAATGTGATGACTAAGGAAACCATGCTCAAACTAAACCTCCAAGGATCTTTGAGAAAGACCACAACAGTGTTGCAACTTGCAGACAGGTCCACAGTGGCTCCTGAGGGGGTTGTTGAGGATGTAATGGTCTCTATTGATTCCTGGGAGTATCTTGTTGACTTCCTAGTTCTTTAGCCCAAGACAAAATTCAATGGCTACCCTCTCATCCTTGGAAGACCATGTCTAGCCACTATTGATGCTTACATAAGTTGTTGAGATGGGAACATGACCATTAAGAATGGGCACTTTTCCAAACAATTGGTGGTGTACCCTCCTGATCAACCATCCATTGAGCATGACTTGCCCTTATGGTTGGAAGAGGAGGAGGAAGATGAAGTGTATCATAATATATATCATCCAATCTATACCCTAGATGTTGTCATAAGAGGGGGGCAACCTAATGAAGATGATCTCATTGAAACAATCCTCCAGACCTAGCCCCCCATTACCATGCCCCTTGATGAGCTTATGAAGGAATATGAGGGTAATCCTTGGACTGTGCTATGCCTAATGAACCCAAGTCCTACACATGTCAAAATGGTATAATTTGGTCTATCTAAAACTTTGAAGATCAACCCCTTTCTCTTAGCCAACCAAGAAGATAAGTTGTGTAACATGTTGAGACAATGCTTAGATGCCTTTTCTTGGAGCTATAAGGAAATGAAGGGAGTGCATCCTTCAGTGCATACTCACCATATCTACATCAAGGAAGGATGAAAACCAGTGCGTAAACCTCAAAGAAGAATGAACCCAACCACTCAAATACATAGTAAAGGAAGAACTGCATAAATTGTTGGATGCAAGGTTCATTTACCCCATCTCAGATAATGAGTGGGTGTCCCCTCTAGTGTTGGTCCCAAAGAAGAATGGAAAGTGGAGGATCTATGTGGATTATAGAGAGTTGAAAAAAGGCACTAAAAAATACCATTTCCATTTACCTTTCATTGATAAAGCCTTGGATGGCCTTGTAGGGAAGAAATTATTCTCTTTTCTAGATGGATTTAGTGTTTATAATCAGATCGAGATAAGCCTAGAGGACCAATATAAAACTATATTCACCTGCCCTTAGGGTACCTTTTCTTATAGTTTCCTTCCTTTTGGATTATGTACTACCCCTGCCACTTTTCAAAGGGAAGTTCTAAGCATCTTTGTTGAGATAGTTCATGACTCTGTAGAGATCTACATGGATGATTTCACTCCCTATGGGTGTGACTTCCTGGATTCTCTCTCTAACTTGGGGAAGGCCCTAAGGAAATGCATTGAATTGAACCTCTCTCTTCGTCCTGACAATTTTGAATTCTTGATGAATGTGGGTATTGTCCTAGGCCATTCGATATCTCAGGAGGGAATATAAGTGGACCCAAATAAAATTGCCATCATAAAAAGGGTCCTCACTCCTCAAAAGTCGAGGGATTTTAGGAGTTTCTTGGGCTTAGTTGGATATTATAGGAGGTTTATCAAAGACTTCAGCAAAGTAGCCTCGCCATTATTTGGATTGTTGTCCAAGGACTCTTAATTTTGTTGGTCAGATAGTTTCCAAGAGGCCCTAGAAATATTAAAGGACAAGTTGACTATTGCGCCCATACTTAGAGGCCCAAATTGGGCTCTTCCTTTCCACATCCATGTTGATGCATCTGACAAAGTTGTAGGAGAATCTCTAGGATAGATAGATGACAAGTTTCCTTATGCCATTTACTTCATTAGCAAAAATTTATCTAAGGCTTAATTAAATTACACTGTGACTGAGAAGGAACTCCTAGTTGTTGTCCATTCCTTGAACAAATTCAGACACTACATCATTGGTTATCAAACCTTTGTGCATATTGACCATGCTTCTATCAAGTACTTAATGAACAAGCCTAATGTGAATGCTAGAATTATTATATGGTTGCTTCTATTACAGCAGTTTGATTTAACTATCATTGATAAGCCAGGTAAAGAAAATGTAGTTGCAAATTTTTTGTCTAGACTTGCTTTTCCTGCAGGTGAAGAAGGGATGGTTGATGACCAGCTACTAGATGAACACCTATTTTATATTTCATTTCTCTCTTCATTGTTTTTTGACATAGCCAACTACCTAGTTGTTACAGAATTCCCTCCAAATTTGTCAACCAGGGAGAAAAGAATAATTGTGAGGAAGAGTGCCCCTTTCACTTGGATTGGGGGAAATCTCTTCAAACTGGGACTAGATCAAATTTTGAAGAGATGTGTCAGAGAAGAGGAATCCTTCGACATCCTCTCATCCTGCCATGATGGGCCTTGTGGACGTCACTTTGCTACCAAGAGGACAGCTTTCAAGGTTCTACAAGTTGGATACCACTGGCCCACTCTTCACCAAGATGCCAGAAGATACACCAGACAATGTGATCAATGTCAAAGGATGGGGAAACCTGCTCCCAAGGATGAAATTCCCTTGCAACCTCGGGTGGATTTAGAGCCATTTGACAAGTGGGGCATGAATTTCATTGGGCTAATTGATACACCATCAGGAAAGAAGAAGTACACAATTGTATGCACTGGCTATTTGACAAAGAGGGTTAAGACCAAGGTTGTTAAGGTAGAAACATATGAGAAAGTGGTTGAGTTCTTGAGAGAAAATTTGTTTTACAAATTTGGGTACCTTTGATATCTAGTCATTGATTAAGGAGATCAATTCACATAACATATGATCAAAAATTTGTTAAGGAAGCATGGGATAAAGCACAAAAAATCTACTACCTATCATCCTTAGGCCAATGGACAAGTAGAGGTCACCAATAGAGCATTAGAAGGCATCCTCACCAAGGTTGTGAGCAGCAATAGAAAGGATTGGGAAAATAGATTAGTGGAGGCCACTTGGGCCTATAATACAACTTGGAAGACAACTACTGGTTTCACTCCTTATGACTTGGTCTATGGAAAGAAGGTTTTTCTCTCCATTGAGTTTGAATACAACACCTTGAGAATGGCAGCATAGTTGGATTTGGATGTTACAAAGGCACAACAAGAGAGGTTGCTCCATTTGAATGGTCTGGATGAATTCAAAATGCAGGCCCTCCTATGCACTGAAGTTATCCAAGTAGAGAGGAAGGTTTGGCATGACAAGAACATCAAGGAAAAAAAATTAAGAAGGGGATTGGATCTGCTATATGACTCTAGGTTCAAGGACTTCAAAGGCAAATTGATGACAATGTGGTTAGGCCCACACCTAATAGAGACGTGCCATGACAATGGATTTGTTCAAATCAGGACCATTGATGAGGAAGGTATCCCCTTTCTTTTCATAGGATACATATTGAAGGCTTACGGAAAGTCTTTGTCCAGGGAAGATTTCATCAACACCATTAGCAAGGAGATGAATGTGATTGGAAGTGCCCTAACTTCCAAATCACAACATTCTTAAATAATGTTTTTATTTGTGAAAAAAAAAAAAAAAAAAAAAGACAAAAAATCAATAAGAGGCATGGACGAAAACCCCCATGAGGCCAACTCTTGGATTTAAAACCTCCTTGAGGTAGCCCAGGAGTGAAAAAAATAAAAAAATAAAATAAAATATCCCTGGGTAAAAACCTCCCTTGAGCACCGAGGGTAGAAAGGCAGGTTGAAAACCTCTTTGGAGGCAGCCTGTGTATCCCTAAAAAAAAATGGAGAAAAAAAACAAACAAACAAAAAAGGAGAATACCATGACAGGAAACTACAGCCTGTCCATTTAATAAATTATGTGATTTTGCAACTTTTGAAGACAGTGACAAATGGAGAGTTATACGGACAACATGCTTAAATTACATTCCATTTCTCCATCCATCCACTCCATACCAACCATGTCTACCATTGTTATAGACATATTTGGGCACTGCAACCCCAATCGCATATGTCAATAAACCAAGGGCTCTTATACCCCTAAAAGTGTTGTTTCACACCCTAAAGAATCATGGTCAACTGATTACATCATTTGCCAAAAGCTCCACCTGAAAAACCGCTCAGAACTAGCCAAAACTGGACCATACAGACTGCTCCATGGTCAAGGTGCGATGCATACTGGCTGCTACACTAGCCAGGTGTGATGCATATTGAAAGAGCCTTCTGTGGGGTGCGATGAGCGAGAGTAGACAAATGGCAGAGATAGTTTGCTAAGTGGAAACCCAGAGAATCTTCTAGAAACTTCTCATATGACACTTGCCTCTCTGAATTCACCCAGGGATGAGTAAGAGATCAATGAAATCTCCAAGTGGAACCAAGAACTATCAGTGGAATGACACTAATCAAAAACCCAGAGCTGACTCACCCCTCTGCAAATATCTATAAATGGATCCCTCATCTAAGAGATCTAGAGGCTGGAATTTTGTAATTTGTAAGGAAGTGTTATTGGTTTCTCTTTGAGAAGAGACATTGTATTGTTGGGTGATCTTGCTTTTCATGAGGTGAAGAGGGCTTTGATGCTAGGAGGATGATGCTAGATCAAACAACTGAGTTGTAATCCTCTCTTCTATTTCTACTATCAATAAATTTCTTTGAGCTTTCCTCCATATAATCGTGTATTTGTGAATCTTGTTATTTGTGGATGCAATTGTATGGTCAATGTACTTTTGATTCTACATTGTTTATGATATCATAGATCGAGATGCTTTGATAGTGTTTTTGTTGCTTTGCCACTACAGGTGTTCTCAAAAGCAAGACAAGTAGGATAAGAGTGGCAAGCTCTATCAAGGGAGAGAGGAAACAAGCAAGGAGCCAGGCGGAAGATACAGGTTGGTCCTCTTTGCTTCTCTCTTATCTATCATACATAAAGGAAATCTTAAAGTGCTTTGAATTGTTTGTTTCTAAGATAGCTACTCGTCTTAGTGGGACTAGCAGATCGAAAAGATACTAGTTTTCCCGAAAACAACCATGTTGATGAGCCTCATAAATGGGTAATTATATAGGCGTATTTTACCCCCTAACCTAGTCAAATCAACCATTCTCTTAGCTTATTGTATGATTTTCTGATTATATTTATTCTTATAGGGTGAGTTGAGTTATTTATTATGCCATGTGGTCTAACATGTATTTAATGTAGATTATTGATGGATTTCAAGGTCAAAGTCAAGGATCTAATGGCCAAACTACAACAATAACTCGAAGTAGACAGAGGAGAGGACTTGTAGGAGGGAATCTACATCATTTATTTCTCCTCACTTTGAATTCCCCTTCATTCAGCTTGGAGTACAAGCAGCCAAATCATGCACTAGAAGGCAGCCAAGCAAGTGGAAGATGATTGAGAGTTATCTCGAGGTTTGGGAGTGAAGCCTCCCTGATTTTAAGGAAGTTGTTAGTAGCTTCAGATGTATAAGTAGAGAGGCCTAGGCCCTCACTAGGGTCGACATTTTGCTTATGTAAACTATCCTCAAATTTCGAGCTCACTATTTTATGACAGTTTTATGTAATCCTGCTATTTTTTGATAATGAAGATGGAATCCTTTTTGAGCTAGCACTGAGTTACTTTAGAGGATTGAAGCTCTTGAGTTAGGGCCCAATCCAAGCAGCCAATATCCTCTTTACTTTTATTTTATGCTTTGCTTCAGTTGTAGATTAGTTTGTTGTTAGATGTATTTCTTTTATGGTTAAAAATAGGTTGCTTTTGATGATTTAGTAGTTTGCTTCCATTTGTGCTTTTTGTAGCAGGTTAAGCAGGGATTAGAAAAGATTCAAAAGGCTAGCAACAGTTCCTTGGCCTCTCTTCCTCCCTCTAGGACCATGATTTGAAGCAAAGACTCTCTTACTACCCCAAAAACACAGATTTTCTTCATTCCCAGGACTTCTAGTGTTTCCAGCTCTCTAGTAGGTTGATAGTCCAGTTTTGCTTTGCTTTAGAAATTCTTCATCAATTTCACTTCCTGATTTACAATAGTCCTTTTGCATGCTTTCCTTTCATGCAGCATTTCCCAGCATTTCCTTCTATGCATCATAGTTTAGGCCACTTTAATGCAAAACTCTTTTTTTCCTAGAATGCATTCATTTCAATGGTTGCTTGATGTTCTTGGATTCTATGTAGCAGATCTCTTCCAGCAGTAGGCTAGCTTACTAGCAATCACACGCTCCATCTGATTCATTCCCTATTAGTCTCCCAAACCTCACCTCAATTCTGCCCTAGTTCCTTCACTTTTCATAGAACTTCTTCCTATCTCCTTGAGCAAACCCAATCATATTTTTCTCTCCTGGTGATTCATGGTAGACCGTAGGCACCCTACACTACAACAAAACATGCAATTTGCACCAGATTTAGCACCAGATTTTAGTGCATTTTTTTCTTAATCGGGATGAGCAGCCTGGCGCTAAATCTGGCTCTATTGTACAATTTTTAAAGCGTCCTTTTTTGCACCAAATTTTGCATCTTTTTTACGTCAAATTTTGCATCATATTTTGCACCAAGATTTTCATTTGGTTTTACAATATGTTTTGCTTCTAGTTTTGTGCCATTTTTTGCATCTATTTTTGCATCATTTTTTGCTTCCTCTTTTGTGGCATTATTTGCTTCTAGTTTTGTGTCATAATTTGCATCGATTTTTACACCATCTTTGGCATCTGATTTAGTGCCTTTTTTTTACATCCAGTTTGTGCCAATTTTTGCATTTGGTCTTATGCCATTTTTTGCTTCTAATTTTTTACTTATTTTTACATCTATTTTTGTGCCAGTTTTTCTGCCTTTTTTTACACCATTTTTTCCATCCAATTTTGCACCTTATGTTGAATCTGATTTATTGCCAAATTTTTCTTGTATTTTTGCACCATTTTTTGCATCCACTTTTCTGTTTTATTTATCTCCCTTTTTTGCATCCCATTTCACACCATATTTTGCATCATTTGTTGCATCCAATTTAGCATCATTTTTAACACCATTTCTTGCATCCAATTTTGCATCATTTTGAGCATCTAAATTTGCATCCTATGTTGAACCATATGTTGCATCCACCTTTGCATCCCATTTTGTGTCTATTTTTATGTTCAATTTTGAGCCATTTTTTTCATCTACTTTTGAATTTGTTTTTGCACCAAGTTTTGATTGATTTGTTGCACCTCATTTTACATCCAATGTTGCATCTCAATTTGCATCCAAATTTGAGCCATTTTTATGCCCATTTTGCACCATTTTTTCTTCTTTTTGTGTCCAATTTTGCACCATTTTTTATGTCCAAATTTGCATCCTTTTTGGTATCTAACTTTTCATCCTTTTTGGCTTCCAAATTTGCATCCTTTTTTCTTGCCACATTTTGTGTCCACATTTGCATCTCATTTTGCACCTAGATTTTAGTTTGAATTTTCATCTAGTTATGCATCATTTTTGACATCCTTGGTTTCACCCTTTTTTAGTCCCATTTTGCATCTTGTTTTGTGTCTTTTCTTACATCCTTTTTGCATCCTAATTTTACACCATTCTTTGCATCCTCATTTTGGTGTCCATTTTTGCATCCTTGTTTGCGCCCAATTCGGTATCCTTTCATATGCCCTATTTTGTTCCCTTCTTTGTGTCTAGTGTTGCACCCTTTTTTAATTTTACTTTAAAACCCTTTTTGTGTCATTGTTTGCATCTTGTTTTTATGGCTAGTTTAACATCCAATTCTACTCCCAATTTTGCATCCATGGTTAAATCCACTTTTGGCTTCTTGTTTAGAGTTTTACTTTTATTTCCATTTATGACCCCCTCTATGGGTTCATTTTACTAAGTTCATTTACATAGTGAAATATATTAAAGTTTCTAAATGTCATTTTGCTATAGGATTTAATGCATGGTTAGATGAAAATAAAACCCTCTCAATTTATCCCAGAAACTTAGGACAAACCAATTAAGAGAAAGGTTGTTCTAAGGCTTAGGATTCTTAGTACATCAAGATGTAGAGTATAGATTAAGAAAAAGAGAGTGAATTCTTGTGAGTCCTTGCATGCAGGTCTTCTTGGAGTTTTTAGTATATCTAGGAAGTGCTCCTAGCTAGCTCCAAATCTTGGTCCTACACATAAGAGAGAGAATAAAGAAACCTTTACAGCATAATATATTGATAATCGAGACTATCAGAAACATATAAATATTATTGAATAAATAAATATAAACCAAAATCCCATACATCCATTACTTAAATAGAAGAAGTAAAGAATGAATAGAAACATATGGAAGGAAGAACAATTGATCTATATGAATAAAGGAGTTGGAGGAAAGTTACAACAATCAGATGTAGTTGCAACAACACCTCCCCCAACTCATAGCTCCAAAACTCTCCCTCTCAAGATAGATCTCAACAGCGTGACAATACAAGAATTCCCATCATTTTTTCAATGGCCAAGCCTCCAATATATAGGAAAGTGAAGGCTATGAAGATTTCCCAAATTCCTCATTAGTTCAATTTGGGAAAAATCTTTTGGGTGAATAATGTTTCCTCATATAAAAATGGCCTTTTCCACTTTTTAGATGCTTTTGTGCTTAGGAAAAAGCTTCCCCATGCTTTATGGCTCTTTCCCGCTTTTGTATGCTTTTGTGTTTTAGGAAAAAGCTAAAGATGAGGATAAAGAGATCACATTCCACCATATGAGTTTCCGAAAGTGAACAAGAGTGTCAAATTCAAATTCTAGTTTGCTTATGTTTTAGTTTTTTTTAATATATATTTAGTTTTAGAATTTTTTTATTTTCTAAAAAAAAATATTTAGTTTTTGGTATTTTTTTCCATAAGAAAAATTATATTTTGTTTGTATAAAAATGGATTTTAAACATTCCATTCATGCTAAATTTGTGATTTTATGATAGGAGTTTAAATTATATATAAAAAAGTAACTTAATGCCATGTGTTGTGTGGCTGAGATGGGTGTTATACATCTCTTCCTTGCTAAGTTATAGAATGTGCTTGGGTTTTCTTAATGCAATAAAACTAATTATGTTCTTCATGATATCTTGAAATGTTCATCTTGAACCAAGCTAATAAAACAATAAATTTAAAATAGGTTTGCCTTTGTCCTTTGTAGATATTTGTCCCCATTAATCTTGGTCTTAATAGATTAATTGTCTTATGGTGGCCTTGAGTGGTCACTTCCATTAGTTGCATGCTTTATAGTTTTCTGTTAGTGACATTTTTTAGGCTTGATAATATGTTATTTACTTTATCAAAATGTGTTATTGTCCATATTATTGTTAAATATTAATATTAAATATGTTGTTTTTTTAGCATGTTTTAGCAAAACGTTCCCAAAATGTCTATAGATTGTATTTTATAATGCAATGATTCATTGTTTGATGAAATTTTTTTGGATATTTTTTTTAATGATTCATTGATTGATGAAATTGTTATGGATATTTTTTTTAGTATATTAAATTTTATGTGATAAAGTCAAAAGTCACCTCTTTTTTAGATTTTCATTGGTCAATTTCCCTTAAGGCCATCAAGTTCACCATTCGGTCCCAAGTTAAGGAAATATAGGAGTCATGAAGTGGAATTGTCCAAGCATTTAAATCTTGAGACATGTTTTCTTTTAGTCACATTATACTTCCTTTCTATCTAAATTCTTGATGAAAATAGTCTCATGGAACATGAGGGGCCTCAATAGTTAAGGAAAACAAAGATTCCTAAAAGAAAAATGGTACGCAAAGCACCCATCAATAATGTTGATATAAGAAGCAAAAATATTAAGTGAGGTTCTACCTCATATAATTAGAAAATGGGGGAGGAATTTCCAAGTAGTAGCAATTGATGCTTAGAGATACTTGGGTGGAATGCTTATTATTTGAAATGATCAAGACGTCAAGGTTACCAATATGTTTACCTCTTTTGGCATTATGACAATACAATTTTAGTTAATTGACATCGAGGACTACTACCATGTATCTAGTGTCTATGACTCCAATATTGCAAATGGAAAACCTCTATTTCTCAATTCTATTTCTAGCACAAGTAATTTATACTCCCCATCTCCATGGATTATTAGGAGTGACTTCAATATTATCAAGTGTCTCGAGGAAAAGAAAGGATGAATCGCAATGTTTAACAAGATATTTTGTAAGCTATACCATTAAAGCCATAAAGTAATCTCTATTAAAGTTGGAAAGCAATGAGTCTCCAACCCACACATGTGGATCAATGAGATGCAATACATGTGTGGTGACTAACTTAATACACTGCTCTAATAACTCCACAAACTTATGCATTTCTCTCTGTCACATAATTTGACAGTAGTGTGACATAAGTAAACCAAGAGTAGACATGAAATCCTTAGGCAACAAACATTCCCTAGATCCTCAATTAGGTGCTTAAATGATGAAGTGAAAATGCAAGGAGAAAAGAGGAATTCATGATTTAACCATCACAAACATGTGATCAAGTGTGACTAGGAGTGTATATATTCATATATTTTCCAAAGAGGAAGTGAATACATGAGTTACCATTCATTGGCCCTTATTTTTCTTTATTTTTCATTTTCTCATATATAGGACTTAGGGAATAAGTTTTTCATAAGTTTGGCACAACTCATAGATATAAGATTTACATGAATTTTCACTTCAACCTTAGAGTTTAGACTTAGATAAATCAATATAGTGTATCTTTAATGATTTTGGCTTTCACTTTTTGATTTTATTTAATCACAAATGATAAAAGGGGAAATATTTTGCCACAAATCTATGAATGCTTAATCATAAAGGCGTCATGTGATGAAAGCAAATTAATGATGTTATTCTCTATGAAAATGATGGGTATTCTTGAGAAAATCTTATGCTTATGGATGTCTCCTCTTTGGTTGAGAGGGAGTGAGGGTAGACACCATATTATCCACGTGTCATGTACTATGGCCAGGACTAACAATCGTAAGCCTAGTAAAGACACTAGTAGGGAGAATGGTGGATTGGATAAACATCTAGGACCAATATTCTTTGACAATTTGGACTTTGACTAGGACTAATCACCATAAGTCAAGTACATTAATCCAAGATAAGAATAGTCATGAGGATTGACATTTCCTGGTGTCAAATATTATGATAGTGGATTAGGAAATGATCATGTGAGGACATACCTGGTGAAAATCTCGGTGGGGTAAGTGCCTAGAGAGGCAGGGGTGGCAAAATTTATGCCTCCCAACATTGTGCTCTAATCTAAAGGAGAGATAAACTTGTTAGTCAAGGCCTTACTATTTTGACAATGTTGGCTATGATGATGTAAATCATCATTGATGCTTATCAATCCAGATCCCTTCTTATATGAATATTTCAACTTGAGAGTACTTTTTTGTCTCATTATGAGTACCTCCCTAGTTTAGAGGGAGGGTCATCATCTTCATTATCGCCATCATCACCACCATTATTGTCATCATTTCATTATCGTCATAATCACCATTCATGTCTTCATCATCATCATCATCATCATGATTATGGATATTGTCGTCAATTGTTCATAATTATAGGTATCATAAGAAATATCATCAACCTAAAAAATGTTACGAGTGCTCAAAAAGGGTTGTTAGGACACATGATATATGCAAGAAAAATAACAACTTTATTTTTTAGAGATGATTGATGATCATCATCATCACTACCATTATCATCGTCATTATAATTGTCATCATCCCCATCATCATAACTAATATAATTTTTATCATAATTGTTGTCATCTTCATCATGAACATCATAATCATCATTCATGCCATTATTGTTCTTGATGCTGACCAAGATGAAAATAATGATAATGATGATCAGATGATGATGACTTGGAAGATGACGCCAAAGATGACTATTATGATTTTGACCATGACAACATTTAAAAATTGGGAGGAATGGCCAAGGTCATTAGCATCATCATCATCATTGTCACTGTAACTCCCATCGTCTTTATCATCATTGTCATTATCATAACAATCATAATTCATGTCATCATCATCGTCTTCATTATCATCATCTTTATAATTACTAACATTGTCATCAGTTGTTCATAATTTCCAATGTCATAAGAAATATCATCAATGCAAAAAATATGATGTGTGTTGGAAAAGGGATGCAAAAGTGAACAAAAAAATAGGGGTAAAAATAGACGTAAATTTGGATGACAAGTGGACACAACATAAGTAGATGCAGAACAAGACAGAAAAATTGACACAAAAGTGGATGAAAAAGTAGATGTAATAGTTGATGCAAACTTGAACACAAAATAAGATTCAAACATGGATGAAAAAGTGGAAGAAAACATGGGCACAATAGTAGGCATAAAACTTAGCATGAATTGTGGTGAAACAATTGTGGATACTACAATGAATGTAAAAAAAAAGACACAAACTTGAATGCAAAAAGGAGGAAAACTTGGATGAAAAATGGGATGTAAACATGGGCCAAACATGGGTGTAATAGTGAACACAAAATTAGTTGCAAAATTGGATGAATCAAAAGTGGATGTAAAAGTAGATTCGAAATGGGATGCAAAAAACATAAACAATATTTGATGCAAACTTGGACACAAAAGAGGATGCAAATGTGGATGCAATAGTGGAAGAAAATGTGGGTTTCAACGATAGGCATAAGATATGGCACAAATCATAGCACAAAAAAAGTGGATGAGAAAGTGGATGTAATAATAGACAAAAAAAAAAGATGCAAACTTAGATGCAAGACAAGATGCTATAAGGGATGTAAAAGTGGATGCAAACACGGGTGCAACATGAGAAACAAAATTGGATGCAAAATATGGATGCAATGGAAGTACATGAAAAAGAAGATACAAAATGAGACGCAAAACCCAACACAAAATTGGATGCAAAAATAGATGCAATATTTTATGCAAAAGAGGATGCAAAGATGGATGCAAAATTAGAAGCAAACGTGGGTACAACAGTAAGTACAAAACATGGCACAAATTGTGTCACAATGATAGATGCAAAAAAAGAAGAAAATGAAGATGAAAAATAGGATGCAAAAAGGGATGTAAAAGTGGGCGTAAACATGGATGCAACAATGAATGTAAAATAGGATGCAAATTTGATGCAACAAAATTCTATGCAAAAGTAGATGCAATACGAGACACAAAACCTGATGCAAATCTTGACGCAAAAGTGGATATAAAAAGGGATTAAAAATAGATGTAAAAGTTGATGAAAACCTAGATGTATATGAGGATGCAATTGTGGATGCAAATTTAGAAACAAAAAAGGGTGCAAAGGGAGGTGTCAAACTAGGTGCAAATTATGGCACAAGAAAAATGGATGCAATAGTGGACACAATAACAAATGAAAAAGAGGATGTAAATATGGATGCAAAACAACATGTAAAATTCAATGCAACAAAAGTAGATGGAAAATTAGATGCAAAAACTACACACAAACCTCGATGCAAAACTTGGCACAAAGGGGATGCAAAAAATATGCAAAAATGGATGCAAAAAATGATTTAAAAAATTACGCAAAAGAGGATGCAAGAGATGATGCAAAATTTGATGCAAGTTTATGTGAAAAAAGTGGATGCAATAGAGGATGCAAAATATGGTGAAACAAAATTAGGTGCCAAACTTGATGCAAAACATGGTGCAAAGGATGGCACAAAACTTGGCATAAAACGTGGCGTAAAACTTGGTGTAAAATCTAGTGCAAAACCTATTACAATACCTGGTGCTAAACTTGATGTAAGACTTGGTGCAAAACTTGGTGAAAACTTTGCATCAAGTTTTGCACCATATTTGATAAATGGACACAAATAGCACCAAAAATGGTCTCTAGATGCAAAAAAGGAAGCAAAAAGGGATGCTAATCACAAGGTTTTGTTGTAGTTCTAACACCTCATTCCAACCTTCATCCACCTTTTCCACCCACTCTCACACCCTCAAAGCAGCAAAAATTTCTCTCAGCCTCCTCCTGTAGGCCTCCTGTAGTTACCCTATTTTCCTCCTGCAGTTTTCCTATGTCCTCCTGTAGTGTTTCCTGTAGGATTTATTTTGAAGGCCGAGTGTGGGAAAAGCCTCTAGAAGGCCATCTAAGACCTCCTAGGACCCATCCAAACCATCCTACATCATCCCAAGCTCCAAAACTTCCCTCTAATGCCACCTATTTGCCACACACAATAAATTAGATGGTTCAATTCACATAAAAACACATAAAAATCCAAAAATATGTTTTTTGCTTATTTACTTCCAGAAATAGCATGGTTAGATGTTTACTTCCTTGAGTAGGAAATGGCATTTCTTTCATGGTTTTCATAGTGTTTTTGGAAAAAGTAGAATTAGCTTGTTAATTAGGGTTTACTAGGTTTTTCTTTACATTCCAGTCTTTCTCCTTTCTGCAATTAGAATAGCATCTTTAGAGTAATCTTTCTTTTCTTTCATCATACATAGAGCTTCTTCTGAAATATATAGAAGTTGGCTTGAGCTCCTAGTGATCTTGCATCGGCTGACAAAGTGACAACCTGCAGCGAGAACTAGTACTTGTGCATACAACACCGACGCTTCCAAGTTTGTTACGAACTACCGAGTTGATAAAAGTAAAGTTGGTAGCCCAGGAGTTACAGCATCCTTGCTGCAATACTAGCACTCACCACTTTTTGGCGCCATTTCTAGGGAAGTGTCAGAGCATTCTATGATTACTGCTTTCTTCTATTCCCTGTTGCAACATTTTACTAATAGTTTATTTCAGCAAAAGTAGACTAGTCATTTCTTTTCTTTCAAGTTCTGCATCTCCTTGCTTTCCCTTTCAATTCTGCAAGTTTCCATTCAGCAATTTTATTTCAGCTGGTTGCAGTTTTTTTTGTTCAATCACAATTTTAGTTTCTGCAAGTACTTTCAGTGTGGAGAAAAAGGAACAAAAACCAACCAAAAATATTTCCTTTCATGCCTCGTAGGAATAGAGATAACTCAAGAAAAAAATTTCCCAACGCCCCCACTGCTTCACACAGCCAACCTTCTCTCTTCTTCCGTGGCTGCACTCAAGAAGAACCCTTAGGTGAACAGCCAACCTAAGCCAATGGCTGAAAACATAAATGCTAGTGGAAATGGAGAGAGAATAGAGGGTACCTTCCCTATTCGGGAGACCAATGGGGACACCAAAATGAATAATACAAGTCCTTCAGCCCTACCCCATTTCCATGGTCTGACTACAGAAGATCCTGACACCTTATTTTTCGAGTTTATTGTCATCTGTTGAACTTATGACTATGCAGAAGATGAGAAAAAGTTGAAACTGTTACCTTCTACTCTCAAGGATGCACCACTGCGCTAGTTCATGGGATTACCTGGCAATATCATCACAACATGGGCTCAGATGTAGCAGGCCTTTAACGACAAGTATCGAGACTATTGTAGGTCAAAATATACTAAAGAAGAAATCTTTCGAATGACCAGGGGAAGTGATGAGTCCCTAGAAGACTATGAAGAGAGGTTCCAGCTCAGTTACAAAAGGGCCAGGTGTACACTTGACCCTGAGTCTTTGAAGTTGGTCCTGCTCAGGGGAATTTGGGAAGACCTTTTAGACACCCTCCATCTACTGTCCGGGGGAGACATCTACCAACTATCCTATGAGGACATAAAGACTGTTTTTAGAAACCATTCTAGAGCATCCTGAAAGAAAGGTAGGGGAGTCAACCCATAGCCAGTACCTCTTCTTCCAATTCATCCATTAAAGGTGAAATTGGAAACATGCTAGAAGACTTCAAGAGTGAGATGATGTAGACTCTTGCCATGCAAATGGATACCTTACATATCAAAATAAAACAAGAGGAAGCAGAAAGGGCTTTGGCCATTTTTTGCCCTAGATGCACCAGGAGGCATCTTAGGAATGAATGCCCATTGAACTCTATAGAGGTTTGTTTAGTCCATGAAGAAGATCATTCTATAGATAAGTGCCCTTCCTTGCCTGGACTTAAAGCTATATACCAAGGGGCCAAAGCAGTCACTAGACAGATCTATTACATAAACCAAAGGAGACCGCATGGACCTAAACCATACCAGCAGGGGATGCAAGGGACATCTCAGGCATACTACGACCCCAACCAAGTCACCTCCATACCTTCTTGGGGTCTCCCTACTCATCTTTTCTGGCCCACGCCTCCTCCTTGGTCTTTCCCATCTCAATATCATGCCCAACCAGCCACCCATTCATTTCAATCCTATGCTCAGCTGCAACCTCAGTGGAATGCATCTCATCAGGGGTGGAGGCCCCAATACAACTCTCTTCCTACTCTTCTGCCTCCACCACCTGCCCAACCACAACCGTTACCTTCTGCTCCACCAAGGCAACCCCAAATGCCTGCCCAGCCAAATCCGAACCCGAACAACAGACAGGCTCAGCAAGTGTATAGTGGGGAACCATCATGCCCAACTTATGTTGTGGAGATTCAAGAAATTAACTTGCAATCTGGGAAAGTTCTCCCAGATAGCCAACCTCCACCCAAGGAGGTTGAGGAAGATAAAGAGGAAAGCGAACCTAAAGCAACTCCACCCTTTCCTGAGAGACTATCCATGAAAATCCAGCCTACCCTAGAAGAGACTGAACTCCTGGGAGAATTGAAACATTTATGTGTAAAGATACCACTTCTCCAAGCCATAAAATATGTGCCTATCTAAAATAGGTTGATCAAAGAGAAGTGCTTTAGGCATCCAGGAAGACGCAAGAGGGATGCCCCAACCATCAATGTCATAGGACAACTGTCCAACCTGATGTTGGGGCAGACAATTTGTCCAAAATATCTAGATCCTAGAAGCCCAGTAGTTGATGTCCACATCAATGGCACAATGATCCCACATACCTTGATTGATCTGGTAGCTGCCATTAATGTGATGAAAAAGGACACAATGCTCAAACTTAACCTCCAGGGCTCCTTGAGGAAGACGACAACAGTGCTACAGCTAGCAGACCACTCCACAGTGACCCCTGAGGGGATTGTCGAAGATGTGATGGTCTCTATTGATTCTTAGGAGTACCCTATTGATTTCTTAGTTCTTCGGCCAAAGGCAAAGCTCACTGGGTATCCTCTCATTCTGGGAAAACCCTGGTTGGCTACAGCTGATGCCTACATCAGCTATCGAGCTGGGAACATGACCATAAAGAACGTGCACATGTCTAAGCAGTTGATCCTATATCCTCCTACCCAACCCTTGCTAGAACATGATCTACCTCTCTGATTGGAGGAGGAAGATGAGGATGAAGTTTATTTTGCACCACTTTGTGCATTAGAAATCGCCATGGGGGGGAACCGCAAGATGAGGATGATATGATTGAAAATTTGATTCAGAATCCACCTCCCAGTGTATCACCATTAGAAGACATAGTAAGAGAAACCCAAAACAACCCCTCAAATGATCTTTGTGTGGCCGACCCTACTTCTCTCCATGTCAAAAATATAGAGTTCAAACCAGAAATAACATTGAAAATCAATCCATCCCTAACTACTTCCCAAGAGAAGGAGTTATGCAGCCTACTAAGAAAACATCTAGATGCCTTCACCTGGAGTTATAAGGAGATGAAGGGAGTGCACCCTTCAGTATGTACTCATCAGATTGTAAGCCATTCAAGCAACCTCAAAGGAGGATGAACCCAGCACTTAAAGATATTGTTAAGGAAGAACTGCAGACATTGCTTGATGCATGGTTCATCTATCCGATCTCTAACAATGAATGGGTCTCTCCTTTGGTGCTAGTTCCAAAGAAAAATGGTAAGTGGAGAATCTTTGTCGACTATCGAGAATTGAACAAAGCTACTAAAAAGGACCATTTTCCTCTACCTTTCATAGATCAAGTGTTACACGGTCTGGCAGGGAAAAAGTTTTTCTCTTTCCTAGATGGGTTTAGCAGGTACAATCATATTCAAATTAGCCCGGAAGACCAAGATAAGACCACTTTCACTTGTTCTTGGGGTACCTTTGCATACCGGGTCCTTCCTTTTGGTTTGTGCAACACTCCAGCCACTTTCCAAAGAGCAGTATTGAGTATATTTTCTGAACGGGTTCATGATGCAGTAGAAATATACATGGATGATTTTACTCCTTATGGCTCTGACTTTTAGGAAGCTTTATCTAACCTAGGAAAAGTTATAGATAAGTCTATTAAGATGAACCTGTCCCCTAGTCCAAAAAAAATTGAATCTTTTATGACTAAAGGGATCATGCTAGGTCATGCAATATCTTAACAAGGACTACAGGTGGACCCCAACAAAATTGCCATCATCCAAAAGGTCCCACCTCCTCAAAAAGTGAGATATTTCAGAAGCTTCCTAGGCTTAGCTCGATATTATAGGAGATTCATTAAAGACTTTAGTAAGATAGCCTCTCCCTTGTTCGGCCTCCTAGGCAAAGATGTTGATTTCATATGTTCGGAAGACTGTCAAGAAGCCCTAGATACCTTGAAGAGCAAGCTAGTGATTGCCCCAATTCTCAGAGGCCCAAACTGGACCCTACCCTTTCACATTCACACAGATGTGTCGAACAAAGAAATAGGAGTAGCCTTAGGACAAATTGATGAAAAGTTACCTTATGCCATATACTTTATAAGCAAAAACTTGTCAAAGGCAGAGTTAAACTATACAGTGACTGAGAAGGAACTTCTAGCTATCGTGCATTCCTTAAACAAATTCAAACATTATATCACAGGCTATCAAACCTTTGTGCACACTGATCATGCTGCAATTAGATATTTAATGAAAAAACCAGATGTAAATGCTCACATTATTAGATGGTTGCTCTTACTACAGCAGTTTGATCTGACCATTATTGATAACCCTGGTAAAGAGAATGTTGTTGCTTACTTTTGTCTAGAGTAAATTTTCCTGCAGGTGAAGAAGGAATGGTGGATGACCAAATGCCAGATGAACACCTATTTTCTATATCAGTATTCTCTCCATGGTTTGCTGATATAGCAAACTACTTGGTTTCAGCACAGTTCCGACCACACCTATCCTCAAAATAGAAGAGCAAGATAGTAAGGAAAAGCGCCCCTTTCACTTGGATTGGAGGCAATCTCTTCAAACTTGGCCCAGATCAGATCTTGAGAAGGTTTTTTAGGGAGGAGGAAGTCTTTGACATCCTCCTAACCTGTCATGACGGGTCTTGTGGAGGTCATTTTGCAGCAAAAAGAACCGCCTTCAAGATATTGCAAGCAGGCTACTACTAGCCCACTCTTCATCAGGATATGAGGAGATATACAATCCAATTTGATCAGTGTCAAAGGATGGGAAAACCCACTCCAAGGGATGAAATGCCCATGCAACCTCAAGTGACTTTTGAGCCATTTGAGAAGTGGGGCATGGATTTTGTGGGGCCTATCAACCCCCCTTCAAAATAGAATCAGTACATCATTGTGTGCATCGACTACCTGACAAAGTGGGCAAAGACAAAAGCAATCAAAGCAGTGACAGAGGAAAAAGTAGCTGAGTTTTTGAGGGAAAACATATTCTACAAGTTTGGGTATCCAAGAGAGTTGGTCACAGACCAAGGCAGCCAGCTCACTTCCAACCTAATTGAAGACCTGCTCACACATCATAAAATCAAGCACAGGACTTCCACTCCTTACCATCCACAAGCCAATGGGCAAGTGGAGGTCACTAACAGAGCATTGGAAGGGATCCTAACCAAGGTAGTGAGCAGCAGCAGAAAATACTGGGTAAACAGATTAGTTGAGGCCACTTGGGCCTACAACACAACATGGAAGACCACCATCGGGTTCACACCCTATGAACTGGTCTATGGGAAGAAGGCTTTGTTGTCAATAGAATTTGAATTCAATACCCTGAGGATGGTAGCTCAGCTGGACTTAGACCTCAGCCATGCATAGAAAGAGAGATTACTTTAGCTCAATGGATTGGATGAATATAGATTGCAGGCCCTTCTCCATATAGAGGTAGTTCAACTTCAGAGAAAGATATGGCATGACAGAAATATCAGGGAGAAGCAATTCCAAGAGGGAAATTGGGCACTACTCTATGATTCAAGATACAAGGATTTCAAAGGCAAGCTGTGGACAAGATGGCTGGGACCCTACACTGTGGAGAAATGCAATGGAAATGGTTCAGTTCTGATCAGAACCATTGATGATGAAGCCATCCCCATGCTTGTCAATGGACATCGGTTGAAAGTCTACAGGAAACCCCTCTCCAAGCGAGAGTTTATTGAAGATTTGAATAAAATAGTGATGGTAGTGGATCATGTCTTGGCTTCCACTTCACGCACTTACTGAAGAAAAAAGACAAAAATAAGGACTCAAGTGAAAACCTCCATGAGGCACTTGAGTGCCATCATTGGATTGAAAACCTCTTCTAAGGCGGCCCAGTGATGTCAAAAAAAAAAGAGAGAGAAACAAAAGGAAAAGAATAAGATCCCTGGGTGAAAACCTCCCTTGGAGACACCCAGGGCAGGCAACTAAGGTGAAAATATCTCTGAGGTGCCCTAGTTGTTTTCAAAAAAAAAAGAAAAAAATGAATTTTCATTGCATTACAGGTTTGCAGGAGGACTATAGGGAGCAGGCGAAGGTGCCAAGGGTACCCTGACATTCACACCAGCATCCATCTCATCTTCTCCACACCTTCCTCCATCATTTTTTGTATCTCTTTCACCCCACTATACCTCTTTTTTCCAAAACTGTGTTTTCTACAGGAGGGTCCTGTAGGAATTACAGAGAGCCAAAAATGTCTACAGAAGGCAGTTTGAGGGACACAAAAAGCTTCATAAGGAACCTATAATCTCTCTTACCATCTTCAAACCTCTTTTCCATCATTTCCAGACCTACATCACACTCCAAGCATCATTATTTTTTTCTTTTCCAAAGAGAAAACAAAAAAAAAAAAAACAACCTTTCAGTTTTGAAAAAAAAAAACAAAAATAAAAGGAGGAAAATGCACCATTAACCTTACTTGAAGCTTACCTACTATCCCTCCATCATTCACCTCCACCTTTGGCATTATTCTCGAACTCCAAGAAAGGGAAATAGCTGAAATTTCAAGGGGAGAAGCAGCTACAGGAGCTCCTGTAGGAATTCCTGTAGCAGCTGATCCCATAGAAGTCTAGCACCAACAGCAAAAGAGTGCACATCTGCAGGTTGAAAAGGCACATGCAGCTTAGCTCCAGTAAAATAAGAACCTGCAAAAGTACACAACCACACATTAGCTAGCAGAGACAACATGCATGTAGGAAAATGAAGGCATGCAGCAGAGAGAGCCATAGCATCTCACAACCAATACAATCTGATCATAGGTAAGTAACTAAATCACTCCTGCATCTGCATTTGTGTAATTAGAATTCATACGAAGGCAACGAGATGGTTGAGATCGAACGAGGGAAAGGTGGCCAATTAACTTTGCCACCTTCATTTAGTTGACACTATTAGTGCCTAAATCTACCTCGGGCTGAAGGAAGGCAGGTCTAGGGTAACATCAAACCACGCTTAACCTAGTAGCTAGCCCTACTAGGTCGGGAGAGGGCTCTCTCCTTGTCAATCTCAATTAGAATATGGCAACTAGGGCTTGAGATGACTGAAATGAATGTTGATTTTAGGCTAGGTATAGTATATTAGGGTTTCTGGTTTGATTTTAGATTTTGGTTGCTGGATCAATTGGAGAAAGCAGATTGGATCCGGGAAATCAACTCAGGAATACAGTCATGTCCCATGGGGCGAGGTAGACAAGAGCTTATGTACTAGCAAAGGATTGAGATGGTAGAGTAAGACTGTTGATGGGTTGAGGAGGGCACAAGAAACTATGAATCCTCTTCAAACGGTGAAAACATTGAAAACTAAATGCAATCCCAAGAAAAAGCACTGTAAATCTAGTGTATTTTGTCTATTCACATTGATCCATTTAGTTTAGAAGAGATGTGGATACATATAAAACATTAGAAAATCTCATTACAAAGAAGAAACAATACATAAACTCACTGTCTCAAGAATCCCACAAAAATAGTTGTGAAACCTGGTTTTATTCCTTGCCAACTGCTGATACAAAATGTTCAGTGAGTCCAACACTTCTGCCAAAGTCAAACCTTTACAAATGAATCAAAAAGTACATGATATAGGCAAGGAAACTACTCAAGCTAGCTATCAAGGTCGAATCCATGAGAAAAGGGATGGTTTCAACCATATCTAAACTAAGAACAGGAATATAGGCAGTGGAACAGCTTGCCTCTAAAACCAAGGAAACCAATTCATTCAGTTCAAAACCACCTTTGACTTGATGTATCTACCCTATTAAGTGTTTTACATCCATAATTACATCATTTACCATGATAATTTCACAAGGAGAGCAAGAAAAAGTCAACTATAGAGAAAACTAAGCAAAATCTGGAAAATCAGGCAAAACTGGCAAAATTCATCCTATGTGCAGCGCCACTAATTCTATGCGCAGCGCTTTTTCTATGCCATTTTTGGAAGGCTTACCGAAGTCCAAATCAGGTGCAGGATATCTCGTTGGAAATATTGATGAGTCTAATTTCTGGAACAACTTGAATTTCTGAATTTGGAGTCCATTTTCCCCTCCAAAAATTGATTGTCCCAAGACTGCTTACTGTGTGGCAAAAAAGTGGCAGAGAGAGCACTTTTTGGGTGTCTTTTGCCCTTTTGGAGACCTCGAACTTGTCCAAAATTCTCAACCATTTCTGAGCTTCCATATTTTTCCATGCTGATTCCAAAAATATAAACTTTTTTGCAAATGGATGCCCCCAACAAAAGCGCAGCACTGGTGGCGCTGCGCACCTGTTGAAAAAACCTATTTTCTACTTTAAAATCTTCAAAATTGATAAAAATTTCTCCAAATTCCTTGAAATTTGGCATGATTGACCCTTGTTAGGTGATTTGATGAGCCAATGATGCTTCAACCAAGATCTTGAGTTTATCTTGCTCTTTTTTGCTTCTCAAAGCTATTTTTAGCTTAGCCTTTAACCTCTTCACCCTTGTGTTGCAAACTTTGTTCTGGGTTAGGTAGTGATAGGCCATATGGCGCAACATTTTCTTCTCTTTGTTGGATTTCTCAAGCATCTTTTCTAGGTGAATTTTTTCCCTCTCCAACCATGATTCTCGGTCATCCTCAATTTCTTGCTCAAGGGAGGTCATCTTGATCTTTCTCTTCTTTGCCATTTGCCTATTTTCCCTAATCATTTGTAGCTCCATAATAGCTTGCTTATCTGTCAGTTGCTTGTTTTCCTGCTCAAGAAAATTGATGATCCATTTGGCCCTCTCAAGATCAAGTGATAAGGCTTGTATTTCAGCCTCCTTCTCTTTGATAATCATGTCTTTGAGTTTTGAGCTTTGAGAGCCCAAATCAGTGACATCCTCCTCAATCAAAACAAAATCTTTGTCTTTCCCTTCAGGAAGGACCTCCTTATGCATCTTTTGTTTCCCTTTGTCTTTTCTCTTTGATTGCTGGCCAACCTGTATAGTTGGAGAAGAAGGCAAAGCCCCTTTCACCCCTGGTGAAGATAACATTTGCCTGTGGTCTGGTGAAGAAAACGAGACCCCTTCCACCCCTAGTGAAGATAGTACTCGCCTAGCAGCAGCAAAAAGCCTCCTGGTGCCTCTATCATAGGTGACAAACACTGGAACACCTATAGTTTTAGTCTCATGAACACCTAGCTGTCTTGATGGCCCTCCTTCTTCTTGGGGCACTGATGGAATCACCTGAGGGCCTTTGAAAATCTCATGGGAAATAAAGGTATCCCATGGTATGTTTAGCAAGCTTAGCTGATGCAAAACAACAATTTTAATGAGTGAGAAGTGGTAAATGATGTTGAATTGCTGAGGAAAAGGTTTCCTTTGCACATGTAGAGCCATCTTCTCAATATTCCTGCATATAAAGTATGGGAGATTCATCATCCTCACTCTTGTGAAATGTATCAACAATCTGACATGATATGTATATAGGCAGGAAAACCTTCCTTCACAGGTGAAATACTTGATGATGAGTTTCATGAGAGGAGCATAAATGTTCTGCAAGTATTTGAAAGGAAAAACCCTGCTGATTTACCTGTGATATCCAGCCTTAATGTAAGGCTCATAATGTTCTATGCCCACATGTTGTCCCTTATTCCACTACTCGCCTACATTAGGGATGCCTGTTGCTACTGCAATGGTGTCAGGTGTCAAGGTGAAAGAGACACCAGCAAGGTTCACCTGGCCATTGTGAAAATGCATAAAAAACAACCTAGAAAGCTCATGATGAAATTTCGCCCTCTCTACCATTTCACAAAACTGATAACAAGACTAGTGTTTAAAGCAAGTTACAATAAGAGGGTAAGCAAGTAATTCTGTAAGAGTGGTGGGCTCCTCCTCGATGATCTTTCCCCCTTTGTGTGGCTTTCTTGGTACATGAGCCTCTCTGTAAGAATAACTAAGGGTTTCATCTTCCCTCTCATAGTTTGAATCTATCTCCATGCTTATGAATTTGAAGTGAAAGCAAATGAGTATGAAGATATTTTAAAATATGAGGTAAGTGGTGTGTATAAGGAAGTGAATGCTAGGAGGAAGGGTTTATTTTGGGAAATGAGGGAAGTGAATGATATTATGAATGTGGAATGAGGGGTTTGATAGTGAAGTAGATGTAATGAAGGAATAGGATGTGGGAGTTAGGGTTTGGGAATAGGGTATAGGGCTAGGGTTTGGTAAATGGGAGTGGGGTTTGGGGAGTGAATGTTGATGATTTTGGGAGAGGGAATGGGATTTAGGGAAAATAGATTAAGGGAATAGAAACAGCAGAAAACAAGTACCCTTTGCAAATCTATGAGACAGTTTGGAGGATAGCTAGGGTTTGATTTTTTGAGATATGAAAATCACCACAATTGATGAAAAACCCTTGCTAAACTAGGTGGGAAGCTTTACTTACTTGATGAGAGGCCAATTAAGAAATTTGAAGTGAATTAGGGTGACTTGAGTCATTTTGAAGCTCAGTGGACAGGTGCGCAGCGCTCTTTGTATGCACAGCGCCAAACCAATTTTGTATGGGAAAACTGCAATAGGTGTGCAGCGCCGGTTAGGTGCACAGTGCCGAGGCCCAGGTGCGCAGCGCCAGTAAAATGTTGGGATTTTTTCCCCTGTTTGCCTTTTTTCTTCAAAAACACGATTTTTCACCCTTTGGCTCATTCAATTTCAACAATCAAGACTTAAACAAATGGATTGGCTTTTATATCCCTCTCATTTAATTTTTCATTAACCAAGACCCACTTTTCTAATGGTTTGCTAGCTTTTTCAAAAATGCTCTATTTCACTTACATTCTGACTTTTGCCTTTTTGTAGGTGGAATTTTACATTGACCTTTTGTAATGGCAGGAGTTGACTTTGTCACTACCTCACCAGGAACAGTTATTGAATACTTATTACATATAAAAACATTTAAATTACATGAAATTTGTACAATAATGAAAAAAACTCTATTTTCACCTCAAAACAGAGTTTTGAGGTAAAAAGAAAATTATTTAGCATAACATAAGTAAATTTATGATTTTATGAACTTATTTATCCTCCTCATGTGCCTACTGACCTTTTTATTCAGATTTGGATGACCATGACGACAAACCCTAAGACCTAGTGAGACTAAACCTTAAAATTGATTTTTATGAAGTGAAACAGATTGATAGTAAATGACTAAAAAAAAATGTGTGAACAGGTCAGCAGGTGAATGTCATGAGGAAAATTGACATGAAACCACTACCATCAGTTGATCCATGACCTAATGGAATGCAGCTGATCGGATGAGACACCTAATATGCATGCAAAAGTGCAATTTGATCACTGATGGAAGTGTGAAGACACTGGCACTAACAGACTCCACTTATCCGAGATGTCACCACACGTGCGCACAGTCAACTCAAGCACAAGATGTCAAGGACAAGTAGTGGGAGGAAGAGTTAACTTCGATGCAATGATGAGGGATGATTACGAGGAGGGGCCATGATGACCAAGCAGGTGGGGATCAACGGTCTGAATATGGGCAACGTGCACCTTGCCAACTCAGCACTCATAACCGAAAATATCCATAAAGGGTAATGAGCACTCCTCCCCGAGCATTCTCACCACCTTTTCTTTAGCTTCTCCTCGTAACTCAACCACACAGCAGTCTTCTTGTGCCCCCACAGCCTCGTAACCACCATCCTCCATCGATTTCCTCCTATTCTTTCTCTCGGCGTTTTCTACAGGAGCACCTACAAGAAATCTACGGGAGGGACAGCGGGTTTCTACAGGAGGGGCAGTGACTCATTTTGAAGGGAGAAAACACGAATTTTGACACGAATTTTAGTCTGAAGAGGTAGGGTTCATGAATTCCCTCTGATAAATATCAATATATAAAAGAAGTGGTCTCAATTTGAGGATGAAATAAGTCTTTAGGAAGGTAGAAATACATAAAAAGAATTTTTGTTTAAAAAAAATAAGCACAATCTCCTCTATTTTTCTATTTCATTCGAAATTCTTTGTCTCCACCTCCATATTTGGTTTTCAAAAGAAGTATAGGTAGTATGACAAGGGGATTTATGAGAAAGGAGCCCACTAACTCCACTAGGCTCCATGCACATCCTCAAGTGGTGGACATATTCACAGGGGCAAACTGGATGAATTTCTTTGAGAAATTTAGAGGGTTTGATGATATTGCCCAAGAATTTTCTCTCTCTCTCTCTGGTCCCTCACGCAAGAACTCATGCTACTGTAACCATTAGAGGCCTCTCCATTGAAATAACCCCTAGATTCATCAATAGGGTCACTACCCTTCCTCTTGGGTTGCCTTGGAGTAAAGATGAGAAACCAATTGGCCAGGTTGCCAAGAAGAAATTTTTCCAAGATAATGAAAACCCTGTTGAAGAAAAAAGTGGAATCAGGAGGGCTAGTATACCATATCCCTAGGATGAGGTTAGCTACCAAATAATCAAATACATTTCTTGTGAGGGGAGGTACAGCATTTTTTATGGATACAATTTCATAATCCTCCAAGACTTGAGAGATGGCATGGATACCCCAGCACATCAAAAGTTTAGTATCCCTTACTTTCTCCTTCAATCCCTCATTGACTCCAGCACCAAGGTGCAAGAAGGAAATTCAAAGCAGCTAGCTCACCATGGCCGAATCAAGATCCTAGTAGAAGAGGCCCTCCATACCCTTACACTCCCTATAGCATGGGAAGTTTTCGAAAACATGAAAATTGAGGATGACATCAAGGCATTAACCTATGATGTCAGTCCTATTGTTAGTGAGGAGGGATAACAACAAGGAGGAGAAGATGAAGCCAGTGGTGACATAGCAGAAAAAGAGACAGAAGAGGTAGAAAATGAGCCAGAGTAGAAGGAGGAAAAAGAGACAGAAGAGGAAGAAAATGAGACAGAGAAGGTAAAGCAAGGAGAAGAGTCCCCTGAGACTTTGGAGAGAGAAGCACCAGTTGCCCTCACTGCCCTCAGTACACCATTCAAGCCAAAGCAGAAGAGGAAAAGAAAAATCTCCATGTATTTCAAGGGCAAGGAAGAGTACCCAAATTAAAATAGGCAAACCTTAGCCCTCATCAACAACTCCCATTCCATTGAAGATTCACCATCTGCCAAGGTGAAATAATCTCCTTCCAAGACACCCATAACCTATGAAAGAGGGACTACAAGACCTTCTACATGGAAGGGGAAGGCAATTCTACAGGACCAAAACCCAGACCTACAGGGGGTTGAAACAGTCCTACAGGAGACACTATCCAAACTACAGGAGGCTCAAAACATGGAGGAAAGGATAGGATGACAGACAGAGATGAAAGAAGAAGCACAAGAGCTACAAGAACCTGAGCCCCAGCCTAATCTTGACTCCTATTACAGAATACTTGAGGGAGGCAAGATAATCCCACAGAAATTTGCAATTCCACTATTTTTCGAATTGGAAAAAGAAAGAGTGAGAACACATAGGTGGATGCAGATAGCCAAATCCAAAGGAGTTGAGGATATTGGCCACATGGAAAACAAACTCAGGGAAATGGGTAAGGAATTGAGTGCTCTCAGAGACAGAGAAGCCATCACAAGAAGCCACCTTGAGAAGGAGAATGAAATACTAAGGAGGCAACTGTAGGAGAAAGAGACTCATTTGGCATACATGGCTAGCTTATCCATGGAGGCATTACAATGTAGAACGCCAGTCAAATCTTATGGCTTCTATCTGAAGGATCAATGGCTTCAATTTCAAATAAAAACTTTGGCACAAAGAAGCATAATGCCTTTCCAAGATTACAAGCATTTCATGGATCTGTGTAACCAAAGCGCCTCAGAGGATAAAGCAAAGATGGCAGAGTTCTACCTACACAACATGGCCCTTGTAGAAATTTTGAATAATATGACACTTATTCACAAAGATTATCCTGATTATACACTATTGTGGAATGCATGCATAATACATAACCTCCTCTACGTTGATCATCAATTTTGCGGAATTAAAAACAATGAAACATCAATCGCATGTGCACATTAACACAGTATGTAACTCGGGAAAGCATACAGCTGAAAACCCCACACCATCTATATATTATAATGATAGAGAACATGTAACAATACATAGTAAAATACTCCTCACAAGTATTCAGTACTATCTCCACCTACTACACACAAACTAGCTCATATATGAATCACGTCACAGGTTCAAATCTCCTCCGTTGTCTACCTGCCTCTACTGCACAATCCAAAGCAAGAATAGGAATGATCCAAGCTCGTTTTCCTTGGCTTGTACTGTGCAATCCTCATTGGCAATCTCCATCAATACATGTGCAAATCTCATGCACACCTATAGTCACAACTGATAGCAGTCTCACTCTTTCACCCACCTCTAACACTTGTCTCCACTGAACTGTCCATGCACTGATTTAGCTGATGTATTCTTTAGTTGCTTTATGAATTAATAATTAGTCAATTAATTAATAATTAATTCACATCACTCATCACTAGTGTATTTTCAGTTAAACTAAATACAACTAGTTCAACCAAGTCAAACTAAACACAACTCTATCAACTCCTCAATCAACTCCAACAAACTCAATCACTTGAGTTCTAACTGAAGTCCATCATGCAATAGCTCAACTGACCCATAAGAAAAGCATATTTCCTTCTAGCAGTTGCATGTGCCACATCTGTAGCTCGAACTGAATTGCTCCGAGAGGATAAGATAATGTTTATAGTCCAAATATTATTAAGAGCTAATAATATCCGACTGTTCTATTTTTAGCCTGGCAGTCTAAAAATAGACTCTGCCCATATGTCTAAAAATAGAAGTCCATCTATTTTTACCAACATGACCAATCATCCACAAATAGCATCCTGCAACTCATAGACCATGATCCATATGTCTAAAAATAGACTTTGCACCAAAAATAACCTGTGGGCCCACTTAGTGAAGGTGACTCCTTTCCACTAAGCTTCATCATCTTGTTGCATTTTCAACACTCCCTCTCAACAAGATATGGATTATCTGCAACCCCTATCCTGCCTCGGTGGTATTCAAAGTTGCTCCTAGTGAGCGCCTTCATCAAGATATCAGCATCCTGATCCTCCGTTGGAATGTATGAAAGTAACATGATTCTCCGCTGCACACAATCTCTGATATGATGGTACCTAATGTCAATGTGTTTAGATCTATCATGAAATACTGGATTAGCTGAGAGTTTAATGCAACTCTGGTTATCAAAATAAATCACGGTAGGCTCCAAGCATGAACCGAACAACCTGACCAGGATCTTCCTCATCCATATAGCCTCGCATGCAGCCAAACTTGTTGCCATATACTCAGCCTCTACTGAACTGAGTGCCACGGATCTCTACTTCCTGCTATACCAAGAAACTGTTGTCGACCTGATACTGAAAATCCCTCCAGATGTGCTCTTTCTGTCCATTGGGCTCCCTTCCCAATCTGCATCCGTGAAGCCACATAGCTTCACCTCATCCTCCTGTCTGTACCACAATCCATATCCCGAAGTGCCTTTGAGATAACACAATACATGCTTGCCTGCCTTCTAGAAGAGCTTGGTTGGCTTAACCATAGCTTGTGAAAGCTAGTTAACAGCATAGCATATATCGAGTCGTGTATTGACCAGATACATAATCGACCCCACCAACTGTCAATAAACAGTGGCATCCACTATTTCCGCTGAAGTAGCATCCTCCTTCCTCCAACCTCCAGGAAGAGGAGTATCAACATGCTTGCAGCCATTCATGTTGAACTTCTCCAGTATCTCTTGAGCATACTTACCCTGAGAAAAAATAGTCCATCATTGCGCTACCAAATTTCCAATCCCAGGAAATAATGAAGGAGGCCCAAGTCCTTCATCTCAAACTCCTTAGCAAGATCCTCCTTGCATGAAAGTATCAACAGCTCATCACCTGTCAAAATCAAATCATCTACATAAAGTACAATGATAAGCAACTTACCCTCCATCACAATCTGGTATAGGTTAGGATTCGCCTCACTCTTGGAGAATCCAAGTCCGGTGAAATAATTGTCTATCTGTGTGTACCAAGCACGTGGTGCTTGTTTCAACCCATACAGCGCTCTCTTGAGCCTGCACACATGTGACTCGCTACTGAAGATCTCGAAACCTTCAGGCTGCTCTATGTACACCTCCTCCTCAATGACTCCGTTGAGGAACGTAGTCTTCACATCCATCTGATGAATGTGCCACCCCATCTGCGCTGAGAGAGCAAAAATCATCTGTATGGAAGAATACCTTGCGACAGATGCAAAGGCCTCCTCATAATCGATCCCCTCTATCTGTGAAAAGCCTCGGGCAACAAATATTGCCTTGTACTTCTCCACACTCCCGTCAGCTACCTGCTTCACTTTGTAGATCCATCTCGAACCCACCACTAATTTCCCTTCCGGTCTTGGGACAATCTCCCATGCACTTTTTCTGACAATCGAATCATACTCTTCCACCATAGCATCTACCCATGTGGAATCCTCCACAGCTTCCTCGAAAGAGGATGGCTCAGTCACAACACATTTGCTCACAAGAGCCATGTATCCAGTGTACCAATCAGGTGACTGTCTCTATCTGCGTTGTCCTGTAGGTGGTCCTACAACCTTCTCTGCATCTTGGGCCAGTCGCTCAGCTTCTGTAGTGCACTTTCGCCCTCTGATGGTTGGCGCTGCATGAGTGGTCTCTTCCACTCCATGAATTTCATCTTGTGGCTGATACACGTCCTAAAGCTCATCCTTAGGAACTAATAGCTCCTCATCTACATGCAAGTGTGGCTCCCTCTCAAGCGAACACTTCATGCCTTTCTCCTCCTGAAATTTGATATCCCTTCGCACAACAATCTTGCGACTGTCTGGAAAATACACACAATAGTTGTGGGGCATATCATGTACCCCACAAATATCCCAACCTCTGCGGTCAGCTCCAGCTTCTTCATGGCATCCTTAATCACATGCATGTAAACGTTAGAACCAAAAATCCTCAAATGAGAAATATCAGGCCTCTTACCAGAATAAGCCTCCTCGGGTGTACTCATGCCAAATATCCTGTGAGGACAATGGTTCTGCACATATACTGCAGTATTGCATGCTTCCGCCCACAAGTGAAGGGGTAGGCCCTAATCATGCAACATCGCCCGTGAAGCACCCACAATTGTTCTGTTCTTCCGCTCAGCAACCCCATTCTACTGTGGGTTATGGGGAGCTATGAGCTCTCGTCGAATCCCTTCTGCACTGCAGAAGTCCTTGAACTCGCCAGAGATGAATTCACCACCATTGTCGCTCCTAAGAACCTTCACCTTCTTCCCCAATTCCTTCTCGACCAATGATTTGAACTCACAGAACTTTGAGTATGTCTAACTCTTCTTCTGCATGAATAAGATCCAGCACTTCCGAGAGAAATCATCAACAAAGACACATAGTACCTGTGCTTTGCTGTCGAAGCTACTGAGAAAGGTCCACACATGTCTGTGTGAATTCTCTCAAGGATCGTCGTGGCGTGACTATCCTTCTCATGAAATGTGGCTTTCACAAATTTTCCCAAAGTACGCCCCTTGCACTGATCTGACTGTGCAAGAGTGCCTTTAGGAAGCCCAGTAGTAATCTGCTGCAGTATCTTCAAGGCTCCATGGTGAAGGTGGCCCAACCTCCTGTGCCACAGCTCGCCATCATCTCGGCTCACCAATCCTTCTGCCTTGCATGCCATTGTTGCGCAGCCATCTACATGCAACTGATAAAGGTTCCTGACTCGAACCCATATCTTCCGGGTTTCTCCAGTTGTCTTACTGTGCAGGAAAACCTTTCCCTCGCTGAAAACAACATCATATCCCTTGTCTTCTAACATCGCCACAGAGATAAGATTCTTCTTCAATCCTGGAACATGCATCACTTCCTTCAATACGAAGGGTTTACCAGACTCCCTCTCAAAGGAAATGGTACCGATACTGGTCGCACTATATCTACCATCATCGCCCATATCGATGTGCACTCCAAGATCTTTCTCCTCCAGATCAGAAAATAAATCTCAATCTCTTGTCATGTGAAAAGACGCACCACTGCCCAAGAACCATACTGATCCCATCACACTTGATACCAAGCATGCGATCAATGAAAAATCTAGCTCAAACTACGAGGCTAAGGCCTCTCCCACTGCAGATCCAGCAGCTTGCTTATTTTTCTTCTTCTGCAAACAATTTGTGGCATAATGTCCGTGCTGGTGACAATGAAAGCACTTCACCTTGGACATGTCCTGCTTCTTGCCTTTCGCACCGGAATGAGAAGCTTTCTTGTTCTTCCCCTTCTTTGCTTTGGCAGCCAAAGTGCAATTTTCTTCATTAGGTACCTTTGATGAAGATCTGTCCCTGGTATTCCGCCTGATCTCCTCTTGCACAAGATTTGACCAAAGTCTCTCCCATCCTGGCAATTTCTCCCGACCATTGACAGAGTCCTAATAGGAATTCCAACTCTTCGGAAGACCAAGTAGAGCCAACCTCACCAAGTCCTCATCATCAACAGTCACCCCCACACTTCCCAGCTCATCCCTGCATTGGGTGAACTTCGTGAGATACTTGGGAATATTGTCTCCTTTTTCACACTTAATGTTTCAGAGTTTATCCTTGAGCGCCAACTTCCTCTAGTCACTCTTGCTTTGGAATAGATCTGTCAACTCTTTCCACATAAAGTATGGAGAAGCCTTTCCATGCAGGCTGGATACAATGTGATCCTTCATGCCCTCCAACGGAATCCTTCGACACTTTGCTGTCTTATTTTGCCAAACCTCAACATGAGCAGCATCAGTAGGCTTTGGGACCTCAACCTCTATGAACTCCTTCAACCCATTATCATCTAACACCGCATCCATCTTGTCTTTCCATGCAATATAATTTGAGCTGCCTTCAAGGGCATACTCCAATCGCAATCAGTTGAAAGACATTTCAACTTTGACACCAAGAAAACACTGCTGCAAATTCGAATTCCACCAGATCAAAACTAAACCACTTCTGATCTAAAATTCGTGAGAATAAAGTATTTCTCGTATAGAGATTGATTGTATGGGCTTTTGCCAGATATCTCACCTTCCAAAGGAAGGATGAATCCAGAGGCTACCTGGCCCGATTACAAACTCTGCCTGAAGAAATAAAATGTAAACACTTTCTGAATAATAGATCTGATGATCAACTCTGCTCGGATACCATGTAGAAATTTTGAATAATATTACACTTATTCACAAAGATTATCCTGATTATACACTATTTCGGAATGCATGCATAATACATAACCTCCTCTACGTTGATCATCAATTTTGCGGAATTAAAAACAATGAAACATCAATCGCATGCGCACATTAACACAGTATGTAATCCGAGGAAAGCATACAGCTGAAAACCCAAAACTATTTGTATATTATAATGATAGATAACATGTAACAATACATAGTACAATACTCCTCACAAGTACTCAGTACTATCTCCACCTGCTACACACAAACTAGCTCAGATCTGAATCAAGTCACAGGTTCAAATCTCCTCTGTTGTCTGCCTGTCTCTACTGCGCAATCCAAAGCAAGAATAGGAATTATCCAAGCTCATTTTCCTTGGCTTGTACTGCGCAATCCTCATTGGCAATCTCCATCAATACATGTGCAAATCTCATGCACAGCTATAGTCACAACTGATAGCAGTCTCACTCTTTCACCCACCTCTAACACTTGTCTCCACTGAACTGTCCATGCACTGAGTTAACTAATGTATTCTTTAGTTGCTTTATGAGTTAATAATTAATTCACATCACTCATCACTAGTGTATTTGCAGTTAAACTAAATACAACTCCATCAACTCCTCAATCAACTCCACCAAACTCAATCACTTGAGTTCTAACTGAAGTCCATCATGCAATAGCTCAACCGACCCATAAGAAAAGCATATTTCCTTCTGGCAGTTGCATGTGCCACATCTGTAGCTCGAACTGAAGTGATCCAAGAGGATAAGATAATGTTTATAGCCCAAATATTATTAAGAGCTAATAATAGTCGACTGTTCTATTTTTAGCCTGGCAGTCTAAAAATAGACTCCACCCATATGTCTAAAAATAGAAGTCCATCTATTTTTACCAACATGACCAATCATCCACAAATAGCATCCTGCAACTCATAGACCATGATCCATATGTCTAAAAATAGACATAGTCTAAAAATAGACTTCGCGCCAAAAATAGCCTGCAGGCCCACTTAGTGAAGGTGACTCCTTTCCACTAAGCTCCATCATCTTGTTGCATTTTCAACAGCCCTCACAGACATGAATGTGTGGGACCCCAATGCCAAGCTAGGGGATCCGCAATTAATGGCCATGGCCTCATAGATGAACCATGAAGAATTGAGGGCGACAAAAATGAAAATATTGATGATAAAAGAGCAGAATGAACCATTAATGATAAGAGTTGAGCCATCAGATCCTATGGCACTCATCAGCACACAAAACCTGCTTGCTCATGACCCTCATATTGCCCCTAAATATCTATCCAATCAGGCACAAGCCATTGCACATTTTGAAGATATGCAAAGGCTACTTGGGAATGACCGTGTGCATGCATGTATGAGAAGATGGAACACCCTACCCCACAGCTTGCAGATCAGAGAATACCATTCTCCAATGAGGTGGTGGGAGGCATTGAAAAGAGTTCCAATGTACAAGCACTCCATGCAAAGGCTAAAGGTCAACTGGATTGGCCTCAAACTGAATCCTCCACTCCTATTAGGCATGCTGGAAGGCAAAAGAGAAGAAGAAGAGAAGGAGCAGTGGAAGGACATAGATAGAACAACAGGATTTTATGGAGAACATGATCAGACCACATCAGAAGCTTGGAATGCTAGGGAGGCCACCAGGTCCATAAAAGATGAAGAGATTGACTAGGTTGCTCAGAGGATGAGCAACACCTTCAGTAGGGGGTGATGATGAGCTTCATAAATGGGTAATTATATAGGATCATTTTACCTCCTAACCTAGTCAAATCAACCATTCTCTTAGCTTACTATATGATTTTCTGATTATATTTATGCTTATAGGGTGAGTTGTGTTAGTTATTATGCCATGTGGTCTAACATGTATTTAATGCAGATTATTGATGGATTTCGAGGTCAATGTCAAGGATCTAATGGCCAAACTACAGCAATAACTCAAAGTAGATAAAGGAGAGGACTTATAGGAGGGAATCTTCCTCATTTATTTCTCCTCACTTCGAATTCCCCTTCATTCATCTCAGAGTACAAGTAGCCAAATCATGCACTAGAAGGTATCCGAGCAAGTGGAAGATGATTGAGAGTTATCTCAAGTTTTGGGAGCCAGGCCTCCCTTATTTTAAGGAAGATGTTGGTAGATTTAGATGTATAAGTAGAGAGGCCTAAGGCCTCACTAGGGTCGACTTTTTTCTTATGTAAACTCTGCTCAAATTTCGAGCTCACTATTTTATGACAGTTTTATGTAATCCTGTTATTTTTTTATAATGAAGATGGAATCCTTCTTGAGCTAGCACTAAGTTACTTCAGAGGGCTGAAGCTCTTGGGTTAGGGCCCAATCCAAGCAGCCAAGATCCTCTTTACTTGTATTTGCTTTGCTTCAGTTGTAGATTAGTTTGTTGTTAGATGTATTTCTTTTATGGTTAAGAATAGGTTGTTTTTGATGATTTAGTAGTTTGCTTCCATTTGTGATTTTTATAGCAGGTTAAGCAGGGATCAGAAAAGATTCAAAAGGCTAGAAACAGTGCCTTCACCTCTCTTCCTCCCTCCGGGACCATGATTTGAGGCAAAGACTCTCTTGCTACCCCAGAAACACAGATTTTCCTCATTCCTAGGACTTCTAGTGTTTGCAGCTCTCTAGTAGGTTGATAGTCCAGTTTTGCTTTGCTTTATATATTCTTCATCAAGTTCAATTCCTAATTTACAATAGTCCTTTTGCATGATTTCCTTTCGTGCAGCATTTCCCGGCATTTCCTTCTATGCATCATAGTTTAGGCCACTTTAATGCAAAAATCTGTTTTTCCTAGAATGCATTCATTTCAATGGTTGCTTGATGTTCTTGGTTTCTATGTAGAAGATCTCTTCTAGAGGTAGGCTAGCTTACTATCAATCACATGCTCCATATGATTCATTCCCTATAGGTCTCCCAAACCTCACCTCAATTCTACCCTAGTTTCCTTCACTTTTCATAGAACTTCTTCCTCTCTCCTTGAGCAAACCCAATCATCTTTTTCTCTCCTGGTAATTCATGGTAGACCTTAGGCACCCTAACACCTCATTCCAACCTTCATCCACCTTTTCCACCCACTCTCACACCCTCAAAGTAGAGAAATTTCTCTCGGCCGCCTCCTGTAGGCCTCCTGTAGTTACCCTGTTTTCCTCCTGTAGTTTTCCTGTGTCCTCCTGTAGCTTTTCATGTAGGCTTATTTTGAAGGCCGAGTGTGAGAAAAGCCTCCAGAAGGCCACCTAAGACCTCTTAGGACCCATCCACACCATCCTACATCATCCCAAGTGTTATCACTTAGAACTATAAAATTTGCATGTAATCCTTTGTTCTAAGTTCAATGTCAAAAGTTGGTGTCAAATTGTTTTTGTTTTATGTTTCTTACTTAGGGTTGGAGCTTTAAAGGTGTTTGATTTGAATTATACTCTAATCCTATTGGTCGTCCTCCACCATCATGGTTTCATAAGCTATGTCTTGTCATATCCTAGTCACCGGCTCGTTCCGTGATTTCGCAGCGCAGTCTCTTATTGGTCAGTTTCGCAGCGTAATCATTGTTCAGCCATTCCGCAGCGTCATCATTAAGCCGTTTCGTAGCGCGTTATGAGAATTCAAAACTAACCGCGCTGCAAAATCGTAGATTCGTGCATTTGGCAGCAAATTTTCCCCAAAGTGTCAAGTCTGTTGATGAGTCATCAATTCCGTCCTCTCATGTCAGTCATTAACCATAATTCCACCAATAGATTTGTAGACATGCACAGAAATATCATTCAAATGGATTTTACCATGCATGGATCTTTATGATGATCGTAAACGATGCATAAGTGACCAGCTTGTGTGATGATGTATTTGAGTTTTCAAGCGAGCCTGATTACAAGCGAGGCCGAGTCAAAGAGAATTGAATCACCATTTTAACTGAAGTTGTTGGTCATTGTCTGTGCGAAAATTTCAAAAGCAAAATGGAGAGGAAAGAACATAGATCTGGAAGATGTCAGAGAACAGAACCTGAAGGTTTAGACCTTGCATTAAGAGATGAAGGCGTAAAGAAAGCATTCAAAGATGCTGGGTGTTGGAATTTCTGTAAGAAGCTGCAAGGTGGCCATGCTCAGGTAACAAAAGATTTTGCTTTAAACTTCACCAGTTTAAATTCTAAAATAGCTATGTTGGAAGTTCAAGTGTCTCCGGAGGCAATAACTGCTGTAACTGAGATCCCAAGATGGGGGCAAGAATGGTTTAAGAATTTTAAGTTCGATATGAATCCATGCAAAGAGTTTTTAAAAGAGGCATATGTGAATGAAGACCTAACAAAAGCAGTGCCTAGAAACTATGTCAAGGAGCATTATGCCCTTCTTCTCACCTGTATTCAGAAGTACTTGACCTGTGAGGGAAGATACAATAAGGTCTACTCTTATCACTTCAAGTTGCTGTTACATTTTACTGGTAAAGCATCCATAGACATTCCCTTTTACTTGTTTCGCAGTCTGAGCAAAATGTGTGACAAAGTGCAATTAAGAAAGGAAGATTGTGAAACATCCTTGTTTCACCATGGTTTGGTTAAATTGTTAGTTTTGGATGGTCTCCAGAAAATAGGTAGAGACTGGAACTCGTTCATTTTCATGGCTGGTTTCCAAAGTAAAACAGGTCTTACTCCACAGCCAGTTAGAGAAAAAGAACAATCAGTCGAAGAACTAACGCTAGCTGAGCTTCAAAGGGAGGCAAAAGATAAAAAGAAAGCCAAGTCACAGTTGAGAAAGTCAGTGAAGCCACTGATCATTAAAGAACAACCTCAGACATCAGCAAAAGAAGAAACTCAGCATAAGAAGACTGTACCCGGACCAAGTGGATCTGAAACAGTGTCAAGAGCTAGGACAAGGAACCAAATAAGTAAAGAAAAAGGCAAAGCATTAGCTGTTGAAGAAAGCCCAGTATCTAAGGCAAGCCTGAGTGATTTTTTGGAGGCCATTGAGTTTGAGCAAATTGAACCGGAGCACATTGAACCAGTGCACATTGATTTGACACAGTCATCACCAGAAAGCACCAAGAAGTCTAGAGCTTCAAAAAGACTGAGGTTTGATGAACCAGGTGATGAATTCATCTTCAAACCAAGAAGACCTATTACAAGAAAGCAAGTAAGGGAAGCTGAGAAACTGCCTAGAACAGAGGTAGCTGAGGAATTGTCCAGAACAGAGGAGGCAGAGAAAATCAAGCAAAAAGACACAAATAGAACAGTCATCATATCCCAAGGAGGTAATACTATAGATGTAAGGAACTTGTTAGAAACAGCCAAACATGAGATTACTAAGCTGAAGAATACCACTAGGGAGTCTGCAGTCAGGTATGCAAATTATCGTAAAGCTGTATTGAAAGGAAGTGAAAACCTAGTAAACCAGGTGGATTCAGTAGTTGATGTTTATACATGGACAGTTCCCGCAATTAAGGAGGCTAAATTCATCAGAAAGATAAATATGCGTTTAAGAGCCGAAAACAAAGCTATGAAGAAGAGGATTGAAGACTTGGAATCACAGCTAGGTCAGTGGAAGAAGGTTGCAGACTTAAAGGCACAGCTAGACCAATTAGCTGATAAATGAAGTTGTTGTTCAAAGAAAGGTGTTGTTCCAAGTTTTGTTAAATTTTGCTTAGTTTTCTTGTTTTGAGGACATGTAGATCCCTGCCATATGTAAAGGTGTTTTAGCAATTAAAGGTCTAAGCAGTAAATACCTCAGGGCAAATACAAGCTGTTTTAACAAATTCAGCAGTTTCGTAGCGCGCTACGAAACTGCTGTAGATGGTGTTTTTAAAAGCAAACAAACAGTTTGGTAATATGTGCGGGATTTTTTCCAAAAGGGAACACCTAAAGGATATGTAAAGAGCAAATGAAGACATCCCAGCCATTCTGATCAAGACAGGTGTGACTTCAAAAAGGTGAAATGTTTAACTCAGGTTTAAAAATTTTCGGTTATAAAGCCACTTTATTACCGGTCATAGGGTATTGAATGAATTGCATACATGGAATTTTGGCTTGCACACTTGGCTATTGATGGAGCATCCGACTCATCTGGAAACATGGTGGTGTTCTATATTTTTGGGTTATTAAAGGGACTAAAAAGACATGCTGCTGCATATTCGAAGTGATGGGGGACCAGAACCGGAAAGCAAGGGATATTCCCTAACATTGCTGAGCAGCAGTTAAAGCCTTCAGTATCCAAAGCCAACATGGAGCATTAACTGCTCATCTCAGCCACCTCAGCCAAACGAAAAGGAAACCAGGTGTCAAAGCTGCATGGAGGAATCATTCTACGAAGGAGATAGAGATAGAGTCATAATCAGATTAGAACTCTTTAGAATTTCAATTATCAGTTATTGTATTTAATAGTTTGTTACAAGGCAGATAGGGGTCATTAGTGGCCGTCATCGAGCTCCCCTCATGCTAGAGGAGGAAGCTCCAAGTAGTTAGAGTTATGTTTCTATATATAGCTGAATCATCTATGTAATGAGGGTTGGATATTTGAGAAAACAGAGTATTATTTTGGCTTGTGTAAAAACTCAGTTTCAGTAATACAATTTGCTGCTTTTCTTCTCAGGATTCATACAGTGTTTCAATGCTCAAGATATGTGGTTTTGCTTTATCCTTAATGTTTTTACAGTTGTATAAATACACAATCACTCAGAATTCACTTATGCTGCTCTGATTTCCTGTGTGTATTTGTAAACTGAGGTTTTCTATGAGATGTTGTTTTGAGTATTTAAACATCACATGCCCTGACTTCTATGCATGAGCAGTGTTATAGTTTACTGAAGTATGATTAACTCCATAAGCCCAATGGAAGTCTTTGTAATGTCTGTCCAGCCAGCATGTTTGTTAAATTCACCTTACAAGAGTTAGCCATCTTATCAATAATCAAAATCAATAACCTTTTGAGAGAGCCCTCTCAGGCTAGGGAGGCTAATCCTTAGTCAAAAGATTGGTCTGAAACAGTTACACAGAGTCTACCTAATCAGCAGCCCTTCAGTGCTTGATTTTGTGATAACACCAAGATCCAAAACCGCCCTCTAATGCCACCTGTTTGCCACACACAATAAATTAGATGTATGTTAAATTCACATAAAAACACATAAAAATCCAAAAATATGTTTTTTGCTTATTTACTTCCAGAAATAGCATGGTTAGATGTTTTTTACTTCCTTGAGTAGGTAATGGCATTTCTTTCATTGTTTTCATAGTGTTTTTGGCAAAAGTAGAATTAGCTTGTTAATTAGGGTTTACTAGGTTTTGTTTTACATTCCAGTCTTTCTCCTTTCTGCAATTAATAGCATCTGTAGAGTAATCTTTCTTTTCTTCCATCATACATAGAGCTTCTTCTGAAATCTATAGAAGTTGGCTTGAGCTCCTAGTGATCTTGCGCCGACTGACCAAGTGACAACCTGCAGTGAGAACTAGTACTTGTGCATACAACACCGACGCTTCCAAGTTTGTTATGAACTACTGGGTTGATAAAATTAAAGTTGGCAACCTAGGAGTTGCAGCATCCTTGCTGCAATACTGACGCTCACCGCATGTCCCTACCACTCTCATCCATCCTCAGGGCTCAAAAATCGATTTTTAGGCACTCTCTAGTTTGCTACAATATGTCTTGTAACTACTACAGGAAGATCTTGTAGCACTACAAGTTGTCCTGGAAATCTACAGGAGAAGGAATCTAATAAAAATACATCATTCATGGTCTATCCTAGGTTGGTTAGGTCCTCTTCACTTGATCCAACCACTCACCCATCATCCATGTGTCGCTGGTTCAAAAAAATCACCATCTCCCCATACCAACTCTAAGCTCTATCTCATTCAAAAAAAAACACACACACACACACAAAGGACATGTCCTCCATTTCCATCATCCTCATCCTCACCCATCATCCTCTGCCATCATCCTCCAACCCCCACACTACTTCCTAGCACTCCACTACAAAAAAAGACCCTTGAAAAGGAAGAAGAAGGGGCTGCTACAATCTCCTATAACAACATGTGCCACTATTTCCATAAACCTGAACCCTAGTTATTTTTCCCATCAAGAGTGAGGAGATGATACCATCATCCATGGGCACCTTTCTCTTCTAATAAGGACTCCACAACAACAACAGCAGCACCTGAGATATCAGTCCAAAACCTGCACACATGAACAGCAACAAAGAGTAAACTATAAAGGAGAAAAATGAATGTACATAGGAAAAAGACAAGGAAGTACTTCCTTGAGCAGCAGCACCAAAGTCCAACACTCTAGAATAAATTGATCAAGCACTAGGTAGGCACAGGTATGGTAACTTCTGAGCTCCTCCATAGGTATGAAATAATGAAAATTGTGTAAATGTTGAGCAAAGGTCTTTTTTATAAGCTAGAGGTGGCTAGTTAACTTGGCCACCCTCAACTTGTGAACAGAAAGTAATCATCAGTCAGCATGCCATGTAACAATGTCACATCAGTTAGAATCAGTTAAGAGGGAGTGGGTGATGATTATGAGGAACAGGAGAATGATCACCCAAGGTGGGCCAATGGTCCAAATGAGGAAAACTCGTATTATCGACAGCCATCACAACGCTTTGATCTCTAACCAAAAATAGCGTAAAACCCAAACTTCCCTACATTTTTCACTCATTTTGAAATTAAGAAGGTAGGGACATGCTTGGGAAGCTATCGAGAGAGTCAAACCCTACTCTATCAATCCTACAAGAAGCAGCTACAGGAAACAACTACATGAAGTGTAGGAGGCTACAAGAGGTAGAGGAATTGCTACAGGAAGCCTGCAAGGGTGCAAGATGGGGCCTAGGGCTGATTTGGTCCTCAATTGTCACTATACCATCCATATTAGTGAGAATTAAGTGTTCTATCTCTCTCTCTCTTTCCATGATTTGCATTCTGGTGCACTCTAAACTCCCTTAGGAATTACAGTCATCCTGTGAATTAAAAAGAGTTTTGGGGCTATAAAAGTAAATATTTTTATGGCTATAGAGAATCTTAGTAATTACAGTCATAAACTAGATTTCCACCTCTCAGCTACCTTGAATTCATACTGAAGTTATACCAGTAAAAAACCTCCTACACCTAGTTGAAAACAGAGAAGAAGATGGGAGGGGGATTCAATATGAGGGAGCCTACAGATACAACGAGAATTCATCTTCATCCCCCTATAGTAGACATCTTCATGAGGCGTCATTGGTTAGTTTTATTTGTGTTGATAAAATGATATGATGATGAGATCACTTACAAGTTTTCCATGGCCCTAAACCCTCAAGCAAGAGCAAGTGCTACAACTATGGTGAGAGAATTATCTAGTACCATCACTCCTAAGATTATTAGAAGGGTGACAACCCTTCCCATAGGAGTCTAGTGGAGAAAAGAAGATAAGTATAGCAGTGCCCTTGCTAAGAAGAATTTCTTCACCAATGATGAGAAACCAATTGAAGACAAAAATGGAGTCAGAAGGAAGAGTCTTCCCTATCCCTGGGATGAGATAGCCTACCACATCCTTAAATTCATTTCTTGTGAAGGAAGATTGAGTGTAATCTATGGCTACCAGTTCAAGCTACTCCATGAATTGAGATTTTGAACCAGATTGCCCATAGCTCAAAGATTTAGTGTGCCTTGTTTTCTCCTACAGCCCATCATGGACATGATCTAGAAGGTGAAAGAGGGAAAGCAACAACAATTAACACACCATGGTCTCATAAATCCAATAGTGGAGGATTCTTTGAATAAATCAAGTGTTCTTATCCTCTAGTCCACATTCAAAGATATGGACAGAGAAGCCTTCCTTAAGACCCAAGTGCTTGCACTTGGAGAGAACACAGCCTCAAGTGTTGAAGAAGAAGAAGGAGAAGGAGAGGAAAGAGAAGAGGAGGAAGAAGTAGAAAAAGAAGAGGTGGAGGTGGGAGATGAAAGAGGAAGAGGAAGAAGAGATGTCTCCAGAGCAGCAAAGGTTGTCTCTTGAACCCACTGAAAAAGAGGCATCTCTGTCGTGGTTGCCTTGAGAACACCCATCAAATCCAAGAAGAAAAGGCATAGACAAACTCCCCTTTATTTTAAAACAAAGAAAAGCACTAGAAATAGCCAAGGGAAGCCTCAAACACCCACAAGGACCCCTATTTTGATTGAAGAATCACCCAGCAAGAGAGAGGAGTTGGAACATATTGAAAGGAAGGTTGAGGAAACCACATCTCCTGGAGCCATCTCAAAGACTCCCATAACCTATGTAAGGAAGCCTGTCACCAGGGAAACCTCCTCTAAACATCCCAAGGTACCTGTCACACTCCAACAGAAAGGAAAAGGCTAGCTACAGGAAACACAGATAGTGATACAGGAAACATAAGCAGTGCTCCAAGAGGAGAAAAAGGAGTCGAAAGAAGGTAAAGGGGTAACACAACAGGTACAGGAGGGAGTAGCTTCTCCAAAAACATTTGAGAGAGATTTTCCATAACTTCAGGAGCCTAGTCCATAGCCCAATTTGAGCTCCTCTTACAATTTCATTGAAGGAGGAAGAGTGATCCCACGGAAAGTTGCAGTCCCTCTCTTCTTTGAGCTTGAAGAAGAGGGAGGAAGAACACATAGGTGGAGATTTCCAAAGCTAAGAAAGTAGAAGATGTGGGCCTTATGGAATAAAAAACCATAGAACTGTGCAAGGAGTTGAGTGAGTTGAGGGATAAAGAATACACCATGAGAACACAACTGTAGGCAGAAAACAAATGGTTGAGGAAGAAATTACAAGAGAAGGAGACTTAATTGGCCACAATGGAAAGCCTCTCCATGGAGGCACTTCAATGTAGACTACCATCCAAATCCTATGCACTTTTCCTAAAATACCAATGGATGCAGTTCCAGATCAATACATTAGCAGAGCATGGGTCCATGCCATTCTAGGACTATAAACAGTTCATTGAGTTGTGTGACAAAAGTGGCATGGAAGATAGAGCCAAATTGGCTGAGTTCTACCTACACAACCTCACCCTCACTGACATGAATGTTTGGGACCCCAATGCAAAATTGGGATACTTGCAACTAATGGCCCTTGCATCATGGATAAGGCATGAGGAAGCCAGGGTTGAGGAGGTGAAAAGAGTATTGGCAAAGGAAGAAAAGGAACCCCTCTACATCAGGGGAGAGAAGATAAGTTCCATGGTTGTAATCAACAATCACAACATCATTTCCAATGATGCTAAGTTGGCACTTGGATACCTTTCCACCCAAGAACAAGCCATCTGTCACTTTGAGGACACTATTAGGATTTTGGAGACAGAGAGACAATAGGCATGTTAGAGTAGGTGGAATTTCTTGCCACACAGTCTCCAAATCAAAGAGTATCACACTCTTAATAGATTGAAAAATGAATTGGCCAAAACACCTCTTTACAAAAGGGCCATGCAAATATTAAAGATGAACTAGATTGGACTAAATCTTAGTCCACATTTTTTGTTGGGTTTACAAGAAGGAAGGCAGGAAGAAGAGGAAAGGAAGCAGTGGGAAAAGACAGAGAAAAATGAAAGCTTATACCCTCGGGAAGAGACACCATCTGCAGAAGCTTGGGATGTCAAAGAGGCCACCAAGGCCATGAAGGACATGGATATAGATGACTAGGTTGCTTAGAGGATGAGAAACAATTTTAGTAGGGGGTGATGATGAGGCTCATCAATAGGTAAACTATATGGGTCACAATGCCATTCTCCAGCTTATTAAATTGTCTTTTCTCACATTTATCCATAGATTTTGTTATATTATACTTAATGTGAGGAGTAAAGATGTGTTACTATGTCATGTGTCCTAATGTGTATTAAATATAGGAATTGGAGCAAGTTTGAGTTGATTTGGGTGCAGGAACTCGGAGTAGACAAGTAAGAGAGATTCTAGGAGGTGGTCTCCCTCCTTAACTCCTCCAATGAGTCGAAGATCTTGTTGAGGCCTCGAAAATCGCTCCAACAACATTGGGGAAAACCACCCGATCCTGACCTTAAATAAATTCCTTTTCCGTTTGGAATAGTGGCTCTGACTGGTTTAACTAGGTCCAGTTACCTTCTCCCAACCACTATCAGCTTTAAATATGTCTTAAAATTCTAATATCTAGGGCCATCAAATCAGTTCTTCGAGCTAATCAGGCAAGAAGAATGATCCTTAAGTTGTTTTTGTGGAACAACCAAACCAACCTAAAGTTTTGCCTCAAAAGAGGACTTCTAGAAATGTAGAATCAATCTAAATGCAAGAAAAAGGAACTAAATCCTAATATTATCTCAATTAGGCAGATATAGATCTAACCCACCTGAGAGCAAGATATTTAATTGATTTGAGATTTAAATATGTTTGGATTACAAGGAATATCAAGCTAACGAAATAGTTCAATTAATTGACATTATGAATACCAAAACATATTCTATTTAGAGACCTCTAAACTGAAATAATCAACCAATAACATTTAGGAAGTAGTTCAAAAAATGATATTGATTGTTAAATCAATAATTCGAATGATTAAACAAGAATATGAGGAAATAGTTCACAGCATATCATTATTTGTTAAATCGGTATTAAAAGATATATTTCTGAGTAAATAGTTACTCAGAAATCAAAATTCAACACATAAGAGCAGAGATAAATAATAACATATGATTGAAACAAATTACTCATACCAAAAATAGTGCACAAATATGAATAAAATAACACATTCCTGCGATTATAAAATTAAACTAGTATTTAAAACAATAATATTAAAAATACCAATTTATTGAATGCATTTCTGTGGCTCTGGTCTCGAACAGTCTTTTACAATGCTTGAACTTGTGCTTTTAAAACTAGAGTAAGAACTCAGATGCACGTTTTTCAACTCACAAAATAAATAGCAATAGTTTATTCCTTCTCATGAAGATGATTTCAGGAGTACAAAGTGCAACTTCTCAAACTTATTTATGAAAATTCCTAAACAATGTTCCAATCGTTTTATTGAGAAAAATGTAAAAGTACAGTAGTGTGAGCTTTCTAGCCTTTCTTCATAAAATTCAGGACTTTATTTCATACAAAAAGTAAGCTTAAATAGCATAAAACAATTGAATCTATTGTGCAAAGTGTTTAGGGCATTTAAATAGATCCCTTCAATACGCTTAAAGAAAAACAGTTTTTGGTAGCAATGTTCTGAAAGTGATTTGTTGTCTTCATCAGCTTTGTTTGTTCCATCGGATTCTCTGGATGTTTGTCTATCTATTTGAACTGAACTATCTCTTATCAGCACAGTTGTCCTCTTCTGTCATGAACCTGAACAAGAAAAACAGGAATTGATACGGTGGAAATAAATGAAACTGATAAGCGAGTTTTCTTTGAAACAAATCACTTTTGCAGGAAATCAAGAAAAACATAGATTCGTAATAAATTACAAACACAACCATTATGGAGATTCAAGCGGAGTGAGATATGTGGTAAGACAAGTCGGACTTTTATGGTTTTATCGCAAAATCTTAATCGCTTTTAGACTGGGGGTTGAATTATCGTCATATTTCAAGCAAGGATAATCCCTATTTGAAATAGACGAAAATTGGAAGAAGACCGAATTGCAATCAGATTAGGTAGAGGAGGAATGGCTTAAGGTTCGTGACTTTTGCAATCGCGTGGACGTGGAATTTATGGATTTCATTGTATAATCATGTTGGGTCCGGCTCTATCGCATATCGCAATAATGAAGCGATATAATACCAACAGTCTTGAAATATTTGTGATTTGTGATATGTGGGGTGACGTAAGGGATGAATTCATGGTGATGTCACTATGATGTGGTATCTGACATGGAAAATGACGCCAAGGATGATTATCGAGTCTAGGGTTTATCAAAAATCGCAATTGCCATGCAAAAAGTTTTAGACTATGATTCTTGTAATTGCGAGGACACTGGGGATATATGAATTAGAGTGAATAATCCCGTCGGGTCTGGGGTTTTATCACAATCGCAATCGGCATGAGGCAGGACCCTTTGGTAACTATGATAGCTCTAGATGCGGGGTTTTATGGTATGAATTTTATAATCCCGTCTAGTTCAGGGCTTTATTGCAATCACAATTATGGAGGGGCGGATGATAAGAGTTGGCCAGGAGATTTGCGATTTGTGATATGTGGGAAGGGATGATGTCATGGTGACATGGCAAATGATGTGGAGGATACACGTGGTAGATTACGTGGAGGATACACGTGGAAAATGACGTGGCGGAATGATGTTTTATCGTATATCACAAAACAGGCAAGAGGCTTAGTGGTTTTTTTGTAGGGGGTTCAAAGTGGTAAGTGGTTTGTGAAGGGGGAGTTCGAAAGAATGGAGGAGTGACATGTAGATATAGGGATTAGATGGGAAAACCATTTTCCGTACCCCCCTTGTGAGAAACTGAAATTTGAGCACAGGGGGGTCCGAAACCATTATCTGTCATTGCTTTGAGTGGATAGATCTGGGTCGTTTATTTTATAAGATAAGTATGGCTTTAGTTTTATCGCAATCGGCATTTGAAAATGAGGAAAACATGACATATGGTTTAAGTCTCGAAAGAGTTGTGATTTGTGATATGCAAGATGACGTCAGGGTGACATCACTATGACGTGGCAGATGACGTGGAACTAACTTGGCAGTTGAAGTCATATCGCAATCAGCATTAGCATGTGGCATGATTTTAGAACTTTTCGATTACGAAATAAGCCTCATACGTGATATTAATATAAGTTGCAATGAATAATCTAGTCAGGTTTGGGCCCTATCGCATATTGCAAACTGCAAAGGGAGCGAGGTATGGATTTAAGTTTTTTTTGCGATAGCCCACGCACATGAGATTAATATGTATTTGTAAGCATTTTTACGTCAAGTCTGGGCTTTATCGCATATTGCAATACGTTGTGTAGAGAGATTTTTGCATTATGTTGATTTATTATGGGATATGCAATGTAGGGTATGGTGGAGTGTTGGAGTTTGCAAAGACTTCAGCTGTTGGAATTCTAAAAAAATCCATTTTATTTTGTTTTTTAATCAAATAACCCATAATGTTAATACTTAAGCCTAAGTATAGTTTGTGTCTCGGGGGCTATTTAATTTGGTTTCTTGGATAATCAAAGACTTTTTTAAAATTGAAGGGTCCCTATTTTAATATAATAAATTTCATAGGAAATTTATAATATATTAAAATGGGATTTGTTTAACAGTACAACAATTGGCGATTCACTAGAAGAACTAGTTATCTCTGATAATAATGAAATTTTCCAAAAATTCAATAAAAATAATTTAAGTGAAAACTATTTTTCGAAATATCTAGATAAATAAAATCACTCTAGCTATAAAACTCATTAAAATTGCAATTTCTTTTAAAAACCTTTTATGAATGAAAAAATCTTATTTACTTGTATCATTCATTAATAAGTTATGAAAAGTAGGGGGGCTCTTACGACTTAGCTTATAATGTACTCATTCGTCACATGTAGAACCACTGCTACCAGCAAGTGTTCATAGCCCCAACAGGGATACCTTTTAACCAACAACAATCCAGTATCCCATCCATTTAATAGTGCAATAATTAGAGGTAAATTTTATTTTCCTTTTCTTTTCTTTTTTTATGCTAAAATCCATTGTCCTAGTTAAGTGGCCAGATAATGACAATGCCATTCGCCGATAACAATCAAACTGAACAAGTTGGCTCGTGATGAGACCCTTGTCTTGAAATTAAAAATCATAAGCCATTACCCTGATTTGGTGTTCAATGTGGTAATTTCAGTTTAATTGGTTCCCTATGAACATGGTAAGCAGGCTCATGATGAGACCTCTTATCTTTTTAGATTTTTTTTTATATTTTAGAATTACACTCCAAATTTTTCATTTTTAATGGATGGTGAGGATTTTTGACTCCTTAAGAGTTTTGGATGAAAAATCCGAGTTTAAAGTGTTTTAGTCATAAGACGGTCTTTACTTTTAAGGATAACCTCTTTTGACTGAAACTAGATTAAAAGGATATACTTTTTTAGGTTTTTAAAGATTTTACAACTTAATGAAAAAAATTCAGATTTAATATTTTTTATCTAATTTTCAATTTTCATAACCACTTCCTGAAAAATTCCTACTTTCAAATTGAAAAATCATAAAATGGTTTTCAAGAGATGTTGATGAAAGGCCAAGAGTATGTCATTTAACATTATTATTTAAAAGAAAAAGTAAATGTGATCTGAATTCTCAAAATATAACCATTCAAAAGTATGATGATAAAATCACTTAGAACCAAATCTAAAAGGAAGACTTCACAAAAAAATTTAAGCAAATTTCTTGACAAAAGAGGAAAAAGATAATGAAGAAAACATTCCTTCCTATGTCGAAATCTAGATAAATCAAATTTGCATAGTTAAAATCATTTAGTAATAATCCAGTTTGAATGAGGAAATTTGCTATTTATTTATCTTCTTTTTTTAAAGTAGAACTTTGAAAAAAAGTGTTTTAACCATTTTCTAATCAGAGTAATTCTTTTGAAGAAAAAGATTAAGGTTTAGAAGTTCCCCATTTTGGTTGATTCGATGAAAATCGGTACTGCTTGTTTGAGCTCGCAATTTGATCTGGTGAAGGTGTGAAAATGCTTTTGAAGAGCAGCAAAAGAGAGTTACATATCAGCAAAAAAAACAAAACGAAACAAAACAAAAACTAAATCTAAAAAGTGAAGAAATGAATGAAAGTGAGTATATGAGACTTACCATTGAATAATTTCATTTAATCTTAATGGAAAGATATGAATTTCTCCAATGCAAGGCAATTAACTCAAAATCATTATTTATTAAATCTTATCTAAACTAATCTACTCCTAATTCTAACTTAATGAAGGAAACATGACTATGTATAATCATATTTCCAATGTAACCATTCTCTTGATTTATTACCTACCTGTATGTACAAGTCAAACGTTAGTAAAAATATGATAAGAATAACCAAAATAAAACAAAATTTATTATTTACATCTAATTTGAAATTATGTACACAAATAAATTTATTTGAAACTAACATGTTATTAAACCATCTCTTTTGGAAATCATTCTCTAAGGAAATATCTATGGGATCATCAAAGAATGGATGAATATTTATTAGAAAATGAAAGCTTTCCAAAGGAGATGATGGAAAAGAATGTTGTGAAGGAAGAACGCTCTCAAGATTTAAATTTGACTGATGATAAAATGATTGGAATGAATTTCTGAATGTCGAATTAAATTGGAAACAATATAATTTTGATATTCAAGATTATGAGAAACCAATTCATTATTTTCACTTAATAAATCTCGTTGATATTCAATATTGAGAGATTTAACATGCTTGCAAAAATAAAATAAAAGGATGGAAAAAAAAATGTTATGAAAGCTAAAAAAACAAAATAATTTTACAAGCCAATTCTGGAACCTATCGTGGATTTCAGCCAATGAATTGCCACTAAAAAGACATTCCCTGAAAAATTTAAAAATGTGAATTTCTAAAAGAGAATCATAATGAAATATATTAGAAACTCGCAGAATTAATTCATCAAAATTCTCAAAACTACGTTTGTGTTCATGAGACAAAATTAAAGCATGTGAACCTTCATGAAATAAATCAATTTTCAAAATTGTCGCAGTTTGTACAAGATGTGATTCTTTGTCATTATCATGATAATCATCATAAATTACCTTCTTATGAAAATCAAATGACTGATCTGAAATAACAGAATCAGAAAATACAAAAGAAGAAGATTTTGCAATTAAAGGATTATCATTCAAATGATTGGTAGATGTAGAATTTTTAGCACAAGAACTAGGAAAATTATCAACTAAAAGATTAGCATGATCATCATTAACTATACTCTGATTTGAAAATACATCACAATAAAGAAAATAATGCATTCCGGAATATAATGACAGTTGAAATGAATCATTTATAGAACTTTCTGTATTATAATCTAGGTTTAAGGAAATTCTTTCAATTGAAGTTACATGTTCTGAATTTTCTAAAGTTTCCTTCAAAGAAGATAAATTGATGTGTTCATTTTTCAAGTCTTGTAGATTGGATTTTATTGGACCTACTTATTGATCACATGTGTTATTAAATTTTGTTTCAATTGCATCATCAAAAAGAAAATGAGAATTGAAATTTTCTAAAGAAGAACATTGTGATTCAATTATAGTTTTAGGTTCGGGTTCCATAAAACAATTTAGTGATTCAAGACTAGTTAATGAATTAGATGTGTCTTGTTCTTCATTAATTGATTCATTGTTTTCAATATAGGAAGAAACAAGAGAAGTGAAATGTCCAATTAAATATTCAATTGAAGGAAAATCATCTTAATTAAATCTATAACAAAATGACCAAAATCTATTATAAAAATCATCTAAAGATTCATTATCATACATGTAAAGATTATCTAATTCTAAACACAAACTATTGTGACTATAATTTTGATGTGCTTTGAGAAATACTTAGAAAAAATGTTTCCATGAATAAATCGACTTCTCGGAAAGCACCAAGAACCATTTGCGGATCCGTCCTCTGAATGTGAGAGTGAAAAGCCTGCAGATCTCATTATCAATGATTATATCAAAAGATTTACATATATTAACAAAACCAACAATTTGATTTAATGCATAAACATTACTCTCACCATCAAACTTTAATTGTCACAAGGACTCAATCTGCTTCTTGGGCATGCCTCCTGTACGCTTAGGTGAACTGAATGCATGACCAAGTGTAGGAATGTATATGGGAGCCATGATTAGTTAAAAAATGATATAACAAAATTTAAATGAATAAATAATTCAAGGCCCTCCTTCTAGCGCCAAAAATGTTGACGCCTCAAAAATCATTGCAACAATATTAGGGAAAACCACTTGGTCTGAACCTTAGAGTAGTTCCTTTTCTGTTTGGAATAGTGGCTCTGACAGGTTTAACTAGATCAAGTTACCTTCTCCCAACCACTATCAACTTTAAATATGTCTTCAGCTGCTAATAGATAGGGCCATCAATCAATTCTTTGAGTTGATCAAGCAAGAAGAATGATCCTTAAATTGTTTTGTGGAACAACCAAACCAATCTAAAGTTTTGCCTCAAAAGAGGAATTCTAGAAATGTAGAATTAATCTAAATGCAAACTAATTCTAAAATGCAAGAAAAATGAACTAAATCATAATCCTATCCCAATTAGGTAGATATAGATCTTACCCAACCGAGAGCAAGATATTTAATTGATTTGGGATTTAAATATGTTTGGCTTATAATGAATATCAATCTAATGAAATAGTTCAATTAACTGACATTATGAATACCAAAACATATTTTATTTTAACTAAAATAATCAACCAATAACATATAGGAAGTAGTTCCCAAAATGATATTGATTGTTATATCAATAATTCAAATGATTAAACAAGAATAGGAGGAAATAGTTCACAGCATATCATTATTTGTTAAATCGGTATTAAAAGACAGATTTCTGAGTAAATAGTTACTCATAAATCAGAATTCAACACATAAGAGAAGAGATAAATAATAACATATGATTGAGACAAATTACTCATACCGACAATAGTGCACAAATATGAATAAAATGACACATTCCTGTGATTATAAAATTAAACTAGTATTTAAAACAATAGCATTAAAATTATCAATCTATTGAATGCATTTCTCTAGCTCTGGTCTCCAATAGTCTTTTACAATGCTTGAACTTGTGCTTTTAAAACTAGAGTTGTAATAGTATGAACTCATATGCACGTTGTTCAGCTCATAAAAGAAATAGCAACAGTTTATTCCTTCTCACGAAGATGATTTCAAGAATACAGAAGTGCAACTTCTCGAAATTGTTTATGAAAATTCCTAAACAATGTTCCAGTTGTCCTATTGAGAAAAATGTGAAAGTACAGTAGTGCGAGATTTCTAACCTTTCTTCATAAAATTCAGGACCTTTATTTCATACAACAAGTAAGTTAAATAGCAGAAAACAACTAAATCTATTTTGCAAAGCATTAAGGGCATTTAAACAGATCCCTTCAATACGCTTAAAGAAAAACAGTTTTTTGGTAGCAATGTTCTGAAAGTGAGTTGTTGTCTTCATCAGCTTTGTTTTTTCCATCGGATTCTCTAGATATTTGCCTGTCTATTTGAACTGAACGTTCACTTATCGACACAGTTGTCCTCTTCTATCATGAACCTGAACAATAAAAACAGGAATCGATAAGCTAGAAATAGATGAAACTGATAAGTGAGTTTTCTTTGAAACAAATCACTTTTGTAGGAAATCAGGAAAAACGTAGAGTCGTGATAAATTACGAGCAAAACCGTCATGGAGAGTCATGCGGAGTGAGGTCTGTGGTAAGAAAAGTTAGACTTTAACGGTTTTATTGCAAAATTGTAATTTCTTTTAGACCAGGGGTTGAATTATCGTCATATTTCAAGCAAGGAGAATCCCTATTTGAAATAGATGAAAATTTGAATAAGACCAAATCGCAATCAGAATAGGTAGAGGATGAATGGCTTAAGGTTCGTGACTTTTGCGATCGCGTGGATGCGGGAATTTATGGATTGCATAGTAAAATCCCGTTGGGTCCAGCTCTATCGCATATCACAATAACGAAGCGGTATAATACCAACAGTCTTGAAATATTTGTGATTTATGATATGCAGGATGACGAAATAGATAATGTCACTATGATACGGTATCTAACATGTAAAATGACGTCACAGATGATTATCAAGTCCGAGGCTTATCGTAAATCGCAATCGGCGTGCGAAAAGTTTTAGACTATGATTCTTGCGATTGCACGGACGCGGGGGATTTATGAATTAGAGTGAATAATCTTGTTGGGTCTGGGGATTTATCGCAATCACAATCAGCATGAGGCAGGACCCTTTGGTAACTATGATAGCTCTAGATGCAGGGTTTTATGATATGGATTTTATAATCCCGTCTGGTCTGGGGCTTTATAGCAATCACAATTATGGAGGGGCAGATGATAAGAGTTACCCAGAAGATTTGCAATTTGCGATATGCAGGAAGGGATGACGTCATGGTGACGTGGCAGACGATGTGGAGGATATACGTGGCAGATGACGTGGCAGAATGATATGTTATTGTAGATCACAAAACAAGCGAGAGACTTAGTGGTTTTTTCGGAGCGGGTTCGAAGTGGTAAGTGGTTTGTGAAGGGGGGAGTCTGAAAGAATGGAGGAGTGACACGTAGAGATAGGGATTAGACAGAAAAACCACTTTTCATACCCCCCTCGTGAGAAACTTAAATTTGAGCGCAGGGGGGTCTGAAACCATTATCTATCATTGATTTGAGCGGATAGATTTGGGTCGTTTATTTTATAAGATAAGTCTGGCTTTAGTTTTATCACAATCGAAATTCAGAAAGGAGGCAAACATGACATATGGTTTAAGTCCCGAAAGAGTTGTGATTTGCGATATGTGGGATGACATCAGGGTGACGTCACTATGACGTGGAAGTTGAAGTCATATCGCAATCAGTATTAGCATGAGGCATGATTTTATAACTTTGCGATTGCGATATAAGCCCCAGACGTGATATTAATATAAATTGTAGTGAATAATCTAGTCGAGTTCGGGCCTTATCACATATCGTAATCAGCAAAGGGAGCGGGGTATGAATTTAAGTTATTTTTTGTGATAGCCCACGGATGCGATATTAATGTATTTTTCCATCGGGTCCGGGCTTTATCGCATATTGCAATATGTGGTGTAGAGGGGTTTTTGCATTACGTTGATTTATTATGGGATATGCGATGCGGGGTATGGATTCGATATGGGGTATGGTGGAGTGTTGGAGTTTGTAAAGACTTCAACCGTTGGGAATCTTAAAGAATCCATTTTATTTTGTTTTTTAATCAAATAACCCATAATGTTAATACTTAAGCCCAAGTATATTTTGTGTCTCGAGGGCTATTTAATTTGGTTTTTTGGATAATCAAAGACTTTTCTAAAATTGAAGGGTCCCTATTTTAATATAATAAATTTCATAGGAAGTTTATAATATATTAAAATGGGCTTTGTTGAATATGTTAGCCTCATGCTGCAGCAGGTTAATCATCTTTCATGATCGACATGTTTACATGCCAAATATGTCGTACTATGCATGCTGCAATGCTCCATATTTGCTACAGATGACCAGAGAAGTATCCATGAAGGTGTGCCAGTTTTAATGCTACTGCTTTGTTCCAGTTTTGATAAGTAATCCATTTTGATCATTTTTCAGTTAAGGGTAGGCCAAACAGCTTAATCTTGGCCTCCCTAGGTTTCAATTTCATGTTGTAGAATATAGAGAATGAGCATCTCTCCAAACAGATTAATCTTGGCAGATTTGTAGTTAGGTAGAGAAACAAGGGTGCTCAACAGCTTAATATGAGCCCCTGGATGCAATAAGTGTAGTTGTAGATAGGAGGACAGTAAGAAGAAAAGAACAAAAAGCTGGGTATGCTAGTTCAAGTGCACCCAAACCAAAAAGAAGAGAAAATGCTAGGTGAGTAGGTCGGGTAGGTAGCTTTGTGGTTGCAGAATCATGGCTTGTGATCCATTTCATATTGTCAAGTGTTATATCTATCATATCACAAGTTGAAGGCAGTTTTTCAGTTGGAGGACTTCAATAAATGCATGTCTAACTTCCCCTTCTTCCTCTTTCCCAAAATCACTCACTAACTTCCCCTAAAAGAGGTCAAGATCTGCTTGATACCTCTTAGATTCATCATGTTCCATATCATTTTCCTTGGTGAAGATCTGCTTCACTCAAGGAATGTCCATACTCCTTCTATAAGTCATTTTCCCTCTTAATAGCCTAAGATTCACATACTTAGCGCTTTCTTATCACTTGTCATGTTAACTACTAACACTACTATATAGCTCCCTATTTATTTTCCCTTCCCCTACTAAAACTATGTATATAACTCCCCTATATACTTATCCTCTCCCCCTGGTTGAAAAATAACCATATACATCCTCGGGAATTGCTAAGTTTATCTGAAACTCAGCAAGAACCCTCATTGACCCCTCTAACCATCTTCCAAATGCAAAAGGACTCATTCCTTTGCATAGTTTACCTTCATATGTATAAAAATCATCCCTTTGGCCTTGGTTTGCCTTTATAAGGCATGAAACCCTCTTTGGCCACTAAACCCTCTCAAAACACATCACATTCCTCCTAAATGCCTTTGGACTCCTTCCAAGGCATGAAAGTTGCCAAAAACCATGCAAAAATCATTAAAAACCTTCTAAAAATGAAAAAATCCTCCCTTTTTGGCTATCAGACCCCTTCCGATGCCTTAGAATCCATCCGAAACACCAAAGGCTACCCCTCCGAATTCATTTTTCCTTTGCATTTTCACAAAATGCATTCTCCGATGAGAAAAGAATCTATTTGGTCCCCCTCTGATGCGATATCGCTATCGGGAGGGGGCAGTGGCATATTATAAGCGAAAATGGCTAAGTCTCAAGGCATGGGTTATAATGGGCCGTCGATCGCCGATACAGCAATCAAATCTCAGCCGTCCATTGCCCCCGCCGATCCAATGGCCCGGATCATTTCAGCGATCACATATATGTCAACCCTCTGCCCCGCCTATTGCCGAAATCCCGATATAATCGCAGCCATCCATTTTTGGGCACCAGATCAATGGCCCATATTTAATCACATCACTCCCATATGGCTCCGACCAGCGGAGCCGAAAAGTAATAAAGCGCGGCATAAATATATTTCGGGTCCGATGGGTTTCGGCGTTTTTATGTGGCAGCCTCATGACCCCGCCGATAGCGAAATGCCGACGTAATCTCTACCGTCCATCACCATCACCAAATCAACGGCCCATGTTTGTTCGACGAACACCCCTTATGTTTGGCTCTGATATTCCGGAGCCGAAATATTATAAAGGCGGGTCTTATAAAAGCCATCGGGTCCGTAAGGTCCCCGGGCACAGCGAAAGGAGAGGGCTCCCGACGGGCCGGAGCCGAATTAGTTTATAAGGGCAGTTTTAAGGGATTTCGGGTCCGCATATTGATTTTGTTAAAATCCGCCGATATGAAATCGCCGACGGACCGGACCCGATCTCCATAAAGAAAGGGCATATAAGCATTTCGGGTCCGCGGCATTTCGGAGGTTTTATGTGTTGGGACCAATGGTCCGCCCCGATGCGATTTAGCACCAGCCATTGGATCGGCCCGCGCCGGATCCAACGGCCAGCATTCAATCTTATGAACAGTAATCACTCCCGCCCCAATTTTGATGGATTTTCACGTTTAAAGCATTTTTTGCCTTATAGGAGGGAAAAGGGCCATTTTCTTTTTAAACAGTTCGGCGCTCGTGCCCGCCCGCCTCCAAAAGAAACATGGCATTCTTTAGTCCATATTTGATCGCTCCAGGCCCAAAATAGCTCCAAATTGCAGGATTTTGGCCTCGGCGTGCCTCCAGCATCCAGTCTTCCGCCAGTTAGCAGTTGTTCATCATTTTTAGTACCATTTTTGATCGGCCAGCGCCGATAGCGTTCCAAAGGCCACGGAGGACATTAGCAGCAGTTATTTTTGCATTAAAAGGAAGAAAGGGGGCGATGGGACAGTTTAAAGAGTATCAGTGGTGAGAAAAGGCTCAAGTGCATGTCAAAGGGTATCGGGAAAGCGACAGACAGTATCAGTATTGCGGATTCAAAGTAGATGAAGGCAGAAAGGCCCCAGTAGTTATAGCAAAGCATCATTGAGCTGTAATGGCTCACCAACTCGCAGATTTGGGCCATTTAAGGCAACAGGACCACTTGAAGGCAGATTAAAGGATTTCAACGCAGATTTATGACAAGTACAATGGTCCCAGTCGCATTTTGGAGCAACGCTGCTTCCTTAATTACGCAGTTATCACACAGAGGACAGCTCGTGGCTCAAGGCACTCTTTCAGTCCATTTTTGAAGCTGCAGGACCATGTGCAGCCCTAAAGAACCATTTTGATGAGGCTACTCCCTCATGCGCAGCTGTTTTAAGTTATTGCATGCATTTATTTCCAGCATAGATTAGGATCAATGACATTGACTGCACAGATCTCTTTTGATCTTTTTTCAGAGATATTTTTGAGATATTTTTCCCCCTTGACAGCTGTTCAAGGGAAGTTTGTAGCTATTTTTCTTTATATACCACCCTATGCACAGTTTTAAGGGTTGGTCGATAACTTCCTCTAGACTTGCATTGTATTTTCTGAGTCTCTATAATCAAAGATCGCTGGAATGTTTGGGAGATGAACTGACTGTTGTGTTTTAATGTCTAAAGAGTGACTATGGAATCCTAATGCTTCTACATAGCCCAATAAGTGTTTCTTATCTCTGTTTACAGTTTATATGTTTTATGCCATCATTGTTTCACTATCTAAATAGCAGAAAGAAAGAATAGTTCAGAGCTCACTTAGTTGTATTCTGTTCTCAATTTATGTGATTTATCTATGTTTTCCTCTGAATTAGTCCTGAATATGAATACTGATTTGCTCATATTTACACTAGTTCCTTCATATATGAATGTTGTTTAGGAATCCTTGATTGCTCCTATATAAATGTTCATTCACCTTCCCTCTGTTAGCATAATGAGAGCTACTTAGTTGCCTTTCATTCACTGACCTTCGTTCCATCTTTATTCTAGCTCGATATTGTTTTATGTGTAGCTATCCTACTCTGTATTCCTCTTGTGACCAAGAAAACGCAACAGCAAGCCCAATCCACGACTCCATGCCCAATGGTTTGAACTTCTCACACTATGCATCCCAACTCTGTTTGAAAGAATCCTCCATCCCATCAAAATCAAAACAAAACCCAAGAAAATCATAACTAGCCTAAAATCAACCCAAAACAAAGCTAAATTATATAGAGAGAGCCCTCTCTGATTGCAGGTAGGCTAGGATATGCAGTCCAAAGATTGGTTTGTGGTTACCTCAGCCGTATTCTTTAAGGGGCTTTAAGGACAACCTGAGTGATAACAGAATAGTTCAACAATTGGCGATTCACTAGAAGAACTAGCTAACTCTAATAATAATGAAATTTTCCAAAAATTCAGTAAAAATAATTTAAGAAGTGAAAACTATTTTTCTAAATATCTACATAAATAAAATTACTCTGGCTATAAAACTCATTAAATTACAATTTCTTTTAAAACTTTTGTGAATGAAAATTTCTTATTTACTTGTATCAGTCAATAATCAGTTGTAAAAATAAAGTAGGGGGCCTTTTACAACTTAGCTTATAATGTACTCATTCGCCACATGTAGAGCCATTGCTCCCAGCAAGCGTTCATAGCCCTGACAGGGATACCTTTTAACCAACAACAATCTAGTTTCCCATCCATTTAGTAGTGCAATAATTAGAGGTAAATTTTATTTTCCTTTTCTTTTCTTTTTTTATGCTAAAAATCCATTGTCCTAGTTTGGTGGCCAGATAATGACAATGCCATTCACCGGTAACAATCAAACTGAACAAGTTGGCTCATGATGAGACCCCTTGTCTTGAAATTAAAAATTGTAAGCCATTACACTGATTTGGTGTTCAACGTGGTAATTTCAGTTTAATTGGTTACCTATGAACATGGTAAGCAGGCTCGTGATGAGACCTCTTATCTTTTTAGATTTTTTTTTATATTTTAGAATTACACTCTAAAAATTTCATTTTTAATGGATGGGGACGATTGTTGACTCCTTAATAGTTTTGGATGAAAAATACGAGTTGAAAGTGTTTTAGTCGGTCTTTACTTTTAAGGATAACCTTTTTTTACTGAAACTAGAGTAAAAGGATATAATTTTTTAGGTTTTTAAATATTTTACAACTTAATGGAAAGTTTTCAAAGTTAATAATTTTTATCTAAATTTCAATTTTCATAACCACTTCCTGAAAAATTCCTACTTTCAAATTGAAAAATCATAAAATGGTTTTCAAGAGATGTTGATGAAAGGCCAAGAGTATGTCATTTAACATTATTATCTAAAAGAAAAAGTAAATGTGATATGAATTCTCAAGATATAACCATTCACAAGTATGATGATAAAATCATTCAAAACCAAATCTAAAAGGAAAACTTTACAAAATTGTTTATGCAAATTTCTTAACAAAAGAGGAAAAAGATAACGAAGAAAACATTCCTTCTTATGCTAAAATATAGATAGATCGAATTTGCAAAGTTAAAAGCATTTAGTAATACTTCAGTTTGAATGAGGAAATTTTCTATTTATTTATCTTCTTTTTTTAAAGTAGAACTTTGAAAAAAAGTGTTTTAACCATTTTCTAATCAGAGTAATGCTTTTGAAGAAAAAGATTAAGGTTTAGAACTTCCCCATTTTGGTTGATTCGATGAAAATCGTTATTGCTTCTTTGAGCTCGCAATTTGATCTGGTGAAGGTGTGAAAATGCTTGTGAAGAGCTGCAAAAGAGAGTTACATATCAGCAACAACAACAACAAAAACAAACTAACTAACTAACTAATTAAATCTAAAAAGTGAAGAAATGAATGAAAGTGAGTATATGAGACTTACCATTGAATAATTTCATTTAATCTTACTGGAAAGATATGACTTTCTCCAATGCAAGGCAATTAACTCAAAATCATTATTTATTAAATCTTATCTAAACTAATCTACTCCTAATTCTAACTTAATGAAGGAAACATGACTATGTATAATCATACTTCCAATGTAACCATTCTCTCGTTTTATTACCTACCTGTATGTACAAGTCAAATGTTAGTAAAAATATGATAAGAATAACCAAAATAAAACAAAATTTATTATTTACATCTAATTTGAAATTATGTACAAAATAAATTTATTTGAAACTAACCTGTTATTAAACCATCTCTTTTGGAAACCATTCTCTAAGAAAATATCTATGGGATCATCAAAGAATGGATGAATAATTATTAGACAATGAAAACTTTCTAGAGGAGATGATGGAAAAGCATGTTGTGAAGTGAGAACACTCTCAAGATTTAAATTTGACTAATGATAAAATGATTGGAATGAATTTTTGAATGTCGAATTAAATTGGAAACCAAATAATTTTGATATTTAGGATTATGAGAAACCAATTCATCATTTTCACTTAATAAATCTCGATGATATTCAATATTGAGATATTTAACATGCTTGCAAAAAGAAAAGAAAATAAAATAATAGGATGGAAAAATGTTAAATTGTTATGAAAGCTAAAACTACAAAATAATTTTACAAGGCAATTTTGGAACCTATCGTGGATTTCAGTCAATGAATTGCCACTAAAAAGACATTCCCTGAAAAATTTAAAAATGTGAATTTCTAAAAGAGAATCATAATGAAATACATTAGAAACTCACAAAATTAATTCTTCAAAATTCTCAAAACTAATTTTGTGTTCATGAGACAAAATTAAAGCATGTGAATCTTCATGAAATAAATCAATTTTCAAAATTGGCGCAATTTGTACAAGATGTGATTCTTTGTCATCATCATGATAATCATCATAAATTACCTTCTTCTTATGAAAATCAAATGATTGATCTGAAATAACAGAATCAGAAAATATAAAAGAAGAAGATTTTGCAATTAAAGGATTATCATTCAAATGATTGGTAGATGTAGAATTTTTAGCACAAGAACTAGGAAAATTGTCAACTAGAAGATTAGCGTGCTCATCATTAACTATACTCTGGTTTGGAAAGACATCATGATAAAGAAAATGATGCATTCAGGAATATAATGAGAGCTTAAATTAATCATTTATAGAAATTTCTGTATTATAATCTAGGTTTAAGGAAATTCTTTCAATTGAAGTTACATGTTCTGAATTTTCTAAAGTTGCCTTCAAAGAAGATAAATTGATGTGTTCATTTTTCAAGTCTTGTAGATTGGATTTTATTGGACCTACTTGTTGATCACATCCGTTATTAAAATTTGTTTCAATTGCATCTTCAAAAAGAAAATGAGAATTGAAATTTTCTAAAGAAGAACATTGTGATTCAATTATAATTTTAGGTTTGGGTTCCATAAAACCGTTTATTTATTCAAGACTAATTAATGAATTAGATGTGTCTTGTTCTTCATTAATTGATTCATTGTTTTCAGTATGGGAAGAAACAATAGAAGTGAAACGTCCAATTAAATCTTCAATCGAAGGAAAATTATCTTAATGAAATCTATAACAGAATGACCAAAATCTATTATAAAAAGCAAGTAAAGGTTCATTATCATACATGTAAAGATTATCTAATTCTAAACACAAACTATTGTAACTGTAATTTTGATGTGATTTGAGAAATACCTCGAAAAAATGTTTCCATGAATGAATCGACTTCTTGGGAAGCACTAAGAACCATTTGTGGATCCATCCTCTAAATGTGAGAGTGAAAAGCCTACAAATCTCATTATGAATGATTATATTAAAATATTTACACATATTAACAAAACCAGCAATTTGATTTAATGCAAAACCATTACTCTCACCAGTGAAATTTAATTGTGACAAGGACTCAATCTTCTTCTTGGGCATGCCTCGTGTAGGCTTAGGTGAACTGAATGCATGACCAAGTGTAGGAATGTATATGGGAGCCATGATTAGTTAAAAAATTATATAACAAAATTTAAAAAAAAATAAATCATTCAAGACCCTCCTAGCACCAAAAATTTTGAGGCCTCGAAATATGCTACAACAATATTGGGGAAAACCACCCGGTCTGGACCTCAAAGCAGTTCCTTTTTTGTTTGGAATAGTGGCTCTGACTGGTTTAACTAGGTCCAATTACATTCTCCCAACCACTATCAGCTTTAAATATGTCTTCAATTGTTAATAGCTAGGGCCATCATATCAATTCTTCGAGTTGATCAGGCAAGAAGAATGATCCTTAAGTTGTTTTTGTGTAACAACCAAACCAATCTAAAGCTTTGCCTCAAAAGATGACTTATAGAAATGTAGAATTAATCTAAATGCAAACTAATTCTAAAATGCAAGAAAAAGGAACTAAATCCTAATCCTATCTCAATTAGGTAGATATAAATCTAACCCAACTAAGAGAAAGATATTTAATTGATTTGGGATTTAAATATGTTTGGCTTATAATGAATATCAAGCTAACGAAATAGTTCAGTTAACTGACATTATGAATACCAAGACATATTCTATTTAGAGACCGCTTAACTGAAATAATCAACCAATAACATTTAGGAAGTAGTTCACAAAAAGATATTGATTGTTAAATTAATAATTCAAATGATTAAACAAGAATAGGAGGAAATAGTTCACAACGTATCATTATTTGTTAAATCAGTATTAAAAGACAGATTTCTAAGTAAATAGTTACTCAGAAATCAAAATTCAACACATAAGAGCAGAGATTAATAATAACATATGATTGAGACAAATTACTCATACCGACAATAGTACACAAATATGAATAAGATGACACATTCTTGTGATTATAAAATTAAACTAGTATTTAAAACAATAGTATTAAAAATACCAATTTATTGAATGCATTAATCTGGCTCTGGTCTCCAACAGTATTTTGCAATGCTTGAACTTGTGCTTTTAAAAATAGAGTTGTAATAGTACGAACTCATATGCATGATGTTCAGCTCATAAAAGAAATAGCAATAGTTTATTCCTTCTCATGAAGATGATTTCAAGGGTACAAAAGTGCAACTTCTCGAAATTCTTTACGAAAATTCCTAAACAATGTTCTAGTCGTTCTATTGAGAAAAACGTGAAAGTACAGTAATGCGAGCTTTCTGGCCTTTCTTCATAAAATTCAGGAACTTTATTTCATACAACAAGTAAGCTTAAATAGCAGAAAACAACTAAATCTATTGTGCAGACCATTGAGGGCATTTAAACAAATCCCTTCAATACGCTTAAAGAAAAATAGTTTTTTGTTAGCAATGTTTTGAAAGTGATTTGTTTTCTTCATCAGCTTTGTTTGTTCCATCGGATTCTTTGGATGTTTGTCTACCTGTTTGAACTGAACTATCGCTTATCAGCATATTTGTCCTCTTCTATCATTAAACTGAATAAGAAAAATAGGAATCGATAAACATGAAATAAATGAAACTGATATGCGAGTTTTATTTGAAACAAATCACTTTTACAGGAAATCAGGAAAAATGTAGATTCGTAATAAATTCCAAACACAACCATCATGGAGAGTCATGTGGAGTGAGGAATGTGGTAAGACAAATCAGACTTTTATGGTTTTATCACAAAATCGCAATCACTTTTAGACCGGGGGTTGAATTATCATCATATTTCAAGCAAGGAGATTCCCTATTTGAAATAGATGAAAATATAAATAAGACCAAATCGCAATCGGAATGGGTAGAGGAGGAATGGCTTAAGTTTTGTGACTTTTGCGATTGCACGAACACGGGAATTTATGGATTTCATTGTATAATCCCATTGGGTCCAGCGATATCGCATATCGCAATAATGGAGCACTACAACATGTAAGGGATGGCATCATGGTGACGTCACTATGACATGGTATCTAACATGGAAAATAACATCACGGATGATTATCAGGTCCGAGGCTAATTGCAAATCGTAATTGACATGCAAAAAAATTTAGACTATGATTCTTACGATTGTGCAAATGCGACGGATTTATGAATTGGAGTGAATAATCTCGTCGGGTTCGGGGCTTTATCACAATCACAATCAGCATGAGGCAAGACCCTTTGGTAACTATTATAGCTCAGGATGCAAGGTTTTATGGGATGGATTTTATAATCACGTCTGGTCCGGGGCTTTATCGCAATCACAATTATGGAGGGGCAAATGATAAGAGTTGGCTAGGAGATTTTTGATTTGCGATATGTGGGAAGGGATGACTTCATGGTGATGTGACGGATGACATGGAGGATCCACATGGAAGATGACGTGGCGGAATGATGTGTTATCGTAGATTGCAAAACAGGCGGGAGGCTTAGTGGTTTTTTCGGAGGGGGTTCAAAGTGGTAAGTGGTTTGTGAAGGGGAGGGTCCAAAAGAATGGAGAAGTGACACGTAAAGATAGGGCTTAGATGGGAAAACTGCTTTTTGGACTCCCCCCCCCCCCCCCCGGCGCCCAAGAAACTTAAATTTGATCGTAGGGGGGTCCGAAACCATTATCTGTCGTTGATCTAAGCGGATAGATCTGGGTCATTTATTTTATAGGATAAGTTTGCCTTTAGTTTTATTGAAATCAGCGTTCAGAAAGGAGGCAAATATAGCATATGGTTTAATTCCCGAAAGAGTTGTGATTTTCGATTTGTGGGATGACATCAGGGTGACATCACTATGATGTGGCGGATGACGTGGAGTGATGACATCGCAGATGACGTGGAACTGATGTGGCAGCTGATGACATATCACAACTGGCAATCGGGATCATATCACAATCGACATTAGCATGAGGCATGATTTTAGAACTTTGTGATTGCAATATAAGCCTCGGACGCGATATTAATATAAATTACAGTGAATAATCTAGTCGACTAAGGGCCTTATCGCATATTGCAATCAGCAAAGGGAGCGGGGTATGGATTAAATTTTTTTTTTTGATAGCCTGCAGACGTGATATTAATATGTATTTGCATGTATTTCCCTGTCAGGTCCGGGCTTTATCGCATATCTCAATACGTGGTGTAGAGGGGTTTTTGTGTTATGTTGGTTTATTATGGGATATGTGATGCGGGGTATGGCGAAATGTTGGAGTTTTTAAAGACCTCAACCTTCGAGAATCTTCAAAAATCTATTTTATTTTGTTTTTCAAATTTCAATCAAATAACCCATAAATTTTAATAGTTAAGCCTAAGTACAGTTTGTGTCTCGGGGGCTATTTAATTTGGTTTTTTGGATAATCAAAGACTTTTCTAAAATTTAAGGGTCCCTGTTTTTATATAATAAATTTCATAGGAAAATTATAATATATTAAAATGGGGTTTGTTGAACAGTACAATAGATCTCCCATTATATCTCATCAACTCGAATTCACTAGCAACCAAGTGAAGGAACATTTAGACCCACCTATATTCGAGTTAGGGAGCCAAGTATCCCTATTTTCTAGGGAGATGTTGGTAGCTCCATTTTTGTATAAATAAGCAAGCTAGGGGACTCATTAGGATTCGAATTTTTGATAGCCAAAGAGGCCATTTTAGCTGCAACACATTTTGACTATTATGTTATGATGTATTTGACACTTCTTGAATAATAATGAGAAATTTTGTTTTGATCCAACACTGAGTTGACTCAGAGGGTTGAAGCTCTTGGGTTAGGGCCCAACCCTAGCAACAGAAGTTCCTCTCTTGTATTTATATTCTTATGTTAGAATGTTGATTAGTTGTTGCAGTTTATTCATGTCCCTTTTAGCTTAAAAGATTGATTAAGTTGTTGGTTTATTCATGCTTCCATTAGTTTAAAGGATCAATTAGTTGTTGCAGTGAAATAGATTAAAAAACATCCAAAATATTGTGACAGTGACCCCCATCTCATCTCCATCATGGGATCATGATTAGAGGACCCCACTCTCACAACCCAAAAACAGAGTTTGACTTTCTTTTTGTCGATTGCATAGACTAAGTTCCAGTCTTAGTTAGATAGTTATTTATGATTTCTTGGAAATATTACAGTTTTTATGATGCTTCTTATGATTTTTGTAGCTTAGAAGGTAGGTCCTTTCATAGGTCCATTTCTAGCAATAGTTAGATCAAATTTTCCAAATTTAATTCATCTTTTCCACATCGACATGTAACGAATTGCAAATTAAAAGAGAAACAATTGTAATTGTAGGATTGTTGATCTGTAGGAAGGGACTCCTCCAACCAACTCCATCTAGGTCTTATCCACATTATGTGGATGCATGCCAACCCATTTTATGAACCTCTGTCTTTCAGCCACCGTGAGCAAGTTGTCCTAGTCTAATATGGCCTTCTTAGAATGTTGATCTTGGCCAAGGGTGATGGTCACCTTCCTCACACTTTCACCACTGTCCTACACCCTTCCAACACTTCATCTCACCATTATTTCACTCCAGAACCTCTCAGCCAACTTCATGTAGCAATTCAAGGTATCATGTAGAAAATCTATATCAGCCTATTTTGACCATGGTATGACCTGTAATGATAGCCTAGCCTAGTTTAGGAGTGGGTTAACCCCTCAACTTGGACTCCATGACCAGAAGTGCCACCTCGACCAGTCCTTTCACCCCTTTCCCTGCTGCAAGATCAGATAGCATTAGCCCTTGTATTTTCTGAATTTAGTAATTAGAACTTTTGTATATTTTACAAGAGTGAATGAGATAGTTAATGCAGGCATGTTTGAATTATGAAATGGTAGAGTAATCTTCTATTTTCAAGAAACCTTAGTAGTTAGGTGATCAATTAGAAGATTAGCATAGTTTCCTTTTTGCGAGTGATTTGTGTCATTTCATAGCATTTACAAGTTGGCAGCTTTCATTTCTTGAATTGACAATCATTTACTCTCTCTGCACTAGAGCTAGCATTTACATTCTGATTTCAGTGGTTAGACTTATTTTAGTTCAATAAGGAATGTTCTAAAACCCTAATGGTCAAGGACCCAGTTGAGAAGTGACATGAGTAGAATGATGCATCTACTGTGTATATAGCATTGTCACCTCCAAGTTTTTATGAAACCCTGGGTTGATAAAGTGGTTGGTAATCTTGGGAGTTGCAGCATTCTTGCTACAATACTGAGGCTCATCACCTAGACTTTTTCACCTCTAGCAATAATATTTCCTTTCATACTTCCAAAGGAGAAACTTCAAAAAAAATTGCAACCAAATCATAGGAAAAAGGGAAAATTGTTTTGCACCCAATATTACTACTACCACCCCTTTTGTGGCTCATTCTTTGCCTAGAAGCAATGAAGAATGCAGCTGAAGAACATTATGGATAGAGACAATAAGAACGTCTACCAAAAAAAATGTAGAAAGGATGAGACAGAAGAACACTATAACCATATATGAAAACAACGATGGCATCACCCACAAACCATCTTGTAGGATCCAAAGCTAACATATAGTCCAAACTACCACATTGCAATGTCATAACACAAAGTAGAGACAACCAACAAGAAGTCCTAAGAGAAAGAATGGACACATTGACACTATAAACCAAGACAAAACTTTGAATTAAAACTTGAAATATATTGTCAAACCTTTTCCATGCTTGAATATTTTTTATAAAAAGAAAAATACACAAAGAGACAAGTGCCAAAACATAACAACACTAGTAACCACAAATACTTGTCAATGTAATAGATCATTTCTCAAAGACTCGAGAATTAAAAATACGAGTTGACCACATTTAGAATGTAGAACCCATATAATAGACTTTAGTCTCATGAGACTCACCAACATATAATGGAAGAACCAAGTCCATGCGAGACTAAAGGCCCATGAATACCATTGTTGCAGACAAAGAATAAAGTAGTATGCTACTAGGAAGAAACCAGAATTAGAGAGCAAGGAGATGTCCTTGCCTCCTTCCACATAGAGCACACACATCAGCCAGCCCCTCATGCTCGATATTTATATCCATAAGCCACCCACACATCGAACCCTGCAATATTCACTGCCCATTGCCACATCATTACATAGGACAAGTGTGAGGAGGGCGCACACTACAATGTGTTTATTATATGTTGAGAAACACCCCCATAGGGGGGTCATTTATATCATTGTTGAAATAACATATTGAATACATTTATTTTTCATATTCTTGTTGACTTATGCTTAAGCTTATGCATCTTAGAATTAATGCCCCAAAACACTAGCTTGTTACTTTATTTTGCTCCATACTTTACACTACTATCATAGCTACTCAATATAGATATGTTCTTTTAACTAATAAGAAAGCATGGTAGTGTTAGAAGAACCCCAAATTTGACTTACATGAGCATGATATTTGTGTCACTTTAGATGGAATTATTTTAAGAATCAAGTAATTAATGCAATTTTGAAATTTCACCTCAATTACATGAGGTATCCTAGAATTAGTCCTCAAGTATTTTAAACCTTAGGGGTGATCAAAAATATTATATTTTCGCAGTAATATTTCGCTTCCCTTTAACATAATTTCCCTTGACAAACCAAGAGAATAAATACCATATGATTGTACTTCAATACCATAATGTTGTAACCCTTATGGCACACTTTTCAAGGCATGTAATATATTTAATTTCTCTTATTACAACACAATATAATAGCAACAAATATACACCTTAAATTCCATATATGTGTTAAATCGCTTAACCAATTCAACTATATTTTATGTAAAATCAACATTAACAACAAGGCTAGAATCTAATCAATCATGAAGATAACATAAATTTAAAATTAAATCTACAAATAAAAAATATTTGGATAGTTGAAAACTTTATATATATGCATGTGATTAAGTATAACTAGATCCCATAACTTTATCACAAATATGGTACAAGTCAACCTCTCCAAACCCTAGCTAGGCAAACTATACAAAACCCTAGCAATCAACTCCTCTTAACTATGTATCACTAATGGACAAAGCTAGTCACCCCACCAAAAATCCTCAATAAGTCAACATCAATATCATCAAGTCCTCCTTGACACATACACCAATAGTTTATCACATAAACTCTCTACATTAGTGCTTATCTCTTCCTAATTTCAAATGAACCAAAAACATTTTGTATCATTTTAAAATTTCCAATTAAATTATGGAAAACCAAAACCAAGAGAAGATGAAACAATACATCTTGATAGTTGGCCATCCAAGTAGCCTCATTAAAGAAGAGAATGATGTTGGAATAAAGGGAAAATTAAGAGGAGAGGAAGAAAGCTTGAGATTAATTGAAGAAGAAGGGTAGTTGTAGAAGCATGAGGGACTTGGGAGAAGAAACTTGCTAAAAGATCAAACGTTTTCCTCAGCGAAAGCAATCTATTTTTGTTAGTGAGTAACAATACATGCAATATGTGTATATCTCACCCTATGTAACTAATTGCTATGATTAATAAAATCCTTGTTGATTGTTGATTTCCCCATTTAGGTTTCTAAGGTAAATTAATGTTTTTATAAGTTAAATGTTATGTGGAGGTTATGTTTGATGTTTTAGTTATCATCTAGGACTTATTGATGGGTTCATCATATGATATATTGTGTTGTTGTTCCCTTAGCTCTAATTCATTGCTAAATTGAGTTGTTTGGAATCTATAGCAAATTCTAATGCATGTATTGTTGATTTGCTTGAGTAGTGTAACTACTACAACCCTAATTTCCTTTTTTTTAAATTGTTGCTACTCCTAAAACACTACAAATCACTTCAAATCAACTCCTTGTTGATTTGATAGTTGGTATGATAATCAAATGTATTGGCATTCTATTTAGTTATTATCTAGTATTTTTTCACTTCCTAACATTAAAAGAAATCAAGTGATTAGTTTGTTGACCTATAGCCAACAAATCTTATGTATGGTATATTTTTTTTGTGGAGTATGGGCCCCAATGCTCAACAATATTTTATTTACCCTTACTGTCATGCCTTTTATGTACATAGTCAACATCCTCAAAACCTATGTGTTTGGAACTTGTAGCCTCTCATAAGCCAACCAATCCACCTTCACATAAGACATTAAATGAAAATGTATAGGGGTTGTAATCACTATTGCCAGAACAACTGCATTCATGTGGTTAAGCATTGGTGATGCATGTATAATCTACATGCAATTAAACAAATATAATGTAATTCATTTCACCTCATGCGTGCACACTAGTGTCTCCAAACCTATGCTTCAATATTTATCATAATTGATTGTATGAGAAGAGATATGGTGTAGTCATAACAGAGTTTTAATACATTGGCAAAGCCTTGGATATATCAACTTTTAAAATCATATTATGCAATAGAGGTTATTGTTTATAGTATTGTGTGTCAACAACTTAAAAACATGAAAACAAAGTGCATGTTTTGGCACATTTAAATAAAATGTCAAGTTCTTTGTGAATTTGGCATTGACACAAGATCCAAAAATAGAGTGATTATGAGAACCCTTGCTTGGGTCTTAGGCTTGAAAAAATAAAAGAATTTATTCCATCTCTAATATATATATATATATGTATATATATATATATATATATATATATATATATATATATATATATATATATATATATATATATAGATATATATATATATATATATATATATATATATATATATATATATATATATATATATATATATATATATATATATATATATATATATATATATATTTCAACAACGTATTTTAAATATAGGCTATTAGTTTCATGATCATATTCAAGTAAATTTGATAAATAACAAGAAAAATGCATGGTTTTTATTGCCCTCTTGCGGAGCTCCTTCCAAGAGCACTTGACTGAATATTCCACCCTACAAACTAGGAACAACCTATCCAGCTTCCTAGCCCAAGGAATCTCCATAGGGTTCTTAGCCCTCCAAGCCCAACTCTAGAACCCTAATTATAGTGTGTCAAACCTCTAGGTGTCAAGCACCTTCCTATATCTCAACTGCAAATTCAACCAATCCCAAGGACTCCTCCCACCTCTTTAGTTTATGCATGACATACTTCCTTAGCATGTCCTCTAAAATTTTGTTCGCTCTTTTAGTTTTCCCATATGTCGGAAGATTTTATGTTGTACTAAAAGCTAGCTGAGCCTCAAACTTAGCAAACAATACCTTCCAAAATTTTCATGTGACCTTGGCATACCAATCAAATATGATCTTATTGGGTATGCCATATATTCTAAATATATATTTCATGAAAATTTGAGCTATTTCAATGGCTTTGTGGGTGGACTTTACAACTATGGAGTGAGTTGCCTCACTCAACTTATCCACTACAACCATGATGGCATCATGATGCTTGGGTGTCCTTTGCAATCCTGTGATGAATTCCATGGATATGAATTCCCATTTCCACTTAGGGGGTGGGATAGGTTTCAAAATCCCACTGGGTGTATGCATTCTACTTTGATGTTTTGGAATTCCAAGTACCTAGCAAAGTACTCAGCAATTTCCTTCTTCATTCCTAGCCAATAGTATGATTTTTTTATGGATGTCATGATTTTCTGGAAACTAGGATAACCAAAGTAAGGTATTTTGTGCAACTCATCCATTATTAACTTCTTCAAGTCGGCCACACAAGGTATATACCATTTATCTTTAAACATCAACATATCATCATTAATGAGGTTGTAGTCCTTGCTAATTGTTCCCTCTATTTCTTGTTGTAATCATTCCTTTGCATGCTTAAAATGTTCATCATGTATCAATTCCTCTTTGATCTTTTATTTGATTTCAAATTCACAAGTGCTCATGGTTGCCAAGAAAACCACTTATAAACTTCTACTAAGTGCATCTACCACTCTATTCTCCGGACCCATAATATGTTTGATCTCAAAACTAAACTCATTGATTAGAAATAACCATCTAGATTATATTGAATATATTTTGGGTTCATCAAACAAGTATCTCAACCTTCATGATCTAACATCAATACAACTTTCTCGAAATCATGTAGTGCCTCCATATATTTAATGCATGCACAATTATTGCTAGTTCCAAGTCATGAGTGACATAGTTATTTTCGTGTTCATTTAGATTTCTTGATTTATAACAAAATACATGTCCTTATTACATTCAGACTTTGCCTAATCCTTCCTTATAGGCATATGTGCAAACCAAGAAGTCCTTTTTAGGGTCTTTTATTCTCAAAGCAGGCACATGTGTGAGTAATTTCTTGAGTTGTTCAAAATGAGTTGCACACTTTGATGGCCATTGAAATTTGACTCATTTCCTCTATAAGGTTGTGACTAGATGCCCAATATTTGAAAAAACACAAATGAATCATTAGTATTATCTGGAAAATCCCATGAAGGATCTAAGCTCCATGACATGTCAGAGATTGGGCCACTCCATTATGACCTTAATCTTTTCAAGATCCATGGCTACACCTTCCTTTGCGATGACATGTCCCAAATATTAAACTTTTGATTTAAAGAAATCACATTTGGTGAGTTTGTCATACATTTTGTGTTCTCTCAACAACTGCAATAGTTCCTTCAAGTTTTCTTCATGTTCTTCTCTGGTTTTTTAGTAAACCAAGGTATCATCCACAAACACTTGCACAATTTTCCAAATACTAGTTAAGGACATTGTTCGTTAGGAACATAAATGTGGCAGGGGAATATGTGAGCCCAAATGGTACCACCATGAACTCGTAGTGCCCATATCTCATCCCAAACGTTTTCTTATGAATATATTCATCTTTAATTAAGACTTAATGATAGTTATATCTTAAATATACCTTGGAAAATATTGTGTCTGCTCTCAGTTGGTTAAATAAATCAACAATTCTTGGTAGTAGGTATTTGTTCTTCACTATAGATTTATTCAATTCTTAGTAATCAATGCATAGTTGTAACATGTCATCCTTCTTCTTTACAAATGGTGTTGGGGCTCCCCAAGGTGACACACTATGTTTGATATACCCCTTGTGCTAATGCAATATGGGGTCTGATATACCCCTTGTGCAACTTTAATTCTACCAGCGATGATGGGATAATGCAATATGGGGCCTCAGAAATTGACACTGAATTGGGAATCAACTCAATGGAGAAGTCGCTTCTCTTTTGGGCTATAATCTTGATATTTCTTCTAGAAATACATCATTATATTACTTTAAGACAGGGTGATGTTCAATTCTGATTTTGTTATCCTTTGTCACATTGGTTACTTATATCATGAATAAGGCACACCCCTTCTGGTTGTACTTCTTTACTTGCAACACTGAGATTTGTCTAACTGAGGTCGGTTTTCTCATTCCTTGTAGTATCTTCCACTGGCCTTCATCACTAAGGTACTATAGTGATTTATTTTACTATTCCACCTTAGTTCGATGTGCTATCAACCAATCCATACCCATTAACACATCACATTATCCCTATGGTAGCACATTGAGGATAGTTGTTATGGGCATGTTACTTAGCTCCAAGGATGTGATTCCACAAACTCTATCACTCTTTTCTTAGCTCCCATGGCTAGCTAGACTAGCCATGACTTGACATGTGCTTTCTTTTGAAAGGTAAAATTTTTGCAATTTTGGGGCTAATATAAATAAAATTAGAACCTAGATCAATTAAAATTGAAACGGGATGGTTGGTGACCATGCCTTCCATTTAGATCACCGAGGTTTGATGATTTTCTTTCTTGTTATCCTATGCCAAGTAAATATCAGGTACATTTTGCACCACTCCGTTCATTGTTGTCGCTTCTTGGACATGGTTCAGCCTCTTGTTGGCCTATCGGTGGTGATGATAGTATTTCATCATGTAGTTTTCTCTGCATCCCAAACATTGCAAGGGTTTGCTTTTGGACTCTTGTAGCTCTTCTCATGTTTTTTTGACTAGTTGACCTCTATTGATAGTAGGGAAAGTTCTCTATAAATCACCCTTGGCAGGAATGGTGAACTTGATTTTCCCCATCTTCCTATGCCTAGAAGGAAAATTTATTTTAAAAGGTTAACATTGTATTTCCATGTCATAATGTGTAAGCCAATAAAAATCCTTTAAAATTCAAAAAAGATACAGGTGTGACTAGGCATTGGCAATTCTTTTCATAATACAATTTACATGTCTTAAGCATGAATAATGCCCAAGTGACCCAAACTACATTAAATATTTAAAATAAAGATATTATGCTATAAAAGTTATAGTATCAATAATATTTTTAATGACACCTAACTAATTTAAATTTTAGATTCACTTTTTGAATTTAAATTTTATTAAATCTTGTGTAAACAATTTAATTTAAATATAAAACATATATACTATTATCTTGATAAAAGTGCATTTATTTTGTTAATTTTAATTTTAAATTCACTTTTTTAATTTAAATTTTATTAAATTTTGTGTTAATAAATTAATTTAAATATAATGTATATTGTTATTTATTTTTAATGGTGCACAACCAATTTAAATTTTAAATATATTTTTTTTAATTTAAATTTAGGTCATTTAAATTTAATTTTAATTTTAATTAAATTTTAATTTTCTTTTCTAATTTAAATTTTATTAAATATTGTGCTAATAAATTAATATAAAGATAAATTACATATACTGTTATTTTGATAAACGTCACATTTATTTGGGTAATTTCGAAAAATGTAAAATAATAAAAGTGATATATTAAAAAATTGTCTACATGGCATTATTTTATTAATTTTTATTTGTTCTTAGGTGGCTATTTTTGAGTTGAAATTTCCTCTAATTTTGGTCATTTTCCTTTAAAATTGGTCTTGTTCTTTTTCTTCCAATCTGTTCAGAATTTAGTCCTATGTTTAGACTGATCATAACAATACTTAGCCTTCCATACTAGTATCATCCAATGTCCTTAGCTCATCAAACTCAATCCTATTTTAGTAGGATTGTGGTAACCCACCAAGTTATCTATGGATTTTCACCACTTCGTCCTTGATATATTGCACATGCCTCAATAACTCCAAAAAATAAGTTAATATAAGCATCCAAAATGAGTTTCCCTAGCTTATGTGCTTAGAACTCCTTAATTTTGGTGTCATTGTACCTCTTAGATAGGCACTTCTCATATAAATAGCTTTCAAATTGTCTCCATGATAATTCATTTTCTCTAATGCCCTTGGTATTTCTCAGATCCTCCCACTGAATATCAGCTTTTCCCTTCAAGCTAAAAATAATCACTCTAGCCTTCACATTTTTAGAGTAATCATGGATTGTGAAGTATTTATTCATTCCTAATAGCTAGGCTCCTACCACTTTGGCCTTCTTTATTTCTCCATCAAAGGTATGGGGCTTTTCTTTCTCAAACTCTTATGGAATTGAGCTCTTCTCACTTGTCCTCTGTTGGTGGTGTCTTCTAGTTGTAACACTAGACAACTAGTCATGGTTGGTTAACTCTCTTTCTGGATTTCTCAGTGGGATTTCTCCTTTCATTGTTTCTTCACTTGCTTGTGAATTTTCCTTGACTTGCTACATTCATCCCTATTGGTTTATAATCCTTGTTTATGAATCTCTAATGGGATTTACTTGGATTTGTGTGTGCCTAGATAACTGGCACCAAGCTCGTGTTGCTTCTTTATTTGTAAATCTGATAAGCTATGCAAATTCACTACATTCACCTATGCTTGCATTTCTTATCCTCTGATTATCTTTTCATTATTTTCCTTATAACTTATCAATTCAACCCTCAAGCTCCTCCGGGGAATTTTCCTCTTACCTCTTCCCAACTAATTCCTCTTCCTGATTATGATGGCATTTTTTTGTGTTGTATTGTACCATTCTACTACCCATTCCTCTATTTATTGTTGGAATTTGTGTTTTCACACACACAATTGCTAGTTAAATATGGTGTGAATATAGTAATTTACTACCTTAGCTTGTCAACACTAAGCATGCTAATCTAAATATGTTTAAAAAATAAAAACACATGTTTGTTATATGTGTTATAGAAAACAAACATATCAAGATTGTATCAAGGATGGCCACCACATAAACTAAAAATAAAAAATTATTATATACAATAATTAAATTGTCATATTAAATCTTGTGATTTTGTGTGTGAATTTTTTTTAGATCCAGTGTTGAACCTAGGCTTTGATTCTTGACATTGTTGTCACTGTTGGCAAAGGAGCAGTTGCAAAGTATGCTTGGGTGCAAGAGACTGTTGGAAAAGGAGCAAAGGAGAAAAGATTGCTCACTATTGTGATGCAAGACAAAGTAAAAGGCATGATGCAAGGCTAAGGCAATGGCAAAATTTTGTTGAGTATGTTGCTTGAGGATGTTGATGCTTGTTATGGCTTGATGCATTGTACTTGTTGAATGGTTCTGTGAGAAATGTTTGCAAAGATGTTGCAAAGATCAGTGTTGAAGAGGTGTTGTAGAGATGCAAGGCAAGGCAATGAGAATGCAAGACAAAGTTGTGATGCAAGACAATGTTGGCATGCAGAAGGCTTGAGGGAGATGGTAAATGCAAGACTGTGATGAAATACATGAGTTAGAAAGTGAAGGACAAATGTAGATTATAAAGTCAAATGAGAACCTTCATTATAATCTAGAGTAACATGGTTTTCATAACTAAGAACCAGCATTATAACGTAGGTTGATGGAACAAAGGGAGTGTTACAGTTTAGAAAGAGACCAGAAAAAATACAAGATAATGTTGTGATGCAAGAGGATGCAAGTTAATGGTTTGGATAGTGTAATCATCATGTTATTAAATATTTTGAAATATATCTTATGTGTTTTAATATTCAAAAGTTGAAAGTGTATGGAAATGAAAAGACACCCTAGAATGAGAAGAGACAAGACTTGTCATTTCATATTCATGTTTAGAATACTAACAGCCATCAAATATTGTTTATAAAAATGTCTGAGGTTAGAAGGCTAAAAGGTTAGAGAGTTAGATTGTGTGAAAATTGATTGAGTTGTTGCTTGTGAGTTACTTGGCATAAAGAGACAATGTTAACAAAGTAGATGTAAAGAAGATTTGAGGAGGAGAATAAAATAGAAAGATAGAGGTATGTAGAACTAAAGACCAAGTAAACTAACCAATTGTTTCTTTTATGTATCATGAGATTTTAGTCTCCTTTAAAGTTGTAGCTTGAAAAATAACATGTTGGAGCTTGTCGAGGTAGGAGCCTCCTATGGGTTGTAGCCTACAGAAAATCTATGGTAGTTAGAGCTTCCTTGCAAGTTGAAGCTTGCAGAATAAATTGAGGTAGCAACCTCCTGTGGGTTGGGGCCTATAGAAAATATGATGTAACAAGGGAGTAGGAGCTTTACTTTGCATCACAACAATAATAAATTCATGGTTTTCTCTCTTTTTGGGTTTTCACTTATATCTGGTGTCCATATGTGTTGATTTTATATGTTGATTTTATGTGTTGATTTGATGTTATGGTTTACATATTCAATTTTTCTTATATATTAAATTTGTTGTTCGTAAGGTGTTATGTTATTGATTTAATAGTTCAGTTAACAAGGAAAAAGAAAATTAATTTATGTCCAACATTGTACTAAACAGATTCACCTCCCCTCTCAGTTAGTCAAGTTTCCAACACTAAAACCACTTTGTAACAGTCCCTCCCACCCCCTTAACTTATCGTAATTGTGGGAGGTGTTACCTATTTCTTTTGACCCAACTTCCAAGGTTTTTTATGAAGGTTGGTCACACAACTTCATTTTCTCAAGGTCTGTATAACTTAAAACTAATAGCATGATCTCATTCAACTTGTCGAGAGATTATCAACGATATCAATTTTATCTTGAAATGATTCCTATATCGCAAGTTATGCTCATTAGAAATTTTCCAATAAGATGGTCCATGTCGACCAATGGATCTCCATGTGGACCCACATGGCCCTTGCATGGCCCATGTGGCACTATTATGGCCACTTATCCATCCCCTTGTTCACCTACCCTATTGCATGTCACACTAAGGTATGAAACTGCCCCAACCAAACAATTGGTATCATGGGGCACCTCCACATGGTGGGTTTGAATTTGAAGACGGGGGAGGCCATAATTAATCTCAACCATCTATTATATATGGGAGGTTTGGTGCTAATCCCAACCATGGGCCCACCTACTCGTAAAACATTGACAATGAGGGGGGGCCCTCGATCGATCTCAACCACTAATCTCGACCAAGCAAAGATTTCACTTAGTTAACTTGCATGGGGTTTAACACCCATTCCATGGGTGAAAAGGTGATACCACTCACCATGTTTATAGGCCAATCAAAGTGCTTTTCCCCTATTAAAAATAGCTATAACATGCTTTCAATGTGGGGTGAAACACTAGGCCAATACCACTTGCCACATTATGACCACATCACGTGCCATGTCATCTCTACATGACACATTACCCTAAGCCACATCATATTGGCATTGATTACTCGACCTTGCCTCTAACAAACCTCAGTTTGGAAAATGCGAAGGTCCAAGGTCTGAGGCTCGCAGTGTCAATTTAATGCATCCAGTTCTCGAGGTGGAGCCCATTATCCCATGTCATCTTAACATTTCAACGTCAGGGTTCCATTATTTCCTCCCTCTATTAAAAGTGTGAGGTATGAGGTTTGAGACATAATGGCCATTGACAACATTCCAATATTCAAAGCTCTACATACATCCTCTTTGTGTATTTGACCATTGTCCTATCGGCCTTAGACCTTCCATGCAAAGCTTATCTTAATTGGAAAATGCCAAGGCCTGAGATTTTAGACCCAACAGAGGAGGGAAACATTTTAATACCCAAGGTTCCACAAACCTCTAGATATTTTGGTGAAGGGTTCCACTGGGCATGGTTCCCTGGTAGACTATTCTTCTAACACCTAAAAATTTATCCTGTTAACTCTATATTCAGACTGTAGAAAGGCATGTTCCTTCTGCCAACCTCAGATCTATGGATTCAAAGCTAATAAAAATACATGTGTGGGCTTTGATATTAAATATGTGTTGCAACCCCCACATGAAAGTAAAAAGGAAGTTATCTAGGCCTATAAGCATTCAGATTACCAAGAGATGAATAACCTTTTTGTCACCCCCGAATGTTTTGACTCCCAAATATAATGTGAAATTTTTTTAAGAATAAATATAGGCTTGCAATGAAATGGAAAATCCAACCGCGAAGATATCTAGGTCATTCTTCAGGATACTAGCCCTGCTAGCCTCAGATTTAGTCAACATTCTAAGGAAGAGGGGAAATATACAAATTTCCTAAGGAAAGGGGAATTAACCCAAAATCCAAAAGATCCTAAGAACACAGTCCGAACCTGAACCTCAATCCTTCAGTAGATCACACAAGTCTCCACCCAATCTTAAGAAGTTTTATCATTTATTTTACAACATTATGAACTTCTAAGTATTTTAAATGGATTACAATCCACAAGTATAATAATAAAGAAAGTGTGCAAAAACTCACAACTTATAACAATATAAGGTAAATATCTGCCAACAAAATCTATATATACACTCATATTAGAGAAAGTAAAGTAACCTATAATTCATTAGTATGCAAACAGCTCCATGTTGCAACCAGTCATTGAAATCATAACCATATGAGATAACTAGCAATGAATGTAACAACAACATTTAGGCATTTGAACATGAATATACAAGATAATATTAGCATATCAAGATAGTCATAGCCTATTATTCAAATATCCATGACCTTTGTACTTATCTCAATGTGATATAATGGATGGAAACTAAAGGAGGGACTTCAACTCTCCACCCAACCATAGGCTAGCTACACTACAACCTTTCTTGCAACTAACCACCCCTAAGCCAAATCAAAGTTTTGATGGAATTCTTGCTCATGGGAAAATTCGCACCAATGGCCCAAGTATGCACTCTGAGATGGAGTTCACTATCCGAGTGGTTTATCAACTATCCTTTAATAGTAAGCACCACATTAACTCACTTACTCTATTGAGTGCCTTCACAAGGATTCACCCAAGGTCTAAATGGGGTATTTCTTAGTCCAGGATATTGAATCCACCATCCAAGTGGTTAATCAATTGTATTTTTGTATCAAGCATCACAAGGGTCTGAAGTCCACTGTCCAGATGGTTTATCAACTCTATAGCAAGCACCAAAGTGACTCAAATTACCCTATCTAGGTGGTTTATTAATTATATAGCAAGCAGCACAATGATTTGATCATCCACTAATGTTAATTTTAGGTATGTTCTATGCTTAGAGCAATTTATTTCAATTTTCACAGTTAGCTCCATGTCTTTTCCAGATTAGCAATCACATCAACATTAAAGTAAACTATAGATAGAACATAAACATAAATCGCAAAAGACAAGCCAAGACAAGAGGACACAAGATATGGCGCTAGCCAGGGACAAACCCCAATGTGGGGAAACCCTTGATCAATTCTTCTTATATGTTCTTCAATAGTTCAACAGAGAGAGAGAGAAATTACATTTACAATAGAAGTCAACACTTTGACTTTCTAGATAAGAGAATAGATCATCTCTATGTGAGATCAGTTGAAGACATGCTGCTTCAACTGATTCTCCAAGGTGACTCCTTCACCTGTCATTGTGCTGCATCTCGTCCATATGCTGCACCTCACCGTGCTGCACCATATTGCAACATCATACCATGTTCCTGAGCTGCACCATGTTGCTTCACTGCTGAGTTGTACGTTGTACACAACTTGCTGCTCTTAATCATCATGTTGCACACATCATGCTACTGCTCTAGTTGTTACTGCTTATTAGATAGGTCACCTTAAATTGTCCTCATCACTACACTGTCTCCACACTTCTATGACATTGTCTTTGTTGCTATCATGATGCCTAGTTGGGGCACTTCTTGGTTGTATGTTGTTGGGAAAAGTATCCAATACGGAATGACCCTATCCCACTCTAAGGGTGATAGTACCTCAGCAACAATCAAAGCAAAGCTATTTGAGATTACTTCTTTATGAGATGTAAGAGAGGGGAGAAAGAGATCCACTAACAGTTGTCTTTCGCTAATGATTGATCCAATCTTCTCTATTTGCTGCTTGCTTCCAGCTCCTTGCTCTTTCACTGGTCTAGCTACACCAAGATCCTGCAAAATGGCAAGAGAGGGAAACTACAAGAAGCATACATTCATAATTGATTCAAGGATCAGAATAAATCAAATACACAAGTATAACAATACACCATTGAGACACATGCATATAGAAGAACCTCAAATGCTTTATTAATGGAGGAAGTAAAGTTCAGGAAGTGATACAACCATAAAAGGCCTAATCCAGCATCACCTCCCAGCATAAATAAATCTCCTCTTCACCTCCTTCAAGCAAATCACCCAATAGTTCTATACTCAAACCAACAGCACTTCCTTACATTCACAAGATTCCAGCCTCCTTAGACCTCATGAGAGAGCTCTATATATAGGAGTTTTGGAGAAAGGATGAGTCAGCTTGAGCTTGGCATGGAGCTGACTAATGTCCTCTCCCACTTCAGTTATTCTTCAGTTCTTGAGTCCACTTGGAGGTTGTTGCTTCCACTTGGAGATCTAGACCCTCTTACTCATCACTAGGCGAATTCCTTGATCCAAGTGTCATTTTGGAAGCTTCCTAGGCATTGACACCTTGAGGAATAACAGTGCCACTTGGCCAAACTCGCCCAGCGCAGGTAGCCTTCTTTACAGTTGAAATTCAGCGCAGGTACAGAGTGGAGCAGTTAACATTCAGCGCAGATGCTCAGTGGAGCAGTTGACATGATCCAGAATTAGCTTGTTTTTGAGTGTTTTCAGGTGGAGAACTAATATTCAGTGCTGTGGTTTGCTGACCTTGTTCCTCTAGGGGTAGGAACAACATGTTTAGGGAATTTGGATCCCTTAGATTATTGAAATTTCATGCTTCATGTTGTAAGGCACAAAAATGTATATAACAGTTGCCCCCTAAAGTATGAGATCGTTTATCGGGTGAAATGCTTTATCAGGAGGATCCGAAGTTCATTCAATCGCTGAGAGGTGACCTGTAATAAAATACAATACAATACATTATTTTTCATTCTGCTTTCATGATCTAGTTGAGGCGGGCATTCCCATGCTCAGCTTTATAAATTCATTTTGGTACATAGAACAGACGATCGTCTGATGGTAGACTGAGAATTCTCTGCTGAAATTATCATCCTTTGAGTAGGATGATCATCTGCTGCAATGATGTACATGTCAAATGTCTTTATGTTTCCTTAATATATATCGCAGCCCGGATGGATGAAACTAGATCCGGGGTCTTCAAACTCGTTCTATCTTCACTCTAAGTACAAGTCAATCCATGCGAGAATTGCGCTGAAGTCGAACATGGAAAGACATCGCTTGATTACCGATCAATGATGTAAACCGTTAACAAGCGCGAGAGGAATCACCGATAATGATAATGACCCTCAAGGTACTGCAGTACAATTTATGTGGTGTGAATAAAGGACTTGGCATCGAACACCACGCAAAATCTTCTGGTCGAAGGTCATTGATGTATACCTGTCACCGGAAGTGAGAAACTTGCCATTGAGGCATGCAAGCTTCAAAGTACTGAAGGGGGTGTTCCTAGATCAACTTCTTGGATAATGAGCTGAAGTCAACAAGAAGTGATCCGTCAAAGGAGGGCCTTAATGAATCCCACATCAGTGACACGGAACGGAGCTAATGATTTTAGTGGAGGTGAAAACAATCTGTGAGATATGATTCAGGGTGGCGATCATGGGTGGATGAAGGATAATGTATGGCAGTGGATGGGACACGGTTGACTCTTTCTGAACAACATCTCTTGAACATATAATGACACTGATGTGATGGATCGGTAGCATTACCCCAAATGTGGATGGTTTGGCGAAGACCATGGTGATGAGACCGGTGAATGAAACAACCCAACCCGATGTGATACGGAGGAAAAGTGTCATGTTCAAGAGCGACTTGCTACCATTAAAGCTTTGAGGTTCTCCCAATTTTTCCCCAGTCATTTCTGACCAGTACCTCTTTATTTTTTTCAAGCTTGAGGAGGATAACATATGCTTGTTCTATAACCTGCCCTTCGGGCAAGCCCATCGCTATGTTTTAACGAGCCTAGCGATAGGGAAACTCGTTCTCGTCTAAAGACAAGTTTGTCGCTATTTAATCATTTTAACGAGTCTAACGACAAGGAAAACTCGGTCCTCTTCATTTTTAGAGAGTCTGAAAAGGTACAGAAAGTTAACTCCAAAATTCATTTTTCGTCATCTAATCCCTTAAGTCCGAAAAAGTATAAAACAATACAGAAGGGATGAGTTTTCGATAACTTTAATGAGCCGAATAAAACAAGCGCTCGACCTTTTTGTGTAATAATCTCTCAGGTCCAAAAATATTAAAATCTAGAGGAGGGATAGCTCTTCCGGTCACTTTAACGAGCTGGAAGGCCAAAACTCGGCAAACTTTTCATATTTTACGAGTCAGGAGAAAAGAGCTCAAAGAAGACTCGTCTTTTGAGGAACGAGTGATAAACAGGGATAGCAGCAGATTCCATGTACAGGTTGGAATTTTCCAATCATGGCAGTGTCACAAGGATGGCTAAGTGAAATCACTCTTCGCAGCTGTTCCTCAAAATGGGTAAACAATCATATGGGGGTGAACGATCGGCCAAATGAAATGGAGGTGGCAGGTGCAAACACGACCAAGGCTTTTTATGGCTAATAAATTTACGATCACAATGGTTATTTACTGGAATAGGTTCATTTTTTATTGAGCTTAAACTCTGGAGGAAACTCTTGCTCAATCTTATGTTTATTTTTTAACGAGCATGAACTATGTACTAAAACTGCTCGGATCTCGCTTTTCTATTTTTTAACGAGCATAAATTCCGCGGTAAAACTGCTCGATATACCAGTCATAAGATAAGAAATGTCTCCTGTGAGATCTCTATTTTTTATAGAGCTTCATCTTCACTAAGCTTTGCTCCCTCTCATCCTTTCTTTATGCAAGTTCGGAAACGGCTAATCCCAAAAATAGATAAATAACCGCTCCTAGCTTGCACTCCAAAAGGTTTGCATGCCCCCAAGTATAAAATACAATTTCAAGGCTGCCCCTCCTCTCCCCCACCTCTATTTTTCTTTGGGTGTTCACAGCTACTTGTCGTCTTGCTAGTCTAATGTTAACGATACTTGTCTTCTCGTTATTTTAACGGGTCTTATGCGGTACTTGTCTTCCCATCAGCCCAACTTTTAACAGATCTTTTTGCAAGATCGCAAGAGAACAGCTACTTGCGACAAGAGAAGAACACTACTCAAAGACAAAACATTGGTGTTATTGAGGGAGGCTTGCCTCTTTCTGGTTACCCAAAGATTGTTTTGTGAACACCATCAAACGAAAACATTTCCTCGGCACTGTCTACCGAAGTAGACAATGGTGAATGACCCTTGTCAAACAAGTAACCTTGACAAAAGAATCCTATTCTAGAACAACCCCTCTTCCATCCACGGATGGGGTACGGACTAGTCATATTCTTTCGCGGAAATTCTACCTTATACCCAAGGTTTCCTCTGCCCGAAGCAGACCAGGATGCATGCCCCCTGGGTTCCAGTCCCATCTTTTTGAATCACTCGTGCTCATCGGGAAGGAGGACTGGGGGTGGATACATTTCTTGAGTGAATAGACCATTGAGGGTTGGTATGTGACTATTTGCGATGCGTGATCCCGGAAATGAAAGTTGGTCTACGAGCTTGACCATTCTTCCTTCGTGTGGAGAACACATTACTCTAAAGAGTGAGGAGACTATAGCTCCCATGCAATATATATAGTCTCGTCCAAGGAGTAGGTTATGATCCAAGGGTCCTTGAACGACCATCACGTTCAATTGAATGGTCTTCCCTTTCAATGTAACAGGCACATTGGAGAGGATCCCTAATGGTCGACTGGTTCCTTTATCAAAACCCGAGAGATTTCTTATCTCAGGAAAAAGCGTCGGGGAACCCAGTGCTTTCCAAGCAACAGAGGAAAGGATACTCACAGATGCCCCTTCATCAATGATAGTGCCAGCCATTACCATTCTATAAATTTGGACTATGATTCTGAATGGTATACTGGCTGGCAAACGGGGTCTGCCTAGTTGGTTCCAATCAAAGGACACAACCAGGTTGCTTGGCGGTGGGACCGAATACACGGCCGGATATGACCCTGACGATGTTCCTTCCTGCGATAAAGGAATGGGCGCATTGCCCTAATGCTCATCAGAATCTGTGTTGATGAAAAGAATCTGGATGGTGTCATCCTTATTCTCTTCAGTGAGGGTGTCATTTGAAGATGAATCTTCAGTGACGGTGTCATTTGAGGATGAAACCTCTGAAGGAAGAACCGGGTCAACTGCCGTATCGACCTTTAGACTTTCGTCTGGTCTGGATTCAACAGGTTCATTTTCAATGACTGACACTTCAGCTGACCACTTGAGCGGGCCAGCTGTATTTTCAACCAACGAAGGACTTGGCACGAGTTTTTTGTATCCAGGAGGAAGTCTCAACGGTGAAACCGGGCGATCTTCCAAAACTCTCTTCGCTTCGTCTAAGAAGGGACAACAGTGGATGGTGTGATCGCCTTCACACAGTCTGCAGGGGGATCTTGCTCCCCCCTTTTGTCTTGAACCTTCACTTTCGCTGGTTGACGGTAAGCATTCAACATGGCTATCAGAGGTTGATGCTCCCGAATTGTGCAAACGAGGGGACCAGTCCCTTAGTATCCGGGGAATACAGGGACAATCTCTATGGAAGTGGTCTCCTTTACATATGACACATGGCGATTTAGGCCCGGTCTGTGCTGTGTGTGGATTTTTGTCAGATGTCTTTTCCTTGCCCCCAGTCGCCTTAGGCTCCTTCTTCTTCTTCTCTCTCTTCTTCTTCTCCTTCTTCTCCATGGGAGCTTGGCTTTTTCCGGCTCTACCTTGCGAAGATGAAGGATTGGAGGAAGAGTTATAGGAAGTAGAAGGCTGGTGGGCAGCCCTAGACTGATCTAACTATTGACTCGACTGTTCAGGAACCATGGTGTTCTGAACTACATTGGCTGAGAATAGCCAAATAGGCAGGCCAATTGTCAGCCCTGGAAGCGACAATGTGGCCATGTGGGGCGCACCAACTTCTCCCCAAGAGGAGAAAGGACTAGGATTTCCATCATGTGGAATCCCTTGGTTGGGGCGTTCCATGTTCTCAACCTACAGATCAACGCAGGAATAGGAGGTGATTATGTTCCGTTTAAAATAAATTTTATAACGACGCTTTAGACACAACTTGCTTTTTCACTTTTTAAGAGTCGAGAAAAAGCTAAAGATGACTCTAGTCTCCTTCAATGTTTTAACGAGCCCGAAGTGACAAATGCTCGGATGGACTTTTTCCGTTATAGAGTTTGAAAAAGGCCAAAAGAAACTGCTCTGGAGTTCTAGGCAGAGGGTGTGCTAAACTTTTCGCAAAACCACAGAATACGTTTTACGGTACGAGTGGTCGATCTCCGTGAATGTTGTGTTCACTGCATTGCGATCAGTAGGGCGGCCGACACGGCTTCCTATGGATAAAGGCTTTGTTCCTATAGGGGTCTCCCAATATATACGCGACGGTACGTGGGAGCACAAGTCCGTATTGATACTTATCGCTTCACCGTGGAGGAATCACCCAACCACTCAACGCTAAGATATCACGTTTAACGATGTCGGAACACGTCTCTAGCTTAGACCTCTATGTGTTTGCGTTATGTTTCAATGCGTTGTTATGTAAATTCAATTTATTTTAAGGTTGATCTTGTTTAGCAGTTTGCCTTTATGGATCACCACGAGATGTATAGTAACACTCCTAAATCCAGTCTAAGATGATAAGCAAACTTTTCAATCTTTCAACTTTGAAAATCTTAACTACTGAGGGAAAAGAAAGACATCATCTTTTCACACAGATCATAGAGCACACACTAATGCACTTTTTCCTAAATCAACATGCAAACTGTCATAATGCACATGCACAATGCAAGTATTTCTTTTCTCTTTCTTAATGTTGGTGCAATACAAAAAGAAAGCTGTTGTATAACTTTGAATTCAATTTCAAGTGAAAGCAAACAAGCTTTGTCCAAAATAAAAAGACACCTTAAGATTTACTTGTTTCGACACTAGAAATATATAAATTCAAACCATATGATGAAAGCAAAAGCTCAATCAGCTATGAACAGCAAACAAACTAACTCTTAAGATCAAAATGACACTTTATCACAGGTCTAGATCTAAGAGGCCACAACAAGACTAGTTCACTTTCGTTATGGGAAACTGTAAATGATACAAGAAATACACAAAGAACAAACACAGTTTCTTTATACAACCGAGGCAGAATAGTGGCAAGGAAAGTTTGTTTCAGATAGGTACATTGACTGGTAACAGGCTGCAAAAACAAGGGTGAAAACAGGGAAATAAACAGGAGGGAACCCCAGTAGCACTAGGTAAAACTGGTTCAGCGCAGGTAGTACACTGGCAGTTTGACCTTCAGCGCAGGTAGCCCCTTTGGGAACTGCGCTGAAATGCAGACTGCCTTCACAGTGCCTACACTGAAGATTCAAACTTTCGTTTTTCTCAGTTTCCGGGTCACAGATTGCTCAAAAATTCACAGTTTTTGGCCAAATCAGAAGCTATCAGTCAAGTACACACTAAGGGATGAAAAGGAGGATGAAAAGCTATCACTAAGAGCTATTTAGAGTCCTTGTGAATCAGCTCTTCAAATCATAAACATGCCCAGAAACTGAGCTAGAGTAGTTGCCCTCTACTTTGCATTTGAAAGGTCCAAATGCAGTTCGATTCGGTACTCCCTGTGTTTATGAAATGAATAGCAAAAACACAAACAGCCAACAAGATACGATCCCCAGTGGAGTCGCCAATTTGTTGTTGGGAAAAGTATCCAATACGGAATGACCCTATCCCACTCTAAGGGTGATAGTACCTCAGCAACAATCAAAGCAAAGCTATTTGAGATTACTTCTTTATGAGATGTAAGAGAGGGGAGAAAGAGATCCACTAACCGTTGTCTTTCGCTAATGATTGATCCAATCTTCTCTATTTGCTGCTTGCTTCCAGCTCCTTGCTCTTTCACTGGTCCAGCTACACCAAGATCCTGCAAAATGGCAAGAGAGGGAAACTACAAGAAGCATACATTCATAATTGATTCAAGGATCAGAATAAATCAAATACACAAGTATAACAATACACCATTGAGACACATGCATATAGAAGAACCTCAAATGCTTTATTAATGGAAGAAGTAAAGTTCAGGAAGTGATACAACCATAAAAGGCCTAATCCAGCATCACCTCCCAGCAGAAAGAAATCTCCTCTTCACCTCCTTCAAGCAAATCACCCAATAGTTCTATACTCAAACCAACAGCACTTCCTTACATTCACAAGATTCCAGCCTCCTTAGACCTCATGAGAGAGCTCTATATATAGGAGTTTTGGAGAAAGGATGAGTCAGCTTGAGCTTGGCATGGAGCTGACTAGTGTCCTCTCCCACTTCAGTTATTCTTCAGTTCTTGAGTCCACTTGGAGGTTCTTGCTTCCACTTGGAGATCTGACCCTCTTACTCATCACTAGGCGAATTCCTTGATCCAAGTGTCATTTTGGAAGCTTCCTGGGCATTGACACCTTGAGGAATGACTGTGCCACTTGGCCAAACTCGCCCAACGCAGGTAGCCTTCTTTATAGTTGACATTCAGCGCAGGTACAGAGTGGAGCAGTTGACATTCAGCGCAGATGCTCAGTGGAGCAGTTGACATGATCCAAAATTAGCTTGTTTTTGAGTGTTTTCAGGTGGAGAACTGATATTCAGTGTTGTGGTTTGCTGACCTTGTTCCTCTAGGGGTAGGAACAACATGTTTAGGGACTTTGGATCCCTTAGATTATTGACATTTCATGCTTCATGATGTAAGGCACAAAAATGTCTATAACATTGTAGCTTAGGGATCTAAACAGTCCTAAAACAGCAACCTCTAGTTCCTCCTTATTGCAGATTCTATTGCCCCTCAAGAATAACATTAACTTGCCCAAATGGTCCTTAAATAGGCCACGCTGTCACCTACAGCAATGTGGCATTACGATGACTGTAACCGGTCTCTTAGAGCTGCGTATAAGGTCTTCTTGCTGCGGAATAAGGGTTGCACATAGCAGTGGCTCTAAGGCCTTTCCTTGACAGCGTTTAGGAGGAGCTTCTTCAGGCAGTAGGTCCTCCCTAATTTCAGCCAAGATGAGGACTGAGACTAGGGCAGTATAGGCCCTACTTGGACAGCAGTTTGTAGCACAAATGACAGCTGCTAGAGACCCTTTATTTCGATGGTTGTAACCTTCATTTTTCATTGTGGCTAGGGCAGATAGATGCCTGTTTGAATTGCGGATTAGACTGTGTATTTGGACAGTGGATGAGAAACCTTTTAGGCAGCATATGGTGGCTCTCTTTGACTGCTAAGGAACTCTTAGAACTGCGGCCAAGTCTTTCCATTATCAGTGGCTAGGTTGAGGCTATAATCCTCCCAATAGGCCTGCGGCTAGGGCTTGTATTTACAGTAGTCAAGGCACATAAGAACCCTCTTTAAATTGCGTCCTGGAACAGATTGTTAGAGTTTTGTTACGACATCATTTAGGCTTGTTTAGGAAGGTCATACTTAGGACAGCATAGAACCTTTCTTAGAGAGTTGCCCTCCATGACTGCATAAGACTTCTATAATACTAGCGTAGGCTTCTTCTTGGACTGCGTTTAGATCTAGGGCATCATCCTTAGTGTGGCTAGGGCATCATCTTTACATAGACTAGTGTATACTCTCAGTGTCTCTCCTTCACCAAAACCCAAAGATGTGGAGAGGAGGAGATCACATGAAGAGTTTATGAGTATGACAAATGACTTCAAATCCTCTTCTATTTATACTAAAATGTAGAGGTTGAATGGACATAACTATTAGGCTTCTGAGCCTACATAAGTTGCTAGTCAACTTGTCAATTTGTCCATAATCAAAATAAATTCATATATTCATAAATACTTATCAGAATCGAATGATCTTTAGATCAATCCTACAACTCTTGATGAGAGGGATCCAAGAAAAATATCAGTTTCCATAAATGACCCACATGGAGTTTGACCCTAGTTGCCAATTTTAACACTCCCTCTCAACTAGGGAGAACTCCATCCGCTGATCCATATGTCCAACTGTACTATCTCTGTCATCAGTGCCCTGCATTGCTCTACTCTACTCTGATCTACTGAGATTTGTGCTGCTCTACTCTGCTGAACCATGAAGAAGAAGAATTGATCGAGAATGTCTCATACCATTCTCTGCTGACCCGAAGTTAGTTTCATCTGAAGAGAGTGTGTCACATCACTCTCACTGACCTGAAGTCAGTTTTATTGATCCCATATCAATATCAGAAGAGAGTGTCTCAAACCACTCATACTAAGCCTAGATAAATGGAGGTCATCCTAGCATAGGGAGTACGGTAGATACAACAATTCCTCCATCGATAGAACTGCTATGGTCCCTATCCTCATTTCCCTGCTCATTGATCAGATGAGAGGTACTTCCCATGAGTCCTAGATTGCATGGGTAGGATGCCTCGATGGGAGAATGAATCATCCTGTCAGTGGATGCCACAGAGAACGAATCATCCTAGTCCACAGTCGCCATGAAGAATGAATCATCCTGTTCTGCAGTTGCCACAGAGAACAAATCATCCTGGCCCACAGGAGAATGAATCATCATGTTCCACAGTTGCCACGGAAAACGAATCATCCTCGCCCATAGGAGAACGAATCATCCTATTCCATAGCACACCACTAGGGGAGGGTGAGTCGCCCTGTGGTCATATGTTTCTCCAGTAAGTACCCCAAGCCCCCCAGAGCTCCCAAAGCTCAATACATGTAACATGCAGGACCATTATAAGAAGGTCTCTCAAAAACTCTAAGTCGTTCGGGAAAGTTATAGATTTGACCTTTCCCTAGGGCTTTGACAAAAGAATGTCTGCAACCTGTACATCAGTCTCAATGTGATGGAGCCTCCCTGCTCATCGACTTACCATATCCCAGATAAGGCAGTATCTGATGTCTATCTACTGGAGCAATCATCGAATACGGGATTCCTCAATAATTGAATCCCACCTCTGGTTGTCACAAAGAATCATAGTGGTATTCATCATGTGTACAAACATCTCACTTAAGAGCTTCTGCAACCATGCAGCTTCACACGAGATCATACTCATAGTTGTGTATTTAGTCTGGATGGTACTTATAGCAACCGATTTCTGCTTCCTGCTCATCCATGATATCGAAGCAAAATCCAAAGAGAACTAGCACTGAGAAGTGCTCTAGTGATTCTCCACACTGCCTGCCCACTCAGCATTCGAATAATCATGCAATTTCATATTTCCGGCAGTGTATCTCAATCCATGAGAGATTGTGCCCTGAAGATATCTCAGAAGATTCTTGGCACCAATCCAGTGAGGCTCAACCAAATAGGAGCTCACCATGCTAACTGCAAAACATATGTCCAGACAGAAGTTCACCAAGAATATCAACGCAAATGAGTTTATGAAACTCAAAGGCATTCCCCAAATCTGGTCCGAAATCACTACCATATAACTTCTGAAAGTTAATATCCTCAAGATAGTCATAGGCTTGCAATTTATCATTCCACATTTGGAATCCAACTCCCTCTTACTTCTGCAAATGAGAGGGTCTGAACCTGGCAGAAATAGGTCATCCTCATAAGATGCCGGTATGAGAGGTCTATCATCCACAACCTTCAGGTAATGGTTTGGATCGGTTTCACTCCTAGTGAATCTCAGCTTCACCTGACAGCTATCAATCCTCTCATACTATGCCCGGGGAGTTTTTCTTCAAGCCATAGAGGGATTTCTTCCACTTGTATACATGAGATTCCCGATCATGAATCTCAAACTCCTCAGGTTGTTCCAAACCTGTGGACCTACTACATGAAGGGAATGGTCCTCTTGTAATATTTTCCTTTGGTACATCTCAGACATGTACTTTCATGCTCTTTTTCAATTCAGGCATCCCTGTCACCATCTGAATCACAGACCTTCAGTGCTATGTGTCAATGGACATGGTCCCCAGTGGACTTCCTGCAACTTGATACAACCCTAAACTCAAAAATATCTTTGAAAATTCTATTTTCAAACACGTACCTTTCCATCAATGAGTGCCACCATGAAACCTTTGACTTCCATTACTGAAATGGACACCAAGTTCTTCTTGTGATCAAGTACATAAAAGAGATTCTGTAAATGAATTAAGTTACCCTCATTCAATTGAGGATAACATTCCCTACACCCTTTCCAGGATAGGTGGCATCGGCTCCAAGTATAATCCCACGATTGTTTCCATCTCTACCAAATTAGAGAGTGCACCCATCTATCCTATGAAGTGCCTTGAAGCACTACAATCAATAAGCTAGATTCCCAAAGAATCCAAAGGAGAGGGCCAATACAAGATAACGCTTCTTTATCTTATCAGAAACAACATTCGATTCTTCATACCTGGGGTTCCTTGCTTTCTTTGAAGAGTCGACCATTTCCTTAATGACCTGCATTACCTGTCATTCCTTTGATCATTGAAGATGTCCCTGGAATGATTGTTATCTTCATCAAGAGATGTGTCTCTGCCATTCAGACACTCTTTCGTATAATGGCCAAACTTATTGCAACCAAGGCATCCACCTTTCCTTCCACCATTAGATTTAAACATCCCAATGACGTGATCTTTAGGTAGGCCATCAGAAACTTTTGTTGCACCATTTTGATAATATTCTCTGCTTCGGCTTCACCCTCGGTGAATTTGAAGAGCGATGAGGAATCCACGGATCCTTTTGTCCTTTCCCAACTGTCTTTGGTGATTGCTCTTTCACTCTTGCTTGGGCATTGTCTTCACCTCAGCTCTGATACCATGAAAATTTTAGGTATGTTCTATGCTTAGAGCAATTTATTTCAATTTTCACAGTTAGCTCCATATCTTTTCCAGATTAGCAATTAAAGTAAACTATAGATAGAACATAAACATAAATCACAGAAGACAAGCCAAGACAAGAGAACACAAGATATGGCGCTAGCCAGGGAAAAAACCCAATGTGGGGAAACCCTTGATCAATTCTTCTTATATGTTCTTCAATAGTTCAGTAGAGAGAGAGAGAAATTACATTTACAACAGAAGTCAACACTTTGACTTTCTAGATAAGAGAATAGATCATCTCTACATGAGATCAGTTGAAGACATGCTACTTCAACTAATTCTCCAAGGTGACTCCTTCACATGTCATTATGTTGCATCTCATCCATATGTTGCACGTCATCGTGCTGCACCATATTGCAACATCATACCATTTTCCTGAGCTACACCATGCTGCTTTACTGCTAAGTTATACGATGTACACAACTTGCTGCTCTTAATCATCATGTTGCACACATCATGCTACTGCTCTAGCTGTTACTGCTTATTAGATAGGTCACCTTAAACTGTCCTCATGAACAGCCTCATCACTACACTGTCTCCACACTTCTATGACACTGTCTTTGATGTTGTCATGATGACTGGTTGGGGCACTTCTTGGTTGTAGCTTAGGGATCCAAACAGTCCTAAAACAGCAACCTCTAGTTCCTCCTTATTGCAGATTCTATTGCCCCTCAAGAATAACATTAACTTGCCCAAATGGTCCTTAAATAGGCCATGTTGTCACCTACAGCAATGTGGCATTACAATGACTGTAACCGGTCTCTTAGAGTTGCACATAGCAGTAACCGGTCTTCTTGCTGCAAAATAAGGGTTGCACATAGCAGTGGCTCTAAGGCCTTTCCTTGATAGCATTTAGGAGGAGCTTCTTTTGGTAGTAGGCCCTCCCTAATTTCAGCCAAGATGAGCATTGATACTAGGGCAGTATAGGCCCTACTTGGATAGCAGTTTGTAGCACAAATGACAGCTGCTAGAGACCCTTTATTTCGATGGTTGTAACCATCATTTTTCAATGTGGCTAGGGCAGATAGATGCCTATTTGAATTGCAGATTAGACTATGTATTTGGACAGTGGATGAGAAACCTTTTAGGCAGCATATGGTGGCTCTCTTTGACTGCTAAGGAACTCTTAGAACTGCGGCCAAGTCTTTCCATTATCAATGGCTAGGTTGAGGCTATAATCCTCCCAATAGGCTTGTGGCTAGGGCTTGTATTTACAGTAGTCAGGGCACATAAGAACCCTCTTTAAATTGCGTCCTGGAATAGATTGTTAGAGCTGTGTTAGGGCATCATTTAGGCTTGTGTAGGAAGGTCATACTTAGGACAATATAGAACCTTTCTTAGAGAGTTGTCCTCCATGACCGCATAAGACTTCTACCATACCAGCGTAGGCTTCTTCTTGGACTGCGTTTAGATCTAGGGCATCATCCTTACTGCGGCTAGGGCATCATCTTTACATAGGCCAGTGTATACTCTCAGTGTCTCTCCTTCACCAAAACCCAAAGACGTGGAGAGGAGGAGATCACATGAAGAGTATGTGAGTATGACAAATGACTTCAAGTCCTCTTCTATTTATACTAAAATGTAGAGGTTGAATGGACATGACTGTTGGGCTTCTGAGCCTACATAAGTTGTTGGCCGACTTGTCAATTTGTCCATAATCAAAATAAATTCATATCTTTATAAATACTTATCAGAATCGGATGATCTTTAGATCAATCCTACACCTCTCGATGAGAGGGATCCAAGAAAAATATCAGTTGCCATAAATAAGATGACCCACATGGAGTTTTGGCCCTAGTTGCCAATTTTAACAACTAAGCCTTTGGCTAACCACTTAGGCATGGACACACAATTCAGTGGCCTCAAACATAAAACATTGGGAATAACACCCAAAGTTCAGAGAGCATGGAACTCATCTATTTACCACGTGATTGCCTCAAATTGTAGAAATTCCTTGTAGATTCAAACTACTAATTGTAATTTACTAACACAATAGATTTGAATCTACTCTACTCATCAGCAGAAAGAATTAAACGATCACGAAATCACGAAGCATATAAGAGAAAGAATTCAATCAGCACATTACACAATGATTTCTTGTGCAAATCCATATTTAAAAACCCCTACTATCTGTATATTGCATTAGTCAGAAAATATGAGAAGATTACAATGTTTTGCTCAAGCCCGAGCAACCTCTGCACTATCTCTATTTGTCTTTATGCTTCCTATACAAGCCTAGGCCAATAATTAATCAATTTCTTTCTTTCCCAAGTCCCTATTTCCTTGCGTTGTTTCCTTGGGAATTAGGCCCCTATTAATTAGGTAAATTCCTCAATATGAATTACCCAATCCTCATAGGCCTTCCTCTGACCACATGCACCACCTATACATTTCGGATGATTATACAATTGATATTACACTTCCCTTGAACTCCAATCTCAATTGGGTAACTCTCAAATCTGAAATGCATGAGCTATTTATGAGTGAATCATCAATTAATTGGTTGAACACATGAACCAGCACCCCATTGTCTAACTTCCTATTAGTTCCTCCATCAGTTGGAACTATTTTAATTGACTTTAACTCAGTTAAACTGAATCAATTAATTACAACTCAAAATAAACTCAACTAGGGATCCTATAAAGTAGGATACACTCTACATGACTCAAGTTAGACCCTCAACTCAATTAACTAGGCCAACTAAGTCAAATTAACTTAGTTAACTTGTATAAGTTGTCTTGTGATGTGGAATTACAATTTTATTCTTAATTTAATTCAAGGACAAAATTAAATTAGGATTTTCTTGTTATATTTTCAACACTTCCTCTCAACAAGAAAGGGATTATCAGTTACCCCAATACTACCTCTATGGAACTCGAATTTACCTCTTGATAGTGCTTTAGTCAAGATGTTTACATCCTATTCCTATGTAGGAATGTACTCCAGCAACATGATTATCCTCTGCGCACAATCTCGTGTGGTGATACGAGATGTCGATATGCCTAGACCAATGATCATGAAAAACTGAATTCTAAGAGAGTTTGATACAACTATGATTGTCACAGTAAATCATTGTAGGATCCATATGCGGACCAAATAACCCAACAAGGATCTTCCTCATCTAGATAGCTTCACAAGTTACTTGACTAGCAGCCATGTACTGTGCTTCTACCGAACTAAGTGCAACTGATTTCTGCTTCCTACTCTACCAAGAAACTAATGCTGACCCAATACTGAAGATTCCCCCTGATGTGCTATTCATGTCGAATGGACTGCCTACTCAATCTGCATCTGTGAAGCCTTACAACTTCACTCCCTCTGTCTATCTGTACCAAATACCAAACTGAGTGGTGCCTCTAAGGTATCTCAATACATGTTTAGTTACCTTCCAATAGAATTTGGTTGCCTTAACCATTGCTTGACTAAGTTGGTTAACTATAAAACATATGTCTAGTAGTTTGTTTACCAAATACATAAGTGAACCCACAAGTTGCATGTTAATAGTAGCCTCCACTACTTCACCTGAAGTATAATCTTCCTTCCTCCAATTCCCTGCTAGAGGAGTCTCCATGGGTCTGTTGCTCTACATGTGGAACTTCATCAGTATATCGTTGGCATACTTTCCCTCAAAGACAAACAGTTCCTCATCTCCTTTCCATACTTCCATGCCAAGGAAATAATGCATGAGCCTTAGCTCCTTCATCTCGAATTCTCTTGCAAGATCCTCTTTGTAATATTTTATCAGCTTCTCATCACTTGTTAGAATTAAATCATGGACATATAATACTATAATCAATAATTTACCTTCACCCACAATATGGTAAAGGATTGCATCTGTTTCACTTTTGGTGAAGCCCAACCTGGTGAAATAGTTATCAATCCTGGTGTACCAAGCATAGGGTGTTAAAATTATGCAATTGTGGTCAAATTCAAGTTTGGGTAGCTTACATGATAGAGATAACGATTTCAATGAATTCTTCTTTTAGAGACGACCAAAATCAACCTAAATATCATCTTAGTTGGACAAGCAGAAGTTGGTTTTTGAATTTATTTATCCATCATGTATATTGGATTAGGTCGGCCCTAAGCACATGTACAATTGGATAGATCTACCTCAACATCAATTGGACCCTCATGGAAGCCTATATATAGAATAGAACTCAAATTCATTTGGACACAATCAATTAATCACTTTCTTCTCTCTTCTAATGTTTGGTTCGCACAAGTCTGATGGAGGAAAGCTCGCGCAAAGGGTCTAAAACTAGAGGGTCGAAGCTCTCACGTGTCTAGGGTTTCTGAATCTCGGACACATGCTCATCACTAAGGATTTTCTCCCTTAGACACTCACACCATATCGTCAAGGGAGCATCCGAGAAGTCTTGGATGCTTCCACACAGTGTCTAAGGGAGCATTCGGGAGGCTAGGGTTTCCACAGTCCAATTTGGCCCCAGACGCTCGCATATAGTTCACCTGGGAGCGTCAAGGTCAATCTCATATGCTCGCATAGAGTGTCTCAGCGGGTGTCTGATACCAAAAGGTGAATTATCAGTACTTCAAAGTTTCTGCTTAGTGACATCTGCACTCAGTAGTTGACTACAGTCAGTGATAAGGCATTACAGTCCTCAGGATCATGGTTTTCAAGTATAAGCATGTTCAGGGTCATGTCATGGATGTTATAGTTATTTTTTCCATAGATAAAGATATGAATCATTGCACTCTCTTTTTTTGAATCATTTGATGATGATCTAAGAAGAAGAAGAATTTGCAATGGTTTTCCCCGTAGTGGGTTTTGCCCTAGTCTCCGACCAATCCTTGTGTCTCTATGTGTGCATGTTTTTCTTCTATTGTTCCTTTATGTTCCACTGCATTGATGATGATCATATTTTTCTTTCTACATAGTTTCATATGATGATGTATAATGATGTAAATATGAATAATTTTATAATGTTATGGGGTGAACTTATTGTGTTAATGAAGAAATGCAATTATCAAAGCAAAGAACAATGTAGCTCTATGAAAATTAATATGGTACCAGATCTAGGATGAGCAAAAGCCATGGAGATCACCCCAATGATGACACCATTGATGGAAGAAAGAATAGGGTGGTGGAGGCCTAAAAGAATTATAGGGTTGAATAAAACCCTAGGCAACTTGATTATTAGGGTTTGATGGATTCTATAAGGTTAGGGTTGGAGATAAAACCCTGGTTTATGGAAAAGGCATGAGATATAGTATGGTCAATGTGAAGAGGCTCAAGCACTTGTGAAATATTTGATGAAGCCTTAGATGGGGTAATTCCGAGTAGGCATGGTTGGATAACTAAAGGCAACATTGGTATGTGGAAAATGGACATTGATGGCTCTTGAAGGTTGGTTCAAGAGGAAGAGGATCACCTCTCATTGAAGATAAGTATTTCTTATGATGCTTCCTTATGTCCTTAATTTTTTTTAGACTTATGGATCTGATCATTATGATTATTGTTTATACTTCCTGCATGTGTATTTATTATATGGATGTTTCTAACCTCCTTGATGAGATGTGATGAGTGGATCCTTCTTGAGGATCATTTGAAATGCAAGAAGGATGGCTAGAGCTGGAAAAGGTAAAGAGGCACTACATGAAAAGATGAAAAAGTGCTACAAGTTGCCTATATCTAATGAGAAGGTACACAGGTACTTGAATATTTCAAGGTATGCATGATATATTGTTTCACTATTATGTTTCAGTTGTTAAGCCCTATCAAGAATATCTCCTTCTCAAATGGTCCATACATACATATGAAGGTGATTTGATTTATGATGAAATGGTGCACCTGGTATTGAACACTTTTGATCTTCTTGAATTCTATGTTGATCTTTGATATACTTGATGTTGGATATTTTGATCCCATAAAGAAATCTAGCACCTTGACTCTAGATACTCTTGATACTTGACATGCATAAGACATGATGGATTTCACATAGAAGGTTAGCTCCTTGATTCTTATACATGATACTATTATGCTTATGGAAGGGTTGACACTCTTTTTGTTTTGATAAAGTTTTATTGAATGACCTAACTTGATCTTATTGACAATTATAAGCATGGTGATAGAAGTGTAACCGTGGTCATAACTTGATGTGATGAGTAACTGTAGCATATGGTAAAATGCACTGATAGAAAGTGTTATGATGTCACATATTTATGTTGCCCTAATCTTTCAAGTCTAACCCTTGATGAAATATTGATGACATGATTTTTATGACCATGATAGATATATGTTTATGATCTAACAGATTTGTTGTTGCATGACTCTAGTAGAGATAGGTTGAGGACATGAATAAAGATGAATAAAGTAGATTCCCGGTCAGAGAGAGAATCTCTTCTTAGAATTATTACTCATATTACTATTTGAATTATGTATCGTTGAATTATGATTTATGTGCATCTAACATTATTGAACTGCAGCAAAGTTACATATCTGAAGCTTGCACAAAATTAATGTTTATGTCCTAGACGCAGGCACAAAACTGGGAGATTTTATCCCTAGACGCACACATGCTAAGGTCAAGGTAGCATCCACAAAGCTAAATACACTCCCATGATAACATGAAGGGGGCATCCAGGGGTTTGACTACAATTGACCATCATCTAAAGTTGTCTGAAGTCTAGATCAAGGTGTCTCTGACATATTCTTCCTCTTAAACTTATTTCTAAAGTTGTTGGGTTGAATTGTTGATCACAAAAAAAATGAAGTATTGTGCATGAAGTTAGATGTCCACCTAAAGCATGACAGTCCTACAGATATGAAGATAGAAGTATCTATGATCAGGAAAAGTTTAGATATTTGCTACAATATGAACTTGTGTTTGCAGGTAACCGAGATAAGCATGTAGATATGCCATTATGATTTAACCATTGAACTTTGTGACACAAGATATTTGGTTGACCAATGTAGATAAGCAGTGTTTAAAGTTTGATATGATACTTGACAATGATTTAGAACTCTGACTTGATATTGAGATATGTTTTTGGACTATAGATCTCTCTGCGATAGAAAATTTGGATTTGACCTAATGTCTAATGATTTGATTTGACGACTAATGATTTGCTTTGATGAGAATGATATATGAGCATAGTCACTTCCAATGACTTATATTGTGATAGAATGACTTGTATTATGATTATGAGAATGACTTGATTGATATTGCATGATAGATGACAACTTGTTGGTATAATAATAAATGAGGTCAAGACTTGATATGAGCCCTACCTATCACCTGGACTAAAGAATTTATACTGTGATATTGATGACTTTGATGAGTTGACTTAGTTGATGGTACAATATTTATTTATGAAAAGTTGAGCGACTTGGTTTGGTAAAGTGTTATGTTTGCAAAGAGAATTGCATGAAGTAAGCTTCCCAATCCAGATATTTCTACATTGACGATTATCAGGTGAAGCCAGGATGATGTGTTGATCCAAACCTCTACTTCAAAAATGTTCCAAGGTGTGCCTTTAGTTTTGGTTTTATATATTGATGGTCTACTCTTGACAGGTGATGAAGATCTGCTAATGATCTAAGTAAGAGGGAGATGGCTTCTGAAGCTCGAAATAAGAAATCATGGAATGATGAATTGATTTCTGAAATTGGGAAAAGATAATCTATATTGCAAAGCTATTGAAGAAGTATTAGAAAGAGGAAATTCAAATCCTTGGACACTCTGATTGAAGAGATATTGTTTAACTTGACTTGGCAACCAACAATTGATTGAAGCATAGATGTCCTATTTTTTAACATTCATCCATCTACATACATGATGTGCATATAACCTGAGTCGATTCATTCACATAGAGTTGCCACCGAGAACCATTTGAGATACCTGCATGGGAAAATCTATTTTTGGTATGAGATATTCTTCCTATGATATATCACTGTATGGATGTGTTTATGTTGATTGGATCATTATTGATTATATGAGCACATACGAGTGTTGCCTTAGTATGATATATGCCATGATGAGAGGTATGTAACACGACCGAGGTTGAGTACGATGTTGCTAGCATGGCTAGCTATGAAGCAGGATGAAGAAGTGTTTGAAGAGATGTTTGAGAAAGTTTTGAATATGACATAGATACATTGCAATGACATAGAGAGGTAGAGAACCCCATATATATAGTTGGAACTGAGATACTTCCATATATTAAGATAGTGTAGTTGTACGAGACAAGCCTTGGTTTTTACTTGACACCACCTTGAGAGGGAGGATGATTATGGTATCCTTTTGTGATTTATATGATTATGTATGTTCTAACATGATATTTGATTCAATTTCCTATATGAACAGGATATAGTTGTTAATGATACATGACAAATACCTGATACAAGTACGATGATATGAGTATGATGATATCAGCGTTGATCGAGGACACTGAACCATACTCTTCCTCCCCTGTCCGAGCTCCTAGGGTGTGGAATTGAGGTAAAAGTCTCATGGGGTTGAGGGAACTTTGGACAACATAGTATCACCCCTATATGTTACCCATAGGTTTAGAGTAGTAGCTCACCCTATCTTGGTCTTTGCAGAGTACACCCTAGTTGGAATCATACCCACAAGTTGGGCTTGTTGGGATTATCCCTCTCCGTCTGGCCAATGAGTGAGGAGGCTTGGGGATGTGAGATCATTACCTTTGGTAAGTTGGGTATCTCGCTCAAGCTAGGATTATGATACAAGTGTTCTACCACATGAATATTAAGGATCATTGTTGGGAAGATTAGCAGGCGATAGGATGGGTTGAGTAGTAGCTCCCATATATTACCTGTTGCTCTATATGGATTGAGTTGTAGCTCCCCCATGAGATTCTAGGTTGAGTAGTAGCTCCCCGATATGGTTCTAGGTTGAGATGTGCTACCTAATGATATTATCTCTAATGATAACACATGATGACATATTTCCAAGTAGTATCCTGATGAAATATTTTTGGGTAGTAGCCCGCCCACATATTTCCAGGTAGTAGCCTGATGACATATTTCTGAGCTGTATCCTGCTGACTAATATTCTGGGTAGTAGCCCATCGATAGAAATTCTGGGTAGTAGCTCACTGACTAATATTCTGGGTAGTAGCCCACTGATAAAGATTTTGGGTAGTATCCTACTATCAAAGATACCGAGTAGTATCCCGATGAATAGAGGGTGGTAGCTTAAGCTCCCCTCTGGTTACAAATTCTACTTCTTTTAGATTCGAGAATATTCAGCATATAAGAAAGGGATGGATTGAGATTTGCATTAATGATTTGTGATGATGATCATGGCATGATGACTACATGATAGAGATGTTTAGTGACGATAAGTGATGACACTTAAGATTCCAAGATGACATATTGTTTGATGGACAGATATTAGCAGGTGGAATTATCCCTAGTTGAGAGGGCGTGTTAGAATTATGCAATTGAGGTCAAATTCCACTTTCGATAGTTCACATGATGGAGATAATGATTTCATTGAATTTCTCTTTTCGAGAGGACCAAAATCAACCTAAATATCATCTTATTTGGACAAGCAGAAGTTGGTTTTTGAATTTATTTATCCACTCATGTATATTGGATTAGGTTGACCCTAAACACATGTACAATTGGATAGGTCGGCCTCAACATCAAGTGACCCTCATGGAAGACTATATATAGAAGATACCTTAAGCTCGTTTGGACACAATGAATCAATCTCTTTCTTCTCTTTTCTATTGTTTGGTTCGCACATGTTTGATAGAGGAAAGCTCGCACAAAGGGTCTAAAACTACAGGGTCAAAGCTCGAACGTGTCTAGAGTTTCTGAGTCTTAGACACACACTCAAAACTAAGGGTTTTCATTCCTAGACACTCACACAATATGGTCAAGGGAGCATCTAGGAAGTCTCAGACGCTCGCACATAGTGTCTAAGGGAGCGTCTGGGAGGCTAGGGTTTTCGCAGTCCAGTTTGGCCCCAAATGCTCACATATAGTTCATCTGGGAGCATCTAGATCAATCTCAGGCACTCGCATAAAGTGTCTCAAGGAGCGTCCAGGACCAAAAGATGAATTATCAGTACTCCAAAGTTTTCGCTCAGTGACAGCAACATTCAGCAGTTGACTACAATCAGTGAGAAGGCATTACAGTCCTCAGGATCATGGTTTTCAAGTATAAGCATGTTTAGAGTATTTCATCATGTTGACTCAAAAAATGTTATAAATTTTAATTAAAATGCAATACTTTATTATTTTAAGATAGGAAAAATTAGGTTGAAATAAGAAATATAAAAACAAAAGTATTGTGAATTATTAAGGAGTCACTATTATATTAATTGGAGGCCCTTATTTTTCTCCTCTCTTGTTCTTTCTCTTCAACAGTCCTTGCATCACATTGACTTGAAACTTTTTATACATTTTAATCGAATTGTAGTGCTTTGTGATTCTAAGATGAGAAAAACTAGTAATTGATGCATTGACGTGGGGAAAATGTTGTATGGTGGGTTCTCTTTAGTCAACGGTTGAATGTAATAATGAGAGTTTCACTATCCATTGTACCTCCTACACAAGGGGAAACCATTAACTCACAGATTAAATATTTTCACTGCCATGAGCTAAGACACTATGTCACGAAGTGCCCGCACAAGAAGGCTGACATGAAGCCATCATGAGGAGCATTAGGTGAAGCTCTTGCTTCACAATTCGAGTTGAATTTCACTCTCATATATTGCATGATGACATCGATGATGGGTAGTGTGGTATCTAGATAGTGGAGCCTCATCCCATATGACCAAAAAAAAAAAATTCTTTAGTGGCTTGGAGGATAAGGACCTCCAGATGTGAATCGAAATGGGAGATGATGGAAGGTATAACGTGACCTACATCGGTACTGCCACTTTTCAGAGGGAGTCTGGTTCTCCTCTCACAATAAAAGATGTCATGTATGTTTTGGGTCTGAAGAAGAATTTGATTTTAGTTGCTATGTGTAGGATCATGGCTATGATTTGATATTTAGAAAAGGAAAGGCTTTACTTCATCACATATCCTCAGGACAAGTGAAGTGGATCAGGGTTTGGGTGAAGAACCTCTACAAATTGGATGTAGATGATTGTGCAGCTTCGAGCACAAAAGTATCGGTGAATTATGGCATAGAATATTGGGCCATCTTCACCATGGTGCTTTGAATATCATGCAACATATTTCTATAGGACTTCCCAAGGGCACACTAGAGCAGAGAGATACCTGAAAAGCGTGTACATTGGAGAAGTACACCAAAGGCACCTTTCATGATAAGGGTAGTTGAGTGCAAGTGATCCTTGAAAGAGTTCACTCATATGTGTATGGATCGTTTTCAACAGCCTCCACGGCCAAGCATATGTATTAAGTAATAGTTTTAGATGATTTCTCATGTAAGTGTTGGATTTTATTCATGTATAAGAAAGATTAGACATTCTCTATATTTTGTGAATTTAAAGCACTTGTTGAGAAAGACAATGGTGAGAAAGTGAAGGCTCTCAGGAGCGATAACGATGGAGGATATGTGTCGAATGAATTCAAGAACTTTTGTGCAACATAAGGCATTTGATGAGAGTTAATAACACCCCATAACCCACAAGAGAATGGGGTGGATGAAAGGGAAAATAGAAGTATTGTGGGAGCTGCAAGGGTGATGTTACATGATTAGGGCCTACCATTGCACTTATGGGTTGAAGCATGCAACACAACTATATATGTACAAAACAAGAGTCCTCATCAGATTCTCAGGATGAGTACACCAGAAGAAGATTTTTCAAGTAAGAAACCATATGTGGCACACTTTAGGATATTTGGTTCATCAGTTTACTGTCATGTTACCAAGGATGATTAATCTTTGACCATTAATCATGAATGTTATAGTTATTTTGTTGCATAAATGAAGATATGAATCATTTTACTCTCTTTTGTTGAATCATTTGATGGTGATCTAAGAAGAAGAATAATTTTCAAGGGTTTTCCCCATAGTGGGTTTTTCCCTGGTCTCCGACCAAATCCTAGTGTCTCTATGTGTGCATTCTTTTATTCTATTGTTCCTTTATATTATGCTACATTGATAATGATTATATTGTTCTTTCTACATAGTTGCATATGTTGATGTATAATGATGTAAATCTGAATAATTTTATAATGCTATGGGGTGAACTTAATGTGTTAATGAAGAAATGCAATTATCAAAGCAGAGAACAATGTAGCTCTATGAAAATTAACACAAGGTGCTTGTTTCAATCCATACAATGCTCGCTTCAATCTTCACACATGTGACTCTTCGTTGAAGGTCTCAAATCCTTTTAGCTTCTCTATGTACACCTCTTCCTCAATCACTCTATTGAGGAAGGTTGTCTTCACATCCATTTGATGTATCTTCCATCCCATCTACGTTGAAAGTGCTAGAATAGATCTGATTGAAGAGTACCTTTCTACTAGAGAAAAGGTATCCTCGTAATCATTTCCCTCCACCTGAGAGAACCCTCTCGCCACAAATTTGGCCTTATGTTTCTCCACACTCCAATCTGCTACTTTAGTTACCTTGTAAATCCATTTGGAACTCACCATTGACTTGTCTGCTAGTCTTGGGACCACTTCCCAAACATTGTTTTTGATAATGGGATAATACTCCTCTATCATGGCATTAACCCATACTAGTTGTTCCACTACTTCCTCGAATAAGGATGGCTCAATCTCTAACTCTCACTCATCAGAACCATGTATCTAGTGTACCAATCTGGTGACCTCCTCTACCTGCATTGTGATGTGGGTGTTCCCACATTCTCTCTAGCATCATGCATCAATATGTCGGCTTCTCTAGTGTGATTACTTCCATATTTGGAAGTCTCTGCGTGAGTGGGTGCTTCCACTCTCTTCTCCCTTTCATTTGGCTTCTCCACACCATCTTGAGGTTCTTCCTTTGGAGCTAAAAGCTCCTCATCTGCATGCAACTGAAGCTCCCTCTCAAGAGAACATCGCATGTGTTATAGACATTTTTGTGCCTTACAGCATTGAGCATGAAATGTCCATAATCTAAGGGATCCAAAGTCCCTAAACATGTTGTTCCTAGCCCTAGAGGAACAAGGCTAACAAACCATAGCAATTCACAGAAGCTCTCCACCAGAAACTGCTCAAAAATAAGTCAATTCAGGATCAATTCAGTGGCTCCACTAGCTGTCTGCGTTGAATGTCAAAGCCAACACTGGCTACCTGCACTACAACGCAGGTAGAAGCACTACCAGGGTGCGCTGAGCGAGAGTTGACAAATGGCAAGTTCATTCCAAGAGGTGTCAAGACCCAGGAAGCTTCCAGAATCTTCCTCAATGACACTTGCCTCAGTGAATTCGACTGGTGATGAGTAAGAGGTTCCTAATCTCCAAGTGGAAGCAATAACCTCCAAGTGGAATCAAGAACTGACAGAGGGAGAGGACACTAGTCAGATCTCAAGCTGACTCATCCTCTCTCCAAACATCTATATATGGATCTCTCCTCCATGAGATCTGGAGGCTGGAATTTTGTTATTGCAAAGAATTGTTGTTGGTTTGAGATTGGAATCATTGGGTGCTTAATGCTTTGAAGGGGGTGAAGATAGGAATTCCATTTGCTGGGAAGGAGATGCTGGATTGGAGCCCTCTGGGTTGTATCTCTTCCTGAACCTTGTTATTCATCAATAAAGCTATCTTGGTTTCTCCTATATACTGATGTATCTTTGATGTATGATTGCATTAGTATGTTTAGTTTATTTCTAATCCTGAACTAGTTATGAATATGAATCCATGTCTTGTGTAGTGTTCTCTTCTTGTGATCCTGCAGAAACCTCTTGAAGCTGGGCGAGCGAGAAGGCAAGTAGCTGGGAACTCTCAAAGAGAAGGGAAACTGGATCGAGGGACAAATGGAAGACACCGGTTAGTCCATCCATCTCTCTTCATTCTTAATTCATAAAGGAAGAATACTAGAATAGTTGTCTCTGTTTGTTGCTAAGGCACTGTCACACCTTAGGTGGATAGGATCGTCCTGCATAGGCATTTTTCCCCACAACAAATTGGCGACTCCACTGGGGAGATCTGTTTAGTCATTTTATTTGTGTCTCTATCATTGTTTGTTTCATAGACTCAACAGCAACAATCGAACTGCATCTGTTATTCTCAGATGCAAAGTAGACAGCTGCTGCTTTGATCCAATCACTGGATTTGTCTATGATCTGAACAATGGACTCACAAATGATTTGATGATCCTTTGTGATAGATCTTAGTACTCCCTCAAAGCATCCCTTTGATTGTACCTTGCTTGTTGCTTTGATTTGGCTTGAAATTGTAGATTAATCAGCAATCTGTGACCCAGAACCCAGTGAGAAACTCTCGTTTCTCCTTCAGCACAGACCCTGTGAAGAGGTTCTGCATTTCAACGCAGGTCCCGTGAAGGCTACCTGCGCTGAATGTCAAAACCCCTGTGTTGAGGTTGTGCTGATCCAGTTAGGCCTTGTGCAGCTGGGTTCTCTGCTCTGTTTTTCCTTGTTTTGATCTCTGATTTTTGTAGCCTGTAACCAGCATAGGTACCAGTCTAATAACTCATTTTCTCTGCTTAAATTCCGCCTCCTTTTGTACAAAAAGATTGTGAGTGTTTTTATGTGTTTGTGGCGTCATTTACAGTTTTCCTTTGCAAGAGTGAAATATTCATTCTGTAGCCCTTGATTCAGATCTGCTGATTGTGATCTTAGGAGAGAGTTCATTGGTTGTTTGCAGTTGATTATACATTTACTTTTGCTTTTGGTTTGAGTTTGTCTCTTTTAAGTGTCGAAACAAGTATTCATTTCGAAAATCGTTAAGTGTTGTAATCTCTTATACCCTCTCTGATTTCGAAAAAGTAAACTTGTTTGTATTTGTCATTTAAAAGCAAATTCAAAGTTGTACAAAAAGCTTTCTTTGTAGGCATCAATACTAAGAAAGCGGAAAACAAACACCTGCATTGTGCATTTGCATCTTGATAGTTTTCATGTTTGATTTAGGAAAAGTGCATTAGAGTGTGCTGATTGCTCTTTGAGAAAAGATGGTGTCTTTCTTTTCCCTTTGTAGCTAGGATTTTCATAAGTTGAAAAGATATAAAGCTTGCTTATCATCTTTAGACTGCATTTAGGAATTGTATCATACATCTCATGGTGATCCAGAAAGGAAAACTTCTAAAAAGATCAACCTAAAATAAATTGAATGAACTTAACAACGCTTTGCAACATAACGCACAACATAGAGGTCTAGGCTAGAGACGTGTTCCGGCATCGTAAAGCCTGGTCACTATCGATCTCATTGATGGTGGGTGATTCCTCCTGAGAGACGATAGCACCAGTACGGATTCTGCTCCCACGTACCGTCGCGTATATATTGGGAGACCCCTATAGGCATAAAACCTTTATCCTTAGGAAGCCGTGTCAGCCGCCCTACTGATCGCAATGCACTGAACACAGCATTCAGGAAGATCGACCGCCCGTACCCTAAAAAGTATTCTTCGGTTTTGTGAAAAGTTTGGCACACCCTCTACCTAGAACTCCAGAGCAGTTCCTTTTTGCCTTTTTCAGACTCTATAACGGAAAAAGTCCATCTGAGAATTTGTCACTTCGGGCTCGTTAAAACATCGAAGGAGACTAGAGTCATCTTTAGCTTTTTCTCGACTCTTTAAAATTGAAAAAGCAAGTTGTGTCTAAAGCGTCGTTAAAATTTATTTTAAACGGAACAATCACCCCTATTCCTGCATTGATCTTTAGGTTGAGAAAATGGAGCACACCAACCAAGGAATTCCCCTTGGTGGAAATCCTAGTCCCTTCTCCTCTTGGGGAGATGTTGGTGCGCCCCATATGGCCACATTGTCGCTTCCAGGACTGACAATTGGCCTGCCGGTCTGGCTCTTTTCAACCAATGTCGTTCAGAACACCACTATTCCTGAACAGTCGAATCAACAGTTAGACCAGACCAGAGTTGCCCACCAGCCTTCTACTTCATCTAATTCTTCCTCTCCTCCTTCCTCTTCGCTTGACGGAACTAGTAAAACAAAAAACCAAGTTCCTAAGGAGAAGAAGGAAAAGAAGAAGAAAGAGCCAAAAGCGGCTGGGGGCAAACAAGTGTCGTCTGACAAAAATCCACACACAGCACTGACTAGGCCTAAATCGCCATGTGTCATATGCAAGGGAGACCACTTCCACAAAGATTTTCCCTGCATCCCTCAGATACTATGGGACTGGTCCCCCCATTTGCAAAATTCGGTGGCGTCAACCTCTGATAGCCATGTTGACAGCTCACCGTCAACTAGTGAAAGTGAAGTCACGGGACAGAGAGGGAAAGCTAGATTTCCCTGCAAACTGTGTGAAGGCGACCATGCCATCCACCGTTGTCCCTTCTTAGACGAGGCTAAAAGAGTTTTGGAAGATTGCCCGGTTTTACCAGTGCAACTTCCTCCTGGATATCAAAAACTCCTGCCAAGTCCTTCACCAGTTGAGAACCCGCCTGGCCCGCTCAGGTGGTCAGCCGAAGCACCTATCATTGAGGATGAACCGTCTGAATCCATACCTGACAAAAGTCAAAAGGTTTAGGCGGCAGTTGACCCGGTTTTGCCTTCAGAGGCTCTATCTTCGAATGATACCATCACAGAAGAGAATAAAGACGACACCGTCCAAATTCTCTTCATCAACACAGACTCCGACGAACAAGGGGGCAATTTGCCCATTCCTTTATCGCAGGAAGGAACTTCGCCAGAGTCATACCCGGCCATCTATTCTGTCCCACCACCAAGCAACCTAGTTGTCTCGTTCGACTAGAACCAACTAGGCAGACCCCGTTTGCCGGCAAGCATACCATTCAGAATTATCGTTCAAATATACATAATGGTAATGGCTGGCACCATCATTGATGAGGGGGCATCTGTGAGTATCCTTTCCTCTATTGCTTGGAAATCGCTTGGTTCGCCAGCGCTTTTGCCTGAAATGAGAAATCTGACATGCTTTGATAAAGGAACCAGTCGACCTTTAGGGATCCTCCCCAATGTGCCCATAACATTGAAAGGGAAGACCGTTCAAATGAACGTGATGGTCGTTCAAGGACCCTTGGATTATAACCTACTCCTTGGACGAGACTATATATATTGCATGGGAGCCATCGTCTCATCACTCTTTAGAGTAATGTGTTTTCCGCACGAAGGAAGAGTGGTCAAGCTCGTAGACCAACTTTCATTTCCCGGATCACGCATCACAAATACTCATATACCATCCCTAAATGGTCTCTTCACGCAAGAAATGTCTCAACCCACGGTTCGTCCTCCCGATGAGCGCGAGTAATCCGGAAGGATATGACTGGAACCCAGGGGGCATGCGTCCTGGTCTACTTCGGCAGGAAAACTTTGGGTATAGGGTAGGTTTCCGCGGGAGAATATGACTAGTCTGTACCCCGCCCATGCTGGAAGAGGGTTATTCTAGAATAAGATTCTCTTGTCAAAGTTATGTGTTTGGCGCTCGTTGTCACTCACCTTTGTCTATCTCGGTAGATATCGCCGAAGAAGTGTTTTGTTTGAAATATTAACGAGACAATCTTTGGGTAACCTGAAAGAGGTAGGCCTCTCCCGGTAAAGCAAATGTTTTATTGGACTAAGAAGGGGTAACCTTGAAATCGTACTTTATGCCTGGGGGCATGCAAACCTTTTGGAGTGCAAGCAAGGGGTGGCTATTTATTTTTTAAATTTTTAGGTCCTCCCTTTAAACCTGTAGGTCTAACCCTTTAAACTCGTATGATTAGTCGTTTCCGAACTTGCATAACGAAAGGATCCGGAGCAAAGCTTTGTAAGATCTAAGCTCCATAAAAAATAGCATCTTAAATGAGACATTCTTATCATATGACTGGGTTACCGAGCAGTTTTAGCGCATAGTTCATGCTCGTTAAAAAATAAACATAAGATCGAGCAAATGTTTCCACCCGCGTTTAAGCTCGTTAAAAAATGAACTATCCCGGTAAATAACCACTGCGAATGTAACATCATCAGCCATTAAAGCCTTGGTCATGTTTGCACCGTCACCTCCACTTTTCCATTGGCCGATCGTTCACCTACATATGATTGTTTACCCATTTTGAGGAACAGCTGCGAAGAGTGATTTCACTAGCCATCCTTGTGACACTGCCGTGATTGGAAAATTCCAACCTGTACCTGGAATCAGCTGCTAACCCGTTTTATCACTCGTTCCTCAAAAGACGAGTCTTCTTTAAGCTCTTTTCATCTGACTCGTAAAATATGAAAAGATTGTCGAGTTTTGGCCTTCCAACTCGATAAAGTGACCGAAAGAGCTATCCCTCCTCTAGATTTTAATCTTTTTGGACCTGAGGGATTATTGCACAAAAAGATCGAGCGCTTGTTTTATTCGGCTCGTTAAAACTATCGAAAACTCATCCCTTCTGTATTGTTTTATACTTTTTCGGACCTAAGGGATTAGATGACGAAAAAGGACTTTTGGAGTAAATTTTATGTACCTTTTCAGACTCTCTAAAAATGAAAAGGATTGAGTTATCTTTGTCGTTAGACTCGTTAAAATCATTAAATAGCGACAAACTTGTCTTTAGACGAGAACGAGTTTCATTATCGCTAGGCTCGTTAAAACATAGCGATGGGCTTGCCCGAAGGGCAGGTTATAGAACAAGCATATGTTATCCTCCTCAAGCTTGACAAAAATAAAGAGGTACTGGTCAGCAATGACTGGGGAAAAATTGGGAGAAACTCAAGAAAACTTTGATGGTAGCAAGTCGCTCTTGAACATGACACTTTTCCTCCGTACCACAATCGGGTTGGGTTGTTTCATTCACCGGTCACATCACCATGGTCTCGCCATACCATCCATATTTGGGGTAATGCTACCGATCCATTGCATCAGTGTCGCCATATGTTCAAGAGAAGTCGTTCAGAAAAGTCAACCGTGTCCCATCCACTGCCGTACATTATCCTTCATCCTTTCATGACCGCCACCCTGAATCATATGTCACAGATCGTTTTCACCTCCATCAAAATCATTAGCTCCGTTCTGTGTCATTGATGTGGGATTCATTAAGGCCCTCCTTTGACGGATCGCTTCTTGTCGACATCAGCTCATTATCCAAGAAGTTGATCTAGGAACAACCCCTTCAGTACTTTGAAGCTTGCATGCCTCAATGGCAAGTTTCTCACTTCCGGCGACAGGTATACATCAATGACCTTTGACCGAAAGATTTTACGTGGTGTTCAACGCCAAGTCCTTTATTCACACCACGTGAATTGTACTGCAGTACCTTGAGGGTCATTATCATTATCGGTGATTCCTCTCGCGCTTGTTAACGGTTTACCTCATTGACCGGTAATCAAGCGATGTCTTTCCATGTTCGACCTCAGAACATTTCTCACATGGATCGACTTGTACTTAGAGTGAAGATCGAACGAGTTTGAAGACCCCGGATCTAGTTTCTTCCATCCGGGCTGCGATATATATTCAGGAAAGATAAAGACATTGACATGTACATCATTGCAGCAGATAATCATCCTACCCAAAGGATGATAATTTCATCAAAATTATCAGTCTACCATCAGATGATTGTCTGTTCTATGTACAGAAAAATGAATTTATAAAGCTGAGCATGGAAATGTCCGCCTCAGCTAGATCATGAAAGCAGTATGAAAAATAATGTATTGTATTGTATCTTATTACAGGTCTCCTCCCAGCATTGGATGAACTTCGGATCCTCCTGATAAAGCATTTCACCCGATAAACGGCCTCATACTTTAGGGGGAAACTGTTATAGAAATTTTTGTGCCTTACAGCATTGAGCATGAAATGTCCATAATCTAAGGGATCCAAAGTCCCTAAACATGTTGTTCCTACCCCTAGAGGAACAAGGCTAACAAACCACAACAATTCACAGAAGTTCTCCACCAGAAACAGCTCAAAAACAAGTCAATTCAGGATCAATTCAGTGGCTCCACTAGCTGTCTGCGCTGAATGTCAAAGCCAACACTGGCTACCTGCACTGCAACGCAGGTAGAAGCACTACCAGGGTGCGCTGAGCGAGAGTTGACAAATGGCAAGTTCATTCCAAGAGGTGTCAAGACCCAGGAAGCTTCCAGAATCTTCCTCAATGACACTTGCCTCAGTGAATTCGACTGGTGATGAGTAAGAGGTTCCTAATCTCCAAGTGGAAGAAAGAACCTCCAAGTGAAATCAAGAACTGACAGAGGGAGAGGACACTAGTCAGATCTCAAGCTGACTCATCCTCTCTCCAAACATCTATATATGGATCTCTCCTCCATGAGATCTGGAGGCTGGAATTTTGTTATTGCAAAGAATTGTTGTTGGTTTGAGATTGGAATCATTGGGTGCTTAATGCTTTGAAGGGGGTGAAGATAGGAATTCCATTTGCTGGGAAGGAGATGTTGGATTGGAGCCCTCTGGGTTGTATCTCTTCCTGAACCTTGTTATTCATCAATAAAGCTATCTTGGTTTCTCCTATATACTGATGTATCTTTGATGTATGATTGCATTAGTATGTTTAGTTTATTTCTCATCCTGAACTAGTTATGAATATGAATCCATGTCTTGTGTAGTGTTCTCTTCTTGTGATCTTGCAGAAACCTCTTGAAGCTGGGCGAGCGAGAAGGCAAGTAGCTAGGAACTCTCAAAGAGAAGGGAAACTGGATCGAGGGACAAACAGAAGACACCGGTTAGTCCATCCATCTCTCTTCATTCTTAATTCATAAAGGAAGAATACTAGAATAGTTGTCTCTGTTTGTTGCTAAGGCACTGTCACACCTTAGGTTGATAGGATCGTCCTGCATAGGCATTTTTCCCCACAACAGCATGGCCTTATCTTCATCGAAATTCACATCTCTATGAACCATTGTCATCCTCTTAGATGGTATGTAAACCCGATAGTTGTGAGGTGTATCAGTGTACCCCAAAAATATGCCCAACTTAGGTGTAGGCTCTAGAAATTTCCTTTCATCCTTGGTAACATGACAGTAAACTGATGAACCAAATATCCTTAAGTGTGCCACATCTGGTTTCTTACCTAAAAAAGCTTCTTTTGGTGTACTCATCTCGAGAATCTAATGAGGACTCTTGTTTTGTATATATATAGTTGTGTTGCATGCTTCAACCCACAAGTGCAATGGTAGGCCCTAATCATGTAACATCACCCTTGCAGCTCCCACAATACTTCTATTTTTCCTTTCATACACCCCATTTTGTTGTGGGTTATGAGTTATTATTAACTCTCGTCAAATGCCTTATGGTGCACAAAAGTTCTTGAATTCATTCTACACATATCCTCCATCGTTATCTCTCCTGAGAGCCTTCACTTTCCCACCATTGTCTTTCTCAACAATTGCTTTAAATTCACAAAATATAGAGAATGTCTAATATTTATTCTACATGAATAAAATCCAAAACTTACATGAGAAATCATCTACAAATATTACATAACACATGTGCTTGGTTGTGGAGGTTGTCGAGAACGGTCCATACACATATGAGTGAACTCTTTCAAGGATCGCTTGCGCTCAACTATCCTTATCATGGAAGGTGTCTTTGGTGTACTTCCCCAATGTACACCCTTTGCAGGTATCTCTCTACTCTAGTGTGCCCTTGGGTAGTCCTATAGAAATATGTTGCATGATATTCAAAGCTCCATGGTGAAGATGGCCCCATATTCTATACCATAATTCATTGATGTCTCGGCTCTGCACAATCTCTACTTTTGTGCTCAAAGCTGCACAATCATCTACATCCAATTTGTAGAGGTTCTTCACCCAAACCCCGATCCACTTCACTTGTCCTAAGGATATGTGACGAAGTAAAGCCTTTCCTTTTCTAAATATCAAATCATAGCCATGATCCACCAAAATAGCAACTAAAACCAAATTCTTCTTCAGACCCAAAACATACTGATGAGCCTCATAAAGGGGTAATTATATGGGCTCATTTTACCTCCTAACCTATTCAAATCAACCATTCTCTTAGCTTATTGTATGATTTTCTGATTATATTTATGCTTATAGAGTGAGTTGAGTTAGTTATTGTGCTATGTGGTCTAACATGTATTTAATGCAAATCATTGATGGCTTTCGAGGAAAATTCAAGGATCCAGTGGACAAATGGCAGCAATAACTCGAAGTGGACAAAGGAGAGGACTTATAAGAGGGAATCCCCTTCATTTATTACTCCTCACTTCGAATTCCCCTTCATTCAGCTCGGAGTACAAGCAGATGAATCATGCACTACAAGGCAACCGAGCAAGTGGAGGATGACTAATGATTATCTCGAGTTTTGGGAGCCAAGCCTCCTTGATTTTAAGGAAGTTGTTAGTAGCTTCATTTGTATAAATAGAGAGGCCTAGGACCTCATTGGGGTTGGATTTTTGCTTATGTAAACTCTGCTCAAATTTCGAGCTTATTATTTTGTGACAGTTTCATGTAATCTTCCTATTATTTTGAAAATAAAGATGGAATCCTTTTTGAGTTAGCACTGAATTACCTCAGAGGGCTGAAGCTTTTGGGTTAGGGCCCAATCCAAGCAACCAAGCTCCTATTTACTTGTATTTGTATGCTTTGTTTCAGTTTGTAGATTAGTTTGTTGTTAGATGTATTTCTCTTATGGTTAAGAATAGGTTGTTTTTGATGATTTAGTAGTTTGCTTCCATTTGTGATTTTTGTAGCAGGTTAAGCAGTGACCAACAAAGATTCAAAAGGCTAGCAATAGTGCCTTGGCCTCTCTTCCTCCCTCTGGGACCATGATTTGAGGCAAAGACTCTCTTGCTGCCCCAAAAACACAGATTTTCCTCCTTCATAGGACTTCTAGTGTTTGCAGCTTTTTAGTAGGTTAATAGTCCAGCTTTGCTTTGCTTTAGATCTTCTTCATCATGCTCACTTCCTGATTTGAAATAGTCTTCTTTCATGCTTTCCTTTCCTACAACATTTCTCAACATTTCCTTTCATAGATCATAGTTTAGACCATTTTTATGCAAAACTTTGTTTTTCCTAAATGCATTCATTTCACTTGTTGCTTGATTTCCTTGGTTGACTGTCAGTTTCTATGCAGCAGATCTCTTCCAGCAGTAGGACAAATTATCAGCAATCACACCCTGCATCTGATCCATTCCCTATAGGTCTCCCAAATATCACCTCCATTCTACCCTAGTTTCCTGCATTTTTTCATAGAACTTCTTCCTCTCTCCTTGAGCAAACCCAATCATATTTCTCTCTCCTGATGATTCATGGTAGATATTAGGCACCCTAACACCTCATTTCAACCTTCATCCATCTTTTTCACCCATTCTCACACCCTCAAAATAGTGAAAACTTCTCTCGGCCTCCTCCTGTAGGCCTCCTGTAGTTTCCCTGTTTTCCTCGTGTAGATTTTCTGTGTCCTCCTGTAGATTTTCCTATAGGCTTTCCTTTGAAGGAAGAGTGTGGGAAAAGCCTCCAGAAGGCCACCTGAGACCTCCTAGGACCCATCCACACCATCCTACATCCTCTCAAGTCCCAAAACCACCCTTAGAAGCCACCTATTCGTTGCCACACTCACACACAATAAATTACATGCATGTCAAATTCACATAAAAATACATAAAAATCCAAAAATATGTTTTTTGCTTATTTACTTCTAGAAATAACATAGTTAGATGTTTTTTACTTCCTTGAGTAGGTAATGGAATTCCTTTCATGGTTTTCATAGTGCTTTCTGCAAAAGTAGAATTAGTTGGTTAATTAGGGTTTACTAGGTTTGCTTTACATTTTAGTCTTTCTCCTTTCTGCAATAGAATATCATCTGTAGAGTAATCTTTCTTTCCTTTCATCACATATAGAGATTCTTCTGGACCCCATAGAATTTGTCTTGAGCTCCTAGTGATCTTGCACCAGCTGACCAAGTGACAACCTGCAGTGAGAACTAGTACTTGTGCATACAGCACCGATGCTTCCAAGTTTGTTACGAACTACCGGGTTGATAAGAGTAAAGTAGGCAGCCCAGAAGTTGCAGCATTATTGCTGAAATACTGGTGCTCACTACTTTTTGGTGTCGTTGTCGGGGAAGCGTTAGAGTATTCTATGATTACTGCTTTCTTTTATTTCTTCTTACAACATTCTACTAATAGTTTATTTCAGCAAAAGTAGACTAGTCATTGATTTCCTTTCTAGTTCTGCACTTCCTTGCTTTCTTTTTCAATTCTGCAGATTTCCATTCATCAAGTTTATTTCAGTTAGTTGCAGGTTTTTTTGTTCAATCACAATTTCAGTTTCTGCAAGTACATTCAGTGTGTGGAAAAAAAAACAAAAACCACCCAAAAATATTTCCTTTCATGCCTCGTAGGAATAGAGATAACTCAGGAAAAATTTTGCCCAACACCCCCACTGCTTCACACAACCAACCTTCTCTCTTATTTGGGGGTTGCGATCAAGAAGAACCCTTAGGTGAATAGCCAGACATATTTGAAGAACCTATAGGGGAAGAAGAAGAAAAAAACATTCCTTTAGAGCCAATGGCTGAAAACAAAAATGCTAGGGGGAATGGAGAGAGAATAGAGGGTACCTTTCCCATTCGAGACACCAATGGGGACACCAAAATGAAGAATATAAGCCCTTCTGCCCTACCTCATTTCCATGGTCTGACTACAGAAGATCCTTACACCTTATTGTTCAAGTTTGTTGTCATCTGTCGAACTTATGACTATGAAAAAGATGAGCAAAAGTTGAAATTGTTCGCTTCTACTCTCAAGGATGCAGCACTACACTGGTTCATGGATTACCTGGCAATAGCATCACAACTTGGGCTCAGATGCAGCAAGCCTTTAACAACAAGTATCGAAACTATTATAGGTCAAAAGATACTAAAGAAGAAATCTTCCTAATGACCATAGGAAGTGATGAGTCCCTAGAAGACTATGAAGAGAGGTTCCATCTCAGTTACAAAAGGGTCGAGTGTACACCTGACCCTGAGTCTCTGAAGTTGGTCCTACTCAAGGTAATTCGGGAAGATCTTTTAGACACCCTCCATCAACTGGCCGGGGGAGACATCTACCAACTATCCTAAGAGGACATAAAGATTGTTTTTAGAAACCATTCTAGAGCATCCAGAAAGAAAGGTAGGGGGAGTCAACCCATAGCCAATACCTCTTCCTTCAACTCATCCATTAAAGGAGAAATTGGAAACATGTTGGAAGACTTCAAGAGTGAGGTGCTGCAGACTCTTGCCATGCAAATGGATACCTTACATATCAAAAGAAAACAAGAGGAAGCAGAGAGGGCTCTAGCCATTTTTTTCCCTAGATGCACTAGGAGGCATCCTAGGAATGAATGCCCATTGAAATCTATAGAGGTTTGTTCAGTATGTGAATAAAATCATTCTACAGATAAGTGCCCTTCCTTGCCCGGACTTAAAGTTGTATATCAAGGGGCTGAGGGATGTGGAGCGATAAAAAGGTGTCTTGTGAACTCCTAATTACCTCACATTAATTATCAACCCAGGGACGACTTTTTATTTCAAGAGTGTACTCTGTCTGAGGCGGCTATTTACTTAAGAGTAATGTTTCGCAGTATAGTGCTTAAAACCCAAAAGTAAATGAAAGCTGGAAACAAAATCTAAAGCAAGAAACTGAAATGTTCTAAACTAAATCATTCATTCAAATAACCATCAATCGAGGATACAGTTGCAATAACTCATTCCTCTAGAAATTGATGAAGGAAAAGGGATTAGAGTATGGATCATGGATCTGGGAGCATAATAGCGTCTGTTGTGTCTCACGACAGCCTTGATCCTCCTCCCACACTAAAATAGTAAATGCAAGTAAATGGAATAGAAATTAGAGCATGGACTAAAGATCTTGGAGCTAAGCAGCGACTTGCTGACTCACTACAGCTTTAGACCTTCTCTCACACCAAAGCAATAAAGGCAAGTAAATAAATCATCAGAAAGTAAAACGGAACGGCGAAATGGAAATGGGACAACAATAAATGATACAGCAGCAAAATGGAACAGCAATAATCAAATGGAACAACAGCAATCAAATGGAATAGCAATCCTTAATGAATTACGAAACAACAACTATCACCCATATGTACATGATTTACATTAATATAGCAATCTGAGAGTATCGAATGATATGATTACGTTTCTGAACAAAGTAATATTGTCTTCAAGCCTCACAAATACTTATTTTACATGAATCCAATGATGATAACATTTATACAAATATCTTGCTATGGAAATAGATGCAATTCAAATAGATTCGCTTCGCGTAATACAGAGACATGAGTTAAAGAACTTATTCAGATTCAGATATTAAGTATAAAGCATAGTCTATCATATGAAAGATATATCAGATTGCTGAAACAATAGAAATAAGCAAACCAAACACAATTTACCGTATAACAATACAACGGCAAGTGTCCGTTGGAGCCGGGCCCGTAGCTTCCAATGGCACCGCCGTAACTTACTTCAGATGCAGGGACGAATTGAACACCAAATCCTTTATATTGATTGCATTAACAAAAGTATACAAAATCAGATCTCAACAAGACTCCATGATCAAAGTTGTTCTGAAACTTATAATTACAACAACAGTCGTTTTTTTTTTTTTTTTTGCCCTTTGATCTTTGGTTTCATTAAATAGAGAAAGATCAGAGCATAGATAATTTCAATCATGATTTCTCTTACAAATTTAGGTTGATTCTAACCCATTGATCAACAAGAACAAGGCGGATTTGGGTTTGCAGCTAAGATTTTGGAGGGCGGCCGCAACAGAAAATCTCATAAAATCGTGCTCAAAGAACCCTGCGTTTCTCCCTGTACAAGCCGAATTTGGGCAAACTGTTCTTCAAGAAGATAATTGGGCCCGTTCTGGACAAAACCCATGTTCCGGATTTTCCAAATTCGTCTTCATTTGCTCAGAATCTTAACCGCAAAACTGTCACTCCTTAAACCAGCGAATTTCTGAGTTGGCTGATTTAAAAATCAAATCTTCAATCCGGAAGTTACTTTGGAGGCTAAAAATGGTAAATAAGGTTACAACCAACTTATTAGAACTATCATTGGTAAAATAATGCATAATAATCAATTTATTAGAAATAAAGGAGAATAAATAATATTTATTCATGAGAGCATAAATAATTAATAAAATGGATTTAAATGATAAATTATAATAAATGGCATGATGAAGAATGGTAGAAATGGGTGAAATAAACGTTCACAAGTGACAATAATAATGGTATATTATCGACTCTACACACCCCCACACTCAATATATTGCATGTCCACATGCAACGAAAACTGAATATATTGCATGTCCTCATGCAACCCAAAGACAAAAACCATGTGTTATCCAAGCAATAAAAATTTGAGAATAAATGAATGCTTCCTTAATTAATGAATATTCAATTTTAGTAATCTTGATGAAGGCATAACAATTTTTACATTGACATTCAATTATATGTATATATGAAGTTGCAACAAAATATGATATATGTAACAGCAAACTTCATGAACCATTTTCTCAAAAACTACAAACCAGCTTTTGTTGAAATTTGGCAAGTAAATTTATAATATATGAATGTCTTTACGATCCAAAAATCAGATTGTTTTGATGCATGGATCATGAGATATAAACAAAATGGCTGTAGGTGAGAGTGCATGATTTCCGAAATTTTATGAACCACTATTTCTTGAAATTGTGTGGGTTTGTATTAATGATAGGTATGTGTTTTCCAAAAATTACAAGAATTGGGTTCATAGTTTTTAAAAATATGTGGAAATCAAAAAATGAAATTGTATGCCTTAAATAAGGAAGAAAGTAGAAAATATCCATCATGCATAGCAATTCCTCCCCCTCTCTGAAAAATTAGCATGTCCTCATGCGATGCTAGAAAACAAATAGAGGTGGTGGCTACCAGCTGTTGAATTCTATGCTTGGTGTAAAACAACATGGAATAAGGGAGGTGTTGAGAGTGAATAAGAATAGCAATGGATGATAAAGAATATAAATGGCGTGGTGATAAGAAAAAAATGAAGGAACACTCCCCCATACTCGGAAATGATATGCTGCTGAAAAAGGGGAAGTGGTAAAGATGTGGAATGAAAGATGACAAATAATGCTCAAAATAGATTTTGATGAAATTCTCCTAAATTCATAATAAATTAGAAAACTATGCGATTTTACCTCAAGTTTTACCTCCAAAAAAATGTGGAATGACATATAAATACTGGCAGTTGTTGAAGCTGATGTAGGCAGAGTTGGTTCTGAAAGTGATGCAAAAGGTGGAATCCAGGTAAGCACATAATGTCTGAAGAGTTGTTCATGTTCGCAAGTTGCTCAAGCCGCGTCTGTTAGTTGCAATAGTGCGGTCATGCTGTGAATAGAATTTTGCTCATACTTGTTGTTCTCCTGTAAACAAAGCACTATTTTGCATACAATGTGCTTGAATCTATAGTGTTAGCTTTGAATAGCAACAGACAAGATGCATGCAAAATTTCAATTAGAAAAACTTATGTATACATGCAATACTAATATGTTGTCAAATCAACAAGGTATGGCAAACTAGAGTAATCATATCGCATGCAATCCCATAATGCATACATTCCCCCCTCCAATTGGAAAATGGGTTCCATAACCATAAAGCATATGAAAGGGGTGGTGCTGACGGCAAGGCAATGGAATGAACAATATATCAGTAAGGGAGGCAGAGTACACTTATCAATGATAGGACGGTGAAAGTTATGGTTATATTGAGAGCAAAGTGTGTAAAGATAGTTATGAATAAGAGATAGGACGCTTTAGAGTGATGATAGTTTATGCAAAACAAAAAAGGACAACAATATGCTAAAAAAATGCTTTGCTGACGGTATTCTAGCTGAAAATGATGTGATTGATCGTAAAACAATTTCTCATGCATAAAGGTTCAAACAGGGAAAAAGTTAAGGAAATAACTTCTCTGATAAAAAGAAAATAAGAAAAGGGTATTATAATAATAATTGACGAAAAGATATAACTTCAATACCATAAGCAGAGCCGTTGCTACCAGCAGGCGTCCATAGCCTCGGCAGGGTTGCTTTTTAACCCATATGAGCCAGGATCCTCAATTTATAAATGGAGAGTTTTAGTGCTGTTCTACAGAAGAGATCAGTGTGCTGGCGTGGTAACCAGATAACCACACTGCCATTCACTAGGAGGTAGCAAAAGTGATCAGGCCGGCTCGTGATGAGACCTCCTGTTCCAAGGATAATTTGGCTATCCAATGGATCATAACCCTGGTGTGGTGGCCATAATGGGAATGTCACTTTGTTACAGCCTTATGAACATGGTAGGCTGGCTCGTAATGAGACCCCCTATCCTCCATCTGCGAACAAAATTTTGTTATTATTACACATTTTTATGATAAAAAGAGGGAGGCTCAGTACTCCTTAAGAGCAGGGATGGCGGAAGAAGTTGAAGATGTCAATAGAAAAAAATATACCCATAATCTCATTTATTACAGACAGAGAAGATTATAACCAGGAAGGGTGGAACCAGCATGGTATTAAGATGATCAATCAATATCATGTACAGCAAAAACAATGCAGTAAAGTAATATATAAATAATTGTGTCCCTTTTTGAAAAGAATCTAACATCAAGGAGTTGTCCTGTTAAAGATCATAACGTAAATGATAATACTTGCTTCAGAAGAATCCATAATTCTTGTCCTCATAAAAATAGTGCACTTCATGCCATGAAAGAGAATCAGGAGAATGTGGTTGAGCTGACTATGAATAATCCCACAAGAGAAAGGAAAGGGTTGCCCTCAAAAATATTCCCAAAGTGTTGCTCTTTTGAATGAACAGCAAAAACACTCACAAAGCGGTGTTTCGTGTAAGGAACATCAAAGAAAATGCACACCAAAAAACAAAAATACATACAAAAAAACGTGAAAATGCAAATGTCGTTCGAAAAATCACAAATGTTGTTTCTTCTGAGAAAGGAACAGCAGAGACACTCAAATGTTGTTCCTTTTCGCAAAGGATGAGCAAAAACACACAAGTGTTGTTCCTTTTCGCAAAGGAACGGCAAAAACATGCACGTGTTGTTCCTTTTCGCAAAGGAACAGCAAAAAACACGCAAGTGTTGTTCCTTTTTTAAAAGGAACAGCAAAGTCACACAAGTGTTGTTCCATTTCGAAAAGGAATAGCAAAATTACACAAATGCTTGTTCCATTTCGAAAAGGAACGGCAAAAACACACAAATGCTGTTCCATTTCGAAAAGAAACAGCAAAAACACACAAATGCTGTTCCATTTCGAAAAGGAACACACAAATGTTGTTCCATTTCGAAAAGGAACAGCAAAAACACACAAATGTTGTTCCATTTCGAAAAGGAACAGCAAAAACACACAAACATGCAAGTGTTGTTCCATTTCGAAAAGGAACAGCAAAAACACACAAATGCTGTTCCATTTCGAAAAGGAACAGCAAAAACACACAAATGCTGAAAAGGAACAGCAAAAATAGCAAAAACACGCAAAGAATGAATTAGCTGTTCACTGCATTGATGCTGAGAATGAGTTGCACTTTGAATGAAGCAACACCTGAAACACAAAATATAAAATAAATTAGAAAAAACAACATTCTATTTAAAAACAATATGTAAAATAAATTGAGTTGCAACAGCTATGATGTTATGTCAAAAAAATGATCTATTCGAAAAATGTTTTGGCAGCAGTGACAAGACATGAATCTTGAAATTGAAATCAATTCTTCATTTGTTCTATTATGAATCCGTTGGGTAATGATTTGGATAAAATTCCTTTGTTTTATAAAAATTTCTTTGAAAAGTCACTCGTCCATAAATTGACCTTCTTTATTTTCCCAGGACCTGCAAAAAACGAGTGTCTACCTGCAATAAAACATTCAATCATGGAGAAAGAGAGGTGATCGAGCTCCCCTAATCCAAGAATTATGCAAAAAACAACAAGTAGTTACTCTGTTATAACAAATCCATAGAGAAAATAACAAAGTAAAATTTATTTGTTACCTGCGGGAGAGCAGTGGTCGACCATACTAACCAGCAGTGTTTTAATCACAACTTCTTTGTTTTTCGTCGAAATCGAGTGATTCCAAATCCAAATGAGAGTTAATTCAAAGGTTTATCTCCAGTAGAAACAGGTTTTAAAGATTCAATGATATGATATGTCAATTTTAGCTAGAACAACCTGCATAACATAGTCATTTTCGATTACCCGCCTTAGACCAACAGTTGATATTTCAAGCATAACTTTTTCGTTTGATGTCGGATTCGAATGATTCAAATTGGAAATGAAAATAAATTCATTTATTGATCTCCAATAGAAACAGGTTTTGAAGACAAGAAGAATTGATAGGTCAAATACTTTAAGGAACAGTTGGAAAGACATAGTTTTAAGGGTGCTGATTTACGATAGACAGTCAGTATTTTGATCATAACTTCCCCATACGATATCGAAAATGAGTGATTCAAATTGCATTGTAAACTAGATTCATAGGGGAACCTACCATAGAAACAGGTTTTAAAAATTCATTCATTTAGGCCTCCAAAAACTGACTGTCCCAACTCTGTTCCTGAGCTGCCCGCTAGATAACCGGTCAATGTTTTGGTTCTAACTTTTTCGTTTCAAATCCAAATTGAGTGATTCAAATTGGATTGGAAAGTAGACATCAAGGGCTACTTAGGATAGAAACAGGTTTTTAAAATATGGTCATTTAGGCCTCCAAAAACTGACTGTCCCAACTCTGTTCGTGAGTTGCCCGCTAGATAACCGGTCAATGTTTTGGTTCTAACTTTTTCGTTTCAAATCCAAATTGAGTGATTCAAATTGGGTTAGAAAGTAGACATCAAGGGCTACCTAGGGTAGAAATAGGTTTTAAAAATATTCACTTTTGGTCCCTCAAAACATGACTGTCCCCACAGTTTTTCCAGAAAGTTCATCAAGCCTGCAAGCCAAAAAATGAAATTCAAGCATTTTTTCAAATTGGTGATAAAAATGAAAATGAGTGTTTGTAGAACTTATTATTTCAATTATGATTCATCCACATAAACAAATTATAAAAAAAAAAATTATCACCGATGTTGATTTGCATAGCATGTTGCAACAAAAACCCTAGTTTTTTACAAAAAATAAAAAAATGTGCTTGTTTTATTTCGTTATTTATTTTATTTTCTCCATTATCCTACTCTTCTTTGAGAATTGATTATATTTATGTATAAGAGTATTTCCAGTGGAACCATTTTAGAAATAAGGCCTCTAGTATGCACATACCCAAATTTGAAAAATACATGTTGATAAAAATTAGGGTATGAGAAGCCAACTTCCCTTGAAAAGATGGAGAAACCAATCTTCAATGTATGCGTTACTTTGTTGATTTCTCATATCCATCAAATCATGAAGTCCTTGGCCTTTTAAAATGGCTTGTTGATGCAACCTACAAGAAACCTCATTTTCTTCTATAGCTTCTACAATTTTTGAATTTGAAACATTCTGAATCTCATTGTAGGTTTTCTTTAATGGCGCATGTGAGATAGAATGGGTGGGAAGGGTGGGTAAATTTGCCAGCTCAACATTGTAAGCATGTTGTACTGGTTTATTATGGTGAGGGTGTGGAATTAGTTGAGCAGGAAAATATGTAAAGAATGGAGCATTGTGATGATGTGGTTGGTTGGGTTGGGTGAATGAATTTGGTATGCAAGCAGGATGTTGTGAAAGAGCTGGTGAAAAATATGGAGAATATGTTTGTGCTACAAGATGAGGGAGAGTAGTCATGCCATCATAAGAGGAACCATGCTCAACTTTTGAACAAGATAGGTGGTTATATTGAAATTGACATGGCTGCCCTAACACATTAGTATTCCATGATGGATTATGCAAGTAAGAGAATGGAGAAGAAGTGTTTTGAACCATACCTGTAGGCCATGATTTCCATGGTTTTGACCTTGTTGTAGCTTCCTCACCTCTTTGATATGATACTTCCGTCCTAGATAAGGAAGAGTAGCCATCTACGGTATGCTCCTTTCGATCATGAGTGAAAAACACTTCATCAAATTCTTGATTTTTATGAACCTGCAAAACATCCAATTTTTCATTTAGAGAGCTAATAAAATCAACTTTAAAATTTTCAAATAAAACATTGATTTCAGCTCCTATGTCTCCTATTCTTGTAGAAGATTTGGAAAACAAAGAAAAAACATCTCTAAGATTCTTACCAGCCTTGGAGATTCCTCTTGAATACATTATGCACAACTCACAAACATCATCATATGATAACTGAAAAACATCACCTTTTCCTATCAGATTTAAAAGTTCTAAAAATTCATCTTTGATTCCTTTAAGAAGGAGTGTTTTTAAGGTCTCTTTCTCCAAATGCTTATGCTTTGATTTTTGAAGGTTATAATGAAATCGATCTACATAGTCCTCCAAACTTTCATCTTCCCCTTGTATCATATCGAAAATATCTTCGTTGGCTTTGCAATAGTCTTGATACTTTTTCAAGAATATGTTCTTCATTTCCTCCCATGATTGGATGCAATTCCCACCTAGGCTCATGAACCATCGGAGAGCTGCTCCTTTTAGAGTAAGAGGAAACACTTTCAATCTTTGATCATTAGTATAATAATCATATCCTCTACAAAGTATTTCAAACTCAAACAAAAATGTATGTGGATCTTCATTTGCTAAACCATGAAAATTTGGTAAAGATGGGGGAATTATGTGCATTTGTGTCACTCCTCCTAGATCTTTGATAGGAAATTCAAAAGTAGAAACATGAGCCATTTCTTACCATAGTTTAAGATGTTCTTCATGTGTTTCTTCGAGGCTCCTTCTTCAAATGTTCCTGTCAATCGGTTAGTGGAATGGGTGGTGCTTACATCACCACTTAAGTGAAATCATGTGATTCATTTTTTTAAAAAAATTCTATTTTTCCTAATAATTCACACAAAGATTCAAACATCTATTTCTAGGTTCTTTAACAGTCCTGCTGGAAAGCGGACGGGGGAGCAGGGCTTTTACATGCTCCGTACGCAGGTTCTTACCTTCCGTTTTTAAGATCCAACTCTTCCCTAGCAGGCACTCATCGGATTCACACTACTCTTTAGAAATGGCTACACTCTCCCCGGCAACGGCGCCAAAATGTGGAGCGATAAAAAGGTGTCCTGTGAACTCCTAATTACCTCACATTAATTATCAACCCAGGGACGACTTTTTATTTCAAGAGTGTACTATGTCTGAGGCGGCTATTTACTTAAGAGTAATGTTTCGCAGTATAGTGCTTAAAACCCAAAAGTAAGTGAAAGCTGGAAACAAAATCTAAAGCAAGAAACTGAAATGTTCTAAACTAAATCATTCATTCAAATAACCATCAATCGAGGATACAGTTGCAATAACTCATTCCTCTAGAAATTGATGAAGTAAAAGGGATTAGAGTATGGATCATGGATCTGGGAGCATAATAGCGTCTGTTGTATCTCACGGCAGTCTTGATCCTCCTCCCACACTAAAACAGTAAATGCAAGTAAATGGAATGGAAATTAGAGCATGGACTAAAGATCTGGGAGCTAAGCAGCGACTTGCTGACTCACTACAGCTTTAGACCTTCTCTCACACCAAAGCAATAAAGGCAAGTAAATAAATCAGCAGAAAGTAAAACGGAACGGCGAAATGGAAATGGGACAACAATAAATGATACAGCAGCAAAATGGAACAGCAATAATCAAATGGAACAGCAGCAATCCTTAATGAATTACGAAACAACAACTATCACCCGTATGTACATGATTTACATTAATATAGCAATCTGAGGGTATCGAATGATATGATTACGTTTCTGAACAAAGTAATATTGTCTTCAAGCCTCACAAATACTTATTTTACATGAATCCAATGATGATAACATTTATACAAATATCTTGCTATGGAAATAGATGCAATTCAAATAGATTCACTTCGCGTAATACAGAGACATGAGTTAAAGAACTTATTCAGATTCAGATATTAAGTATAAAGCATAGTCTATCATATGAAAGATATATCAGATTGCTGAAACAATAGAAATAAGCAAACCAAACACAATTTACCGTATAACAATACAACGGCAAGTGTCCGTTGGAGCCGGGCCCGTAGCTTCCAATGGCACCGCCGTAACTTACTTCAGATGCAGGGACGAATTGAACACCAAATCCTTTATATTGATTGCATTAACAAAAGTATACAAAATCAGATCTCAACAAGACTCCATGATCAAAGTTGTTCTGAAACTTATAATTACAACAACAGTCGTTTTTTTTTTTTTTTTGCCCTCTGATCTTTGGTTTCATTAAATAGAGAAAGATCAGAGCATAGATAATTACAATCATGATTTCTCTTACAAATTTAGGTTGATTCTAACCCATTGATCAACAAGAACAAGGCGGATTTGGGTTTGCAGCTAAGATTTTGGAGGGCGGCCGCAACAGCAAATCTCAGAAAATCGTGCTCAAAGAACCCTGCGTTTCTCCCTGTACAAGCCGAATTTGGGCAAATTGTTCTTTAAGAAGATAATTGGGCCCGTTCTGGACAAAACCCATGTTCCGGATTTTCCAAATTCGTCTTCATTTGCTCAGAATCTTAACCGCAAAACTGTCACTCCTTAAACCAGCGAATTTCTGAGTTGGCTGATTTAAAAATCAAATCTTCAATCTGGAAGTTACTTTGGAGGCTAAAAATGGTAAATAAGGTTACAACCAACTTATTAGAACTATCATTGGTAAAATAATGCATAATAATCAATTTATTAGAAATAAAGGAGAATAAATAATATTTATTCATGAGAGCATAAATAATTAATAAAATGGATTTAAATGATAAATTATAATAAATGGCATGATGAAGAATGGGTGAAATAAACGTTCACAAGTGACAATAATAATGGTATATTATCGACTCTACAAGGGAGTCACTGAACAGCTCTATTACATAAACCAAAGAAGGCTGCATGGACCTAGACCATACCAGCAGGGGATGCAAGGGACATCTCAAGCATACTGCAACCCCAACCAAGTCACCTCCATACCTCCTTGGGGCCCTCCTGCTCATCCTTCCTGGTCCACGCCTCCTCCTTGGTCCTTCACATCTCAATATCATGCCCAACCAGCCACCCATTCATTTCAATCTTATGCTCAACCACAACCTCAGTGGAATGCATCTCATTAGGGGTGGAGGCCTCAATATAACCCTCTTCCCGCTCTTTTGCCTCCACCACCTACCCAACCACAACTGTTACCTTCTGCTCCACCAAAGCAACCCGAAATGCCTACCTAGCCAAATCTGAACCCGAACAACAAACAGGCTCAGCAAGTGTATAGTGGGGAACCATCATGCCCAACTTATGCTGTGGAGATTCAAGAAATTAACTTGAGATCTGGGAAAGTCCTCCTAGATAGCCAGCCTCCACCCAGGGAGGTTGAGGAAGATAAAGAGGAAAGCGAACCTAAATCAAATCCACCCTTTCCTGAGAGACTATCCATGACAGTCCAGCCTACCCTAGAAGAGACTAAACTCCTGGGAGAATTGAAACATTTATGTGTAAAGATACCACTTCCCCAAGCTATAAAAGATGCGCCTATCTACAATAGTTTGATCAAAGAGAAGTGCTTTAGGCATCCAGGAAGGCGCAAGAGAGATGCCCCAACCATCAATGTCATAGGACAACTATCCGACCTAATGTTGGGGCAGGTAATCTGTCCAAAATATCTGGACCCTGGAAGCCCAGTAGTTGATGTCCACATCAATGGCACAATGATCCCACATACCTTGATTGATCTAGGAGCTGCCATTAATGTGATGACAAAAGACACAATGCTCAAACTTAACCTCCAGGGCTCCTTGAGGAAGACCACGACAGTGCTACAGCTAGCAGACCGCTCCACAGTGACCCCTGAGGGGATTGTGGAATATGTGATGGTCTCCGTTGATCCTTGGGAGTACCCTACTGATTTCTTAGTTCTCCAACCAAAAGTAAAGCTCACTGGGTATCCTCTCATTCTGGGAAGACCCTGGCTAGCTATAGCCGATGCCTACATCAGATGTCGAGCTGGGAACATGACCCTAAAGAATGGGCACATTTCCAAGCAGTTAATCCTATATCCTCTTGCCTAACCCTTGCTAGAACATGATCTACCTCTCTGGTTGGAGGAGGAAGATGAGGATGAAGTTTATTCTACATCACTTTGTGCATTAGAAATCGCCATGGGGGGAAACAGCAAGATGAGGATGATATGATTGAAAATTTTATTCAAAATCCACCTCCCACTGTATCACCATTAGAGGACATAGTAAGAGAAACCCAAAACAACCCCTCAACTAATCTCTATGTGGTCGACTCCACTTCTCTCTGTGTTAAGAATATAGAGTTCGGCCCAGAAAGAACATTGAAAATCAATCCATCCTTATCCACTTCCCAGGAGAAGGAACTATGCAGCCTACTGAGAAAACATCTAGATGCCTTCGCCTGGAGTTATAAGGAGATGAAGGGAGTGCACCCTTCAGTATGTACTCATCATATATACATCAAGGAAGATTGCAAACCAGTCAGGCAGCCTCAAAGGAGGATGAATCCAGCACTTAAAGATATTGTTAAGGAAGAACTGCAGAAATTGCTTGATGCAGGATTCATCTATCCCATCTTTGACAGTGAATGGGTCTCTCCTTTGGTGCTAGTGCCAAAGAAAAATGGTAAGTGGAGAATCTGTGTCAACTATCAGGAATTGAACAAAGCCACTAAAAAGGACCATTTTCCTTTACCTTTCATAGATCAAGTGTTAGACAGTCTGGTAGGGAAAAAGTTTTTCTCCTTCCTAGATGGGTTTAGCGGGTACAATCAAATTCAAATCAGTCAGGAAGACCAAGATAAGACCACTTTCACTTGTCCTTGGGGTACTTTTGCATACCGGGTCCTTCCTTTTGGTTTGTGAAACATTCTAGCCACTTTCCAAAGACAAGTATTGAGTATATTTTTTGAACTAGTTCATGATGCAGTAGAAATATACATGGATGATTTTACTCCTTATGGTTTTGACGTTCAGGGAGCTTTATCTAACCTAGGAAAAGTTCTAGACAAGTGTATTGAGATGAACCTATCCCTCAGTCTAGAAAAATGTGAATTTTTTATGATTGAAGGGACCGTGTTAGGTCATGCAATATCTCAGCAAGGACTGCAGGTGGACCCCAACAAAATAGCCATTATCCAAAGGGTGCCACCTCCTCAAAAGGAGAGAGATGTCAGAAGTTTCCTAGGCTTAGTTGGATATTACAGGAGATTCATTAAAGATTTCAGCAAGCTAGCCTCTCCTTTGTTTGGCCTCTTAGGCAAAGATGTTGAGTTCATATGGTTAGAAAACTATCAAGAAGCCCTACATACCTTGAAGAGCAAGTTAGTGACTGCCCCAATTCTCAGAGGTCCAAATTGGGCCCTACCTTTCCACATCCACACGGATGCCTCAAACAAAGCAATAGAAGCAGCCTTAGGACAAATTGATGAAAATTTACCTTATGCCATATACTTTATAAGCAAAAACTTGTCAAAGGCAGAGTTAAACTATACAGTGACCGAGAAGGAACTTCTAGCTATCGTGCATTCTTTAAACAAATTCAGACATTATATCACAGGCTATCAAACCTTTGTGCACATTGATCATGCTGCAATTAGATATTTAATGAACAAACTAGATGTAAATGCTCGCATTATTAGATGGTTTCTTTTACTGCAGCAGTTTGATCTGACCATTATTGATAAGCTTGGTAAAGAAAATGTTGTTGCTGACTTTTTGTCTAGAGTAAAATTTCCTGCAGGTGAAGAAGGAATGGTGGATGACCGAATGCTAGATGAACATTTGTTTGTTATATCAGTACTCTCTCCATGGTTTGCTGATAGAGCAAACTACTTGGTTTCAGCACAGTACCCACCATACCTATTCTCAAAAGAGAAGAGAAAGATAGTAAGGAAAAGCGCCCCTTTCACATGGATTGGGGGAAATCTCTTCAAACTTGGCCCAGATCAGATCTTGAGAAGATGTGTCAGGGAGGAGGAAGTCTTTAACATCCTCCTAACCTGTCATGACGGGCCTTGTGGAGGTCATTTTGCAGCAAAAAGAATTGCCTTCAAAACATTGCAAGCAAGCTACTATTGGCCCACTCTTCATCAGGATGTGAGGAGATATACAAGCCAGTGTAATCGGTGTCGAAGGATGGGGAAACCTACTCCAAAGGATGAGATTCCCATGCAACCTCAAGTGACCTGTTAGCGCTCAAATCTGCCTCAGGCTGAGGAAGGCAAAACTCGAGGCAACATCATACCACGCTCAGCCTCGTAGCTAGCCCTACGAGGACAAGAGAGGGCTCTCTCCGGGTCTATCTCGGCAAAAGGTTTTCAAATGGGCTGAGATGACCAATAAGGAATACTGATCTTAGGCTAGATATTAACTGCAGAGGTTTGAAGGTGATTTTTTGGGATTTTTGTTGAATCAAAGGGAAAAGCAATTTTGGGTGCGGGGATGAGACACAGTTTCTACAGAGGTCGGATTGGAGCAAGGTAGGAAATTGTTTTGATGCTTTTAAAGTGATGAGGTGAATAGATCAGACAGGTGAGAAGCTAAGGAGAGAAAGCAAGCGCAAGGGTTCTCCTTAAACTGAAGAAAACATGGAAAATTAAACAAATTTAAAGGCAGAGCATAGCAAATTTATGGATTCTACCTTAACACTTCATTTGTTCAATTGCAGAAGATGAGAGAGGGAAAATGATACACATAACAAACTTACAAGTACTGAAAGAAACACACCATCAAGACATAAAGCCACAAGAATTCCAAATAGTGCTGCAAATCCCTGGTCTTCCCTTTGCCAAAATGTTGAAGTAGAATGTACAATAAAGTCTCAAAGCCTCTTCCCAAAGAGTCCAACCATCAAAATGACTAAGAAAATACATCATATAGGCAAGCTAACACATTCCCTTTCCTCTAGGGGTCGAGCTCATCATCCTAGGAGTTGTTTCAACCAATTCTAAACAAAGCACTACAATCTAGGCAGTCAAAACAACTTGCCTCTATAAGCTAGGAAACCAATTCATTCATTAAATGTTTGCTATTTCATGAATGAATCATCTAGAATAGGTAAATAAGTGTCAAGTCAACATAAAATTACATTAATTACATCAAGGAGGGTGAAAAATCCCATCACAAGTCATAACTAGTCGAAACTGGGCGAATTCCTGAGCTGGAAGGTGAAAAATGTGCAAAAAATCCTGATGTGTAGCGCGCTTGAGCCCTACGCGTAGCGCGCCTTTCCACCTACTTTTGGGGCACTTCCCGGCATCCAAATTGATCTCAGGTTGGCTTTTTGGAAAGCCCTAGATGTCTACTTTCCAACCCAAGTAGAATTTTCCAATTTGATGTCCATTTGCCCCTCCAAGAGTGCATTCTCCCAAGGGTGCTACCTGTGTGTCCAAAAAGGGGCAGTGAGGTCATTTTTTGCAAGTTTTTTGACCTTTTGGGGACCCAAACCTTGATGAAATGCCTTGGCAGTGGCTAAGCAGATGTATTTCATCATGACAAATCCAAAAATGCAAACCTTTCGTGATTTGTACCTCCCCATCTTCAGGGTAGCGCGCGGCGCGCTACGCGTTGAGCCCAAAAACCTGTTTTTTACATAAAAATTTCAAAATTGATGGGGGTCCCCAATCAAGTACTATGCTCAGCCAAAGAGGCTTCGGCCAAAATCTGAAGACGATCAAGCTCCTTTTGCCGTTTTTGCTTCTTGACCATTTTCCTCAATTTTGCCTTAAGACTCCTAATTCGCGCCTTGCAAACCAGGTTCCGGACCTTGTAATGCATAACCATGTGTTTCAATAATGCATGATCTCTATCGGCCCTTTTCAGCCGTTCCTCCAAGTAGATGTTGACCCTCTCGAGATTAGCCTCTCGATCCTCATTTACCTGTTGCTCTAGAGAGGTGAACTCAATTTGCCTATGTTGGGCAGCTTGGCGATTCTCACGGATGTTCTGTAGCTCTATGATCGCGTGCTGGTCCTCAAGCTGCTTATTCCGCTGCTCTAGATACCTGATATTTGACTTTTCCATCTCCAGCTGGATTTGCAAGGCTTGAATGTCCATTTCTTGCTCTTTGATAATCCTGATATATTGGGCCTCCTCTGATTTTGAAGCTGTCTCATCATCATGAATGATAACAAATCCCGATGGCTCACCTGAAAACCTCTCCTCATGCTTGGGCTTCTTGCCCTTATCTTGTACCTGTGGTGAAGAAGAAAGCGAGACCCTTTCCACATGATGTGGAGATAATACTCGCTTTGTTGCTGCAAACAAAGGTCTAGTGCCTCTCTGATATGTAATGAAAATAGGCCTGGTCTCATGATGCTCAAAACACTGCATAGCAAGAGGACAAACATGCAATTCTCTAAGGTTGATTGGTTCTTCCCTGACATGTTTGCCACTTTTCCGAGGCCTCCGGGATTCCTGTTCTCTCAAGGGAGAATCACTTTCGGTCTCTGCCTCATATTCAGATGAGTGACCAGATGACATGACTGCTGATATACAAACTGCCTTGAATGAAATTGTGGTGTGCAATTGAATGTGAACTACTTTTTTGCTCTAACAATGTTGTGACCAAGGGGACACAAATGCACAAGGGAATATTAGGAAAGGGGAAACATTAGGGAATTAGGGAATTTGGAAATAACAACAAGGGATTTAGAGAAGGGAAATGAAAATCTTGGATTTTAGGGTTTTGGGATGTTAGGTAAGGATAATTTGTTTTGGTAATAGAGGTGAGGAACTAGGATTTGAGGGATTATAGTGTAGGATGAAGGAGGGAATTAATGGGGAAAAATAAGGGTGAATTTGGGAATGGGAAACAAAGCGAAAAGGGGAAATAATGACAACCTTGGTTACACTCTGTTTTTGAAACCCTACAGCACTTTTTTTGCATTCAAACCCTACAACCATTTCATTGATAAAGGAGGGCTTTCCACTTGGATTTCTAAGGCGAACATATCATGAACCCATTACATTTATCTTTCAAAAGCCAAGCACAAGTGGTGGATGTGAGCCTACCTGCAATTTTGTGCGGAGAGGAGGCGTTTGAATGTGTTTCAGGCAAAGTTCTGGGCATAAACTCCAATGCGTAGCGCGCCTCACCCAACACGCCGCGCGCCCCTGACGTGTAGCGCCCGTGCAAAATCACACTGAAAATTTCGGCCTGATGCGTAGCGCGCCCTCGATGCGTAGCGCGCCCAACCTGATGCGTAGCGCGCCCTGGAAACAGCCCGATTCGCCCTCAAATTCACAAAATCGCCTTAACACAATGTTGTTTGCTTTTGGAATGTAGAATGGGTTGCAAATGAGGAGAAATATCTTCATATAGACTCCTTGTTGATTTTTGCTTAATCCAAAACCCATTTTCTTATGTTTGGCTGTTGACACTTTTTGAAAATTAATAGGCTTTGACCTTTTTGATTTCCCCTTTAAAATTGGTTGAAATAATGATTTTCTCTGATAATTTTTGCAGGGATAGCTATGATATGCTTTGGCAAAGGAGACCAATACTGCACTTGAACGATTGAAGAACTGAAAATTTTTACAATTTTACAAAAATGAGATGGCGACTTCTCTTCAAAAGATTTTTGAAGAGAAGTCCTAATTCAGCTGTACAATGATGAAAATTATTGAAGTGATGATCTAACAAAGTCATCCCTCTGGCCTGCTGGTCTTCTAAGACTTTTCAAGACAAAATTGACTCAACCATAGACCTAAGACCTAAGAATTTAAAACATGATTATAAATGACCTTTGAAGCTTTATTTTAATAAACAGGCCTGAACCAGCAGTGCCAAGCACGAGGGGAGTGAATGACACAACCCACTCCATCAGAGTTATGGCATGCCTAACGAAATGCAACTGATCAAAACTGGTGGGACACCTAATCATGAAATGCAAAAGATCTTTGATCTCTGATGGAGGGATAACTAGACCGACTCTAACATTGGCTCCAATGGGGATGGTAGCTCCTTGGAGATGCCAAGAACCGCAGATCTCTGTAAGAGCTAGACAGTGCCTTCATCCATTGGGCGATGGGGTCATTATTTTCGACACAAAAACTTGAGAAAAACCAAAAACTGCTTTGACCAAACTAGACTCAAAACTAAAAGATTTAAACAACTGACTTGACAAACTTAGACTAACTAACCTTCATTTTCAGAATTATAGCCTTCACCTCGGGCCCCATACTGAAGATGATAAGTTAGTTTACATGCACAATAGAATAAAAGTAAAATGATATGTACAATGATGATGAAATGAGCAGAAAATACTCAGAAGTAATATCTCTTTAACAGCCGACCATTAATCGGCCCTCCAGGACATTCATCTCCATTCATTTCTTTGAGAAGAAAAGCGTTCTGACCACGATATGTTGCAATCTTATAAGGACCCTTCCATAAATTGTCAAATTTGTCGTGCTTTCCTTTGTCTTCATGTCGAGCATCCCATCTCAAGACTACCTCATCTAGCTGAAATGTGTCCGCCTTTGCTTTCCGGTCATAAATCTTTTTGATGCGCTCTTGTAACTTGCAAGTGTTTTGAAATACCTCCTCCCGTGTCTGCTGTAAATGAATCATTTGATTAATCCTTCTCTACATGGGATCTTCCTCACTACCCGCTTCTTGAATCAATTTCACTACCGGGATAGCAAGTGAAGTTGGAAAAACCGTGTCTATTCCATACACCAACTCGAAAGGAGACATGCCAATAGACTTTTTCTGACTCAACCTATCAGCCCATAATGCATTTATTAACTTCTTGTGCCAGCCCTTTTTACTGATTTCCAACAATTTCTTAATGATATTGACCAAAGATTTATTAGATGACTCCGCCAATCCATTTCCTTAAGGATGATATGCGGTTGAATGTCCCAAGCTGATGTTGTACTTGTAACAAAACTCAATCATCCTTTTTGACTTAAATGTTGCTGCATTATCTATGATTAACTTACTTGGGCATCCAAAACGTGACAAAATATTGGTTTCAAGAAAAGAGATAATTACCCCATTCGTGGCTTGTCGAGTAGGAATTGCTTCAATCCATTTTGTGAAGTAATCTGTGGCTTTCAATATCCATCGATGCTGTCCTGATGATGCCGGATGAATTTCCCCGATGAAATCCAATCCCCACTGCTGAAATGGTGCTCTGACCTCAATTGGTTTGAGAGGAAATGGTTGTAATTTCTGCTTCCCTTCGAAAATTTGGCATTCATGACAATTCTTAACAGCCTTATATACATCTGAAAATAATGAAGGCCAATTATAACCTGCCCTTAGAATCTTGTTCGTTGTGGTTTTCCAAAACAGATGGCCTCCACAGTCACCTCTATGAAAGTCTTCCACAACTCTTTTGGCTTCCTCCTCTACCAAACAATTCAATAACATTCCACCAGGATCTTTCCAATACAATGCAGAATTTAGTATGCAGAATTTTGCAGCTTTCAATTTCAATGTTCTACTTTTGTTTCTAGGCATTCCGGGAGGTGAAGACAAATGCTGAAGTACATATAAAATGTCGGCATACCAAGGAGAAGAAAGAAACATTTCAGATACCTGAACGGATGAATTCTCCTCATCTTCATCAGACATGGCAGCAATCAAATTTATGTCTAGAACTTGCAAATTCATTTCAGCCATTAACTTGACGAGTCCTTGACCTTTGATCAGCTTGGTTGGTTTAATCTCCACATCATACTCTAGCAACGCAGCAATCCACTTACCCCTCCTGCCTTCTGGATCTGCCTGTACTAAAATATCTTTAACTGCTGCATTAGGAACATAAGCTAGAACATGGGAATGCAATAAATACACACGGAAATCTTTCAAGGCCTTTACAAGCGCAAGTGCTTGTTTCTCAATGATGTTATATTTTAATGCTCCATCTCTTAGAATCCGACTGAAAAAAGCAATGGGCTTTTCAACACCTTCCCTCTTCTGCATTAATACAGCTGCCAAAGTGTGCTCAGAAGCAAATGAGAACAAAATAAAATCCTGAGTGTAGTCTAGGCTGATCAAAATAGGAGCTAAAGAAAGAGCTAACTTCACTAAATTAAATGATTTCACCACCTCTTCGGTCCACTTTACCTGACTGTCCTTTTTCAGCATGCTCGTGATTTCTCTAAGATGCTCTGCTAGATTTGGAATGAAGTGACGCAGAAAATTCAGTTTACCATTGAAGGACTGTATTTCTTTCTTGTTCTGGGGCTGTTCAATTTGCTGAATGGCCTCAACACATGCAGGGTCAATACGGATGCCATCTTTAGATATGATGTGGCCAAGAAATTTGCCTTCCTCCATGGCGAAAAGACTCTTTTTCAGATTCAACGAAATGCCATATTTTCTGCACTTTTGGAAAACAATTTTCAAATGATACAAATGTTCCTCATCAGAATTTGAAAACACAGTTAAGTCATCAAGATAAACAACCAAAAACACATCTTTCTCATTGGCGAAAACCACGTCCATTGCGCGCTGAAAGGTGGCGCCCGCATTTTTCAAACCAAACAACATCTTTGCATAATGAAACGTTCCCCATGGAGTGGTGAATGTTGTCTTGTCACGGTCATCTTCACGTACTAAAATCTGATTGTATCCTAAATAGCCGTCGAGTAGTGACATCCTTGATGCTCCAACTACTCGCTGCAATATATGGTCCATTTTGGGCAGCGGATAATTATCTTTTAAGGATACCTTATTCAAATTTCTGAAGTCAATACATAAACGGATCTCACCTGTTTTCTTCCTTACGGGTACCAAGTTTGATATCCAATCTGAAAATCAGATAGGCACAATGATTCCTGACTTATACAATCTGTTTACCTCTTTTTCAATTGATGGCAGCAGCTTCGGATTGATTCTCCTCAACTTTTGACGAAAAGGCTTCTGATTTGGCTTAATAGGAATAGTATGCTGAATGATATTTGTGTCATATGTTTTCAGATCTGAATAATCCCATGAAAAAACATTAGAAAATGAAGACAGCAATCTGATATACTCTTCCTTTACCTTTGGTGACAATGACTTTGATAGCTTTACCATCTTGGGATTCTCAGCTGTCCCAATGTTTACATCCTCAACACCTTTTTCAGTTGGTCTCAATGTCGGTTTGCGGGCCACATCATCTTGGTCAAACAGCTCCTCTAAAGGAATCAATCCCTTAGGAATAATGTTGTCTTTAAGTTGCAGCACGTCCATTTGATTTACTTGTATATTATCACTACCATCATCATGTTCAGTATCTATTGAGGTATCTTTGAACTTACCCTTATTTTGCAGAAACTGATTGATCTCTTCATCATCTTGAAAGACTTGCCAACACCGCTGATTGTCTGGGACGGTGGGACGATGTTTCACATGAATCTCAAACTTGTTGCTAGAATTCATCGGAATTTTTAGATTGCTTGCTGTCATAGCAAGTCCATCAGCAACACCATTTTGTGTGCGAGGCACACATGTCAAAGTATGATCAGAAAATAACTTCAAAATATCTAAGACTGCATTTCGATATGCCCTCATACGAGGATGCTTGGCCTGAAACTCACCCTTAACTTGCTTTATCACCAACTCGGAATCACCATAGACTGCAATCTTCTTCGCTTTCAGCTTTCTAAGAATCTTAAGGCCAGCAATGAGAGCCTCATATTCCGCCTCATTATTTGAACAGTCAAATGCTAGTTTATAGGAACACACTCTCACCTTGCTTGGAACTTTGTCTTGAGCGGAAAAGGGACTTCGAATCCACACACCAATACCAGCACCATCACTACCTACTGCGCCATCAAAATCCATGGTCCAAAGACCATCTTCATCTTCTTCCAAGTGTTGAAATTGTGTTAGCTCTGTTTTTTCTGTTTGCTGCCCCTTATCCTCAGCTGAATGCTCCATAGTAGCTTGGCTTTCTCCTTTTTCCTTTTGCAGAACTTCTCTGAAATTTTCAGAGATTTCTGGTATATCTTCCGCCTGAACTAACTGACTATCTAGATCATTAAAACTATCAGCAAATAAAACAAATGACTCCAAATCTGTATGTACATAAGTTACAGGATGATTGATTGGCTTCTCTTTGCTGGTTATCATGTCTTTCATCTTTTTCTCTCGATATAGCTTTCTCATTTGACCGAAGACTGGAATTGTAGCATAAGAAAAGTCTAACTGTAGAGTGCCCTTCAACTTAGCCCCCCAAGATCTCGAAAGTAGCATACCAAAACGTGGAGGAATGTCCGCCACAACCACATCCATCAAGACATTCTTCGCTGGGATTTGGTCTAAGCTAACAACCAAATCTTTGATGAGCCCGATACATCTTACACGGCTGGAATCAAATGAATACAAATCATGATATTTCCTTGTAATGTCTAACCCCAACTTCTCCATGATCGCCTTGGGCATCAAATTGTGCGAAGCACCCGAATCGAACATAGCATTGTGCAAAACATATTCATGCAATCTCAAACTGATATAAAAGGGAGGAACATCACTATTAGGGGACTCACCATCCAATGCTGGCCCAAATATCAATTATGGCTGATCATCTTCAACGTTCACCGTGTCAAACATGGGATCAAAATTCAGAATTTTAGAGACTTGACCTTGGTAGCTGCTGTTTTTCATGATTTCAGTCAAAGGAATAGATACTTTTAATTTGGAAATTTCATTTTCCAAACTAAATGCTGAAACTTTGTCAACTTCTTTGACCGGAACTTCCCTCCTATCTTTGATTACACTTGGCTGATTTGTCTTTTCTACTGCTGATATCTTGCTAGTTGTGGGATCAATCGTCTCCTTTCCTTTTTTCTGTGGTATTGGTGAATCCGTCTTTGGTGCTGTAGCTTCTTTTCTTTTCTGAATCGGATTGATAGGCACATCTCGGTTCCTCAATGAATACTGCTTCTGTTGGGTGGACAAGGCATTCAAATATCCTCTTTGGTAATCATCTAAATCTGCATCATTAGCTAAGATAAAATCTTCATCTTGCTGGGCGCCTGAACTTTCTCCATATTCTTCTTCTTCAGTGATGTAAATGGGCAGATCATCAGGAGTAAAGAAGTGATTTTGGTCCCCTACTACATCAGCATCTTCATCTGAGTCTTGACTTACAAAATTCTGCAAAAGAGGGGTCTTGATCAGTTGCTGGGCTGCCGGCTCTTGTATTCTTGGTTCGCGATGCTTAATTCTGAACTGAGGTTGTTGCTGGCCACGGTAATTTGGATTACGAATCTGCGGTTCTGATTTGTCAAGGTTGATTCTTTTGAGCATTTTTTCCATCTCACGAAGCCAAGGCGGTTCTGATGTAGATTCTTCCTTTATAGTCACTCTTTTCTCTGCTTTCAACCATGCTCTCTTGTCATTCAGATTTGCCTCAACATTAACAGCAATCTTTTGCATATCTTCTAAAGTAGGCAGATCTCTATCCCGTAATGAATAGGCCATCTCCGGATCAAAACCATCCGGGAATTTGAGAAGAGCTGATTTTCTAGATGGCCTTAAATCATCCGGAATAGCATTATAAACTGTATTGAACCTGATAATATAGTCTTGGACAGACTCACCATGATTGCGTTTGATATTATTGTACTCGGCATTGATCTGAAGCGGATCCTTTCTGAGTTCCCAACGATCTAGAAACTGTCTCTGAAGTTCAGCCAACGTAGGTATACTTCTGGCTCCCAAGCCTCTGAACCATTTTCTTACCTCTCCTCCGAATGTTTGCACAAACAACCGCATAGTTACATCCTCTTCATCAATCTCATATAAATCACAAAAATTTGCCATTTTGTCTATGTGCTGCTGAGCGGACACACTTTGAGGAGTGCCATCAAATAAAGGAATCTTACTCTGATAATCCGCGGGCATATCATGCAAATCTTGAGGAAGAGCGAGAGGAGCAAACCGAGCAGCCATTGCTCTTGGCGGATTTGGTCTGGGAGTAGTTGGTGGAGAAGATGCAACCGAAGTATGAGGAGTATGAGGAGGTGTATGCGGAGGTGAAGCGATGTGGGATGAAGGAGGGGAATTAGCTGCAGATTCTGAATAAGTAATTATAGGTTGCACAGGAATGGTGGGAATGAAAGGCGGTTCGGTGGGATTTTTCGAAGCGGAAGCCGTGATAGTAGATCCAATATTCGCAGATGCAGCTTCTAAGAAATCAGCAATATTTGCAGCCTGAATGTCACTCTGAAGGTGCCTCAAGATAAAATTTTCAATTAATTTATTATGTTTTTCAACTTTAAGAGCTGCAGCAAAGTCAGGATTTGGAACTAGAGAATCAAGTGCACTTTCGGATTGAGTTTTAAACAGCGACAATTCAAATTTCTCGTCAAAATCAAGTTCTTCAAGATACTCAAAAATTGCAGGACATGAATGAGATTTAACCAAGGGAGTCATCGAGCTTTCTTGACGAAGGATTTTTCAAATCAAGTTTGGATTTTCATAAATAGGAGGTGGATTCAGATCTGGATTAGCTCTCGTATGTCTTTTTGAAGCCAGTGTGGAATTGTTCGGAACAATCAAAGGGCCACAATAAATCTCAGCCTATGAATTTGCTAGACTCAATCATCCAAGGTCTAGAACAAACAAAAGTACTGGGGTGATTTGCAAAACAAGTTTCACAAGCTAACCGGAGATTGACTGAAGCAGCGTTTATCTACTTTCGCTAATGCAAAGCAAAAGTGTTTCGAAGGCTACCTGGCATAACTTCAGGCTCCGTCTAAGACTTGTGAAACAAACTCATCAGCAAGAAAACCATTGAGATTTCTTCCCCAGTATGGTCGCCACTATGTTAGCGCTCAAATCTGCCTCAGGCTGAGGAAGGCAAAACTCGAGGCAACATCATACCACGCTCAGCCTCGTAGCTAGCCCTACGAGGACAGGAGAGGGCTCTCTTCGGGTCTATCTCGGCAAAAGGTTTTCAAAGGGGCTGAGATGACCAATAAGGAATACTAATCTTAGGCTAGATATTAAGTGCAGAGGTTTAAAGGTGATTTTTTGGGATTTTTGTTGAATCAAAGGGAAAAGCAATTTTGGGTGCGGGGATGAGACACAGTTTCTGCAGAGGTCTGATTGGAGCAAGGTAGGAAATTGTTTTGATGCTTTTAAAGTGATGAGGTGAATAGATCAGACAGGTGAGGAGCTAAGGAGAGCAAGCAAGCGCAAGGGTTCTCCTTAAACTGAAGAAAACATGGAAAATTAAACAAATTTAAAGGCAGAGCATAGCAAATTTATGGATTCTACCTTAACACTTCATTTGTTCAATTGCAGAAGATGAGAGAGGGAAAATGATACACATAACAAACTTACAAGTTCTGAAAGAAACACACCATCAAGACATAAAGCCACAAGAATTCCAAATAGTGCTGCAAATCCCTGGTCTTCCCTTTGCCAAAATGCTGAAGTAGAATGTACAATAAAGTCTCAAAGCCTCTTCCCAAAGAGTCCAACCATCAAAATGACTAAGAAAATACATAATATAGGCAAGCTAACACATTCCCTTGCCTCTAGGGGTCGAGCTGATCATCCTAGGAGTTGTCTCAACCAATTCTAAACAAAGCACTACAATCTAGGCAGTCAAAACAACTTGCCTCTATAAGCTAGGAAACCAATTCATTCATTAAATGTTTGTTATTTCATGAATGAATCATCTAGAATAGGTAAATAAGTGTCAAGTCAACATAAAATTACATTAATTACATCAAGGAGGGTGAAAAATCCCATCACAAGTCAAAACTGGTCAAAACTGGGCGAATTCCTGAGCTGGAAGGTGAAAAATGTGCAAAAAATCCTGATGCGTAGCGCGCCTGAGCCCTACGCATAGCGCGCCTTTCCACCTGCTTTTGGGGCACTTCCCGGCATCCAAATTGAGCTCAGGTTGGCTTTTTGGAAAGCCCTAGATGTCTACTTTCCAACCCAAGTAGAATTTTCCAATTTGATGTCCATTTGCCCCTCCAAAAGTGCATTCTCCCAAGGCTGCTACCTGTGTGTCCAAAAAGGGGCAGTGAGGTCATTTTTTGCATGTTTTTTGACCTTTTGGGGGCCCAAACCTTGATGAAATTCCTTGGCAGTGGCTAAGAAGATGTATTTCATCATGACAAATCCAAAAATGCAAACCTTTCGTGATTTGGACCTCCCCATCTTCAGGGTAGCACGCGGTGCGCTACGCGTTGAGCCCAAAAACCTGTTTTTTACATAAAAATTTCAAAATTGACAAAATTTTTCCCAAATTTCTTGAAATTTGGGCTGGGGGTCCCCAATCAAGTACTATGCTCAGCCAAAGAGGCTTCGGCCAAAATCCGAAGACGATCAAGCTCCTTTTGTCGTTTTTGCTTCTTGACCATTTTCCTCAATTTTGCCTTAAGACTCCTAATTCGCGCCTTGCAAACTAGGTTTCGGACCTTGTAATGCATAACCATGTGTTTCAATAATGCATGATCTCTATCGGCCCTTTTCAGCCGTTCCTCCAAGTAGATGTTGACCCTCTCGAGATTAGCCTCTCGATCCTCATTTACCTGTTGCTCTAGAGAGGTGAACTCAATTTCCCTATGTTGGGCAGCTTGGCGATTCTCACGGATGTTCTGTAGCTCTATGATCGCGTGCTGGTCCTCAAGCTACTTATTCCGCTGCTCTAGATACCTGATATTTGACTTTTCCATCTCCAGCTGGATTTGCAAGGCTTGAATGTCCGTTTCTTGCTCTTTGATAATCCTGATATATTGGGCCTCCTCTGATTCTGAAGCTGTCTCATCATCATGAATGATAACAAATCCCGATGGCTCACCTGAAAACCTCTCCTCATGCTTGGGCTTCTTGCCCTTATCCTGTACCTGTGGTGAAGAAGAAAGCGAGACCCTTTCCACATGATGTGGAGATAATACTCGCTTTGCTGCTGCGAACAAAGGTCTAGTGCCTCTCTGATATGTAATGAAAATAGGCCTGGTCTCATGATGCTCAAAACACTGCATAGCAAGAGGACAAGCATGCAATTCTCTAAGGTTGATTGGTTCTTCCCTGACATGTTTGCCACTTTTCCGAGGCCTCCGGGATTCCTGTTCTCTCAAGGGAGAATCACTTTCGGTCTCTGCCTCATATTCAGATGAGTGACCAGATGACATGACTGCTGATATACAAACTGCCTTGAATGAAACTGTGGTGTGCAATTGAATGTGAACTGCTTTTTTGCTCTAACAATGCTGTGACCAAGGGGACACAAATGCACAAGGGAATATTAGGAAAGGGGAAACATTAGGGAATTAGGGAATTTGGAAATAACAACAAGGGATTTAGAGAAGGGAAATGAAAATCTTGGATTTTAGGGTTTTGGGATGTTAGGTAAGGATAATGTGTTTTGGTAATAGAGGTGAGGAACTAGGATTTGAGGGATTATAGTGTAGGATGAAGGAGGGAATTAATGGGGAAAAATAAGGGTGAATTTGGGAATGGGAAACAAAGGGAAATGGGGAAATAATGACAACCTTGGTTACACTCTGTTTTTGAAACCCTACAGCACTTTTTTTGCATTCAAACCCTACAGCCATTTCATTGATAAAGGAGGGCTTTCCACTTGGATTTCTAAGGCGAACATATCATGAACCCATTACATTTATCTTTCAAAAGCCAAGCACAAGTGGTGGATGTGAGCCTACCTGCAATTTTGTGCGGAGAGGAGGCGTTTGAATGTGTTTCAGGCAAAGTTCTGGGCATAAACTCCAACGCGTAGCGCGCCTCACCCAACACGCCGCGCGCCCCTGACGCGTAGCACCCGTGCAAAATCACACTAAAAATTTCGGCCTGATGCGTAGCGCGCCCTCGCTGCGTAGCGCACCCAACCTGATGCGTAGCGCGCCCTGGAAATAGCCCGATTCGCCCTCAAATTCACAAGATCGCCTTAACACAATGTTGTTTGCTTTTGGAATGTAGAATGGGTTGCAAATGAGGAGAAATATCTTCATATAGACTCCTTGTTGATTTTTGCTTAATCCAAAACCCATTTTCTTATGTTTGGCTGTTGACACTTTTTGAAAATTAATAGGCTTTGACCTTTTTGATTTCCCCTTTAAAATTGGTTGAAATAATGATTTTCTCTGATAATTTTTGCAGGGATAGCTCTGATATGCTTTGGCAAAGGAGACCAAGGCTGCACTTGAACGATTGAAGAACTGAAAATTCTTACAATTTTTACAAAAATGAGATGGTGACTTATCTTCAAAACAAAGTTTTGAAGAGAAGTCCTAATTCAGTTGTACAATGATGAAAATTATTGAAGTGATGATCTAACAAAGTCATCCCTCTGGCCTGCTGGTCTTCTAAGACTTTTCAAGACGAAATTGACTCAACCCTAGACCTAAGACCTAAGAATTTAAAACATGATTATAAATGACCTTTGAAGCTTTATTTTAATAAACAGGCTTGAACCAGCAGTGCCAAGCACGACGGGAATGAATGACACAACCCACTCCATCAGAGTTATGGCATGCCTAATGAAATGCAACTGATCAAAACTGGTGGGACACCTAATCATGAAATGCAAAAGAGCTTTGATCTGTGATGGAGGGATAACTAGACCGACTCTAACATGACCTTTGAGCCATTTGAGAAGTGGGGCATGGACTTTGTGGGGCCTATCATCCCTCCTTCAAAGCAGAAATAATACATCATTGTGTGCACCGACTACCTCACAAAGTGGGTAGAGACAAAAGCAATCAAAGCAGCGACAAAGGAAAAAGTAGTTGAGTTTTTGAGAGAAAACATATTCTACAAGTTCGGGTATCTGAGAGAGTTGTTCACAGATCAAGGCAGTCAGTTCACTTCCAACCTGATTGAAGACTTGCTCACACATCATAAGATCAAGCACGGGACTTCCATCCCTTACCATCTATAAGCCAATGGGCAAGTGGAGGTCACTAACAGAGCATTGGAAGGGATCCTAATGAAGGTAGTGAGCAGCAACAGAAACGACTGGGCGAGCAGATCAGTTGAGGCCACTTGGGCCTACAACACCACATGGAAGACCACCATTGGGGTCACACCCTATGAACTGGTCTATGGGAAGAAGGCTTTACTGTCAATAGAATTTGAGTTCAATACACTAAGGATGGCATCTCAGCTGGACCTAGACCTCAGCCATGCACAAAATGAGAGATTACTTCAGCTCAATGGATTGGATGAATACAGATTGCAAGCCCTTATCCATACAGAGGTAGTTCAGCTTCAGAGAAAGATATGGCATGACAAAAATATCAAGAAGAAGCAATTACAAGAGGGAGATTGGGCACTACTCTATGATTCAAGATACAAGTATTTCAAAGGAAAGTGAGGACAATATGGCTAGGACCCTACACTATGGATAAATGCAATGACAATGGTTCAGTTCTGATCAGAACCATTGATGATGAAGCCATCCCCATGCTTGTCAATGGACATCGGTTGAAGGTCTACAAGAAACCCCTCTCCAAGCGAGAGTTCATCGAAGATTTGAATAAAACAGTGATGGTAGTGGAGCATGTCTTAGCTTCCACTTCACCCACTCATTGAAGAAAAGAAAAGAAAAAATAAGGACTCAAGTGAAAACCTCCATGAGGCGCTTGAATCCCATCATTGGGTTGAAAACCTCTTCTGAGGCGGCCCAGTGATGTCAGAAAAAGAGGAAAAAAGAATAAGATCCCTGGGTGAAAACCTCCCTTGGAGGCGCTCAGGGCAGGAAAATAGGGTGAAAATCTCTCTAAGGCGCCCTAGTTGATTTCGAAAAAAAAAAAAAAAGAGGAAAAAAAAAGGAGAAAGAAAATGAAATATTTTGTTGCATTGCAAGTTTGCAGGAGGACTACAGGGAGCAGAAGAAGGTGCCAAGGGGACCCTGACATTCATACCAGCACCCGTCTCATCTTCTCTGCACCTTCCTCTATCATTTTTGGCATTTCTTTCACCCCACTATACCTCTTTTTCAAAAATTGTGCTTTCTACAAGAGGCTCTTGTAGGAATTATAGAGAGCCAGAAGTGGCTAAAGAAGGCAATCTGAGGGACAAAGAAGCTTCATGAAGAGCCTATAATCCCTCCTATAATCTTAAAACATCCTTGCCATCATTTCCAAACCTGCATCACACCCCAAGCATCATTTTTCTTCTTGTCCAAGAAAAACACAAAAAAAAACAGTATTTAGTTTAAAAACAAAAAAAACAAAAACAAAAACAAAAACGAAAACAAAAAATGAGAGGAAAAGCACCATCAACCTCACTTGAAGCCTACCTACTACCTCTCCATCTTTATCTACACCTCTGGCATCATCCTTGAGCTCCAAGCACAGGAAGAAGCTGAAGTTTCAAGGGGAGAAGCAGCTACAGGAGCTCCTGTAGGAATTCCTGTAGCAGCTGATCCCATAGAAATCCAGCACCAACAACAAGAGAGTGAAAACATGAAGGTTGAAAAGGCACTTGAAGCTTAGATCTAGCCAGAGAAGAACCTGCACAAGCACACAACCACACATCAGCAAGCAGAGACAGCATGCAAAAATGGAAATAAAGGCATGCAGCAGAGAAAGCCACAACACCTCACAGCAAATACACTCGGATCACAGGTAAGTAACTAAGTCACTCCTCTGTTTGCATTTGTGTAATTAGAAGTCATGCAAAAGCAATGAGATGGTTGAGGTTGAACGAGGGAAAGGTGGCCAGTTAACTTGGCCACCTTCATCTAGTTGACTCCACTCATCCGAGATGTCACCCACACATGCGCACAGTCAACTCCAGCACAAGATGCCAAGGACAGGTAGTGGAGGAAGTGTGAACTCCGATGCAATAATGAGGGATGATTATGAGGAGGGGCCATGATGACCAAGCAGGTGGGGACCAACGGTCCGAATATGGCCAACGTATACCTTGCCAGCTCAGCACTCATCACCAAAAATATCCATAAAGGGTAATAAGTACTCCTCCCCGAGCATTCTCACCACCTTTTCCTTCATTCTCTCCTCGTAACTCAGCTACAACAGTCTCCTTGTGCCCCCACAACCTCGTAACCACTGTCCTCCATCGATCTCTCCCATATTCTTGCTCTCGGCATTTTCTACAGGAGCACCTACAGGAAATCTACAGGAGGGACAACAGGCTTCTACAGGAGGGGCAATGAGTCGTTTTGAAGGGAGAAAACACGATTTTTAGCATGATTTTCAGTCTAAAGAGGTAGGGTTCATGCATACCCCTTATTGAATATCAATATATAAAATAAGTGGTCTCAATTTGAGGAGGAAATAATTCTTTAGGAGAGGAAAAAATACATAAAAAATTTCTGCTTATTTAAAAAAAAAAAAACACAGTCTCCTCTGAGACTTTGAAAAGGGAGGTAGCAGCTGCACTCACTGCCCTCAGTACACCAATCAAGCCAAAGCAAAAGAGGAAAAGATAGACCTCCATGTATTTCAGAGCTAGGAAGAGCACAAGAATTAAAACAGGCAAAACTTAACCCTCTTCAAAAGTGCCAATTACCATTGAAGATTCACCCTCTGCCAAGGGGAAAGAATCTCCTTCCAAGACACCTATAACATATGAAAGAGGGACTCCTATATCTTCCACATGGAAGGAAAAGGTAGTACTACAAGACCCAAAAACAATCCTACAGGAGGCTCGGACGGTTCTATAGGAGACATTGTCAAAACTACAGGAGACCCAAAAGCTTGAGAAAAGGATAGAAGAACAGCCACAGGTGAAGGAGGAAGCACAAGAGATACAAGAACTTGATCCCCAGCCTAGTCTTGCCTCCTATTACAATCTACTTGAGGGAGGAAGGATAATCCCATAGAAATTTGCAATTCCACTATTTTTTGAATTGGAGAAAGAAAGAGTGAGAACACATAGGTGGATGCAGATAGCCAAATGGAAAACAAACTCAAGGAAATAGGCAAAGAGTTAAGTGCTCTCAGAGACAGAGAAGCAATTACAAGAAGCCACCTTGAAACTGAAAATGAATTGCTAAGGAGGCAGCTGCAAGAGAAAGAGACCCAGCTGGCATGCATGGCCAGCTTATCCATGGAGGCATTGCAATGCAGAACACCAACCAAATCCTATGGCCTCTATCTAAAGGACCAATGGTTACAATTCCAAATAAAGACTTTGGCACAAAGAGGCACAATGCCTTTCCAAGACTACAGGCAGTTCATGGATTTGTGTGACCAAAGCACATCAAAGGATAAAGTGAAGATGGCAGAATTCTACTTACACAACATGGCCCTCAAAAACATGAATGTGTGGGATCCCAATGCCAAGCTAGGGGACCTGCAATTAATGGTCATGGCCTCATGGATGAACCATGGAGAATTAAGGGCAGAAGAAATGAAAATATTAATGATAAAGGAGCATAATGAGCCATTAATGATAAGAGTTGAGCCATCAGATCCTATGGCACTCATGAGCACACACAACCTGCTTGTCAATGACCCTTAGATTTCCCCTAGACATCTCACCAATCAGGCACAAGCTATTGCACACTTTGAGGATATACAAAGGCTTCTTGGGGATGACTGTGTGCATGCATGCATGAGGAGATGGAACACCTTACCACACAATTTGCAAATCAGGGAATATCATTCCCCCATGAGGCTAAGGGAGGCATTGAAAAGAGTGCCAATGTACAAGCGCTCCATGCAGAGGCTGAAGGTCAACTGGATTGGCCTCAAACTGAGTCCCCCACTGCTATTAGGTATGTTGGAAGGCAAAAGAGAAGAAGAATAGGAGGAGCAATGGAAGGACATAGACAGAAAGGCAAGATTCTATGGAAAAGAAGAGAAAACCACATCATAAGCCTGGGATGCTAGGGAGGCCACCAGGGCAATAAAAGATGAGGAGATTGACTAGGTTGCTCAGAGGATGAGCAACACCTTCAGTAGGGGGGTGATGATGAGCCTCATAAATGGGTAATTATATGGGCTCATTTTACCTCCTAACCTAGTCAAATTAACCATTCTCTTAGCTTATTGCATGATTTTATGATTATATTGATGCTTATAGAGTGAGTTGAGTTAGTTATTGTCCCATGTGGTCTAACATGTATTTAATGTAGATTATTGATGGCTTTCAAGGTCAAAGTCAAGGATCTAGCGAACAAATGACAACAATAACTTGAAGTGGACAGAGGAGAGGACTTATAGGATGGAATCCCCCTCATTTATTACTCCTCACTTCGAATTCCCCTTCATTCAGCTCGGAGTACAAGCAGTTGAATCATGCACTAGAAGGCAACCAAGCAAGTGGAGGATGACTAATGATTATCTCGAGTTTTGGGAGCCAAGCCTCCTTGATTTTAAGGAAGTTTTTGGTAGCTTCATTTGTATAAGTAGAGAGGCCTAGGGCCTCACTAGGGTCAGATTTTTTCTTATGTAAACTCTGCTCAAATTTCGAGCTTATTATTTTGTGACAGTTTCATGTAATCTTGCTATTGTTTTGAAAATAAAGATGGAATCCTTTTTGAGCTAGCACTGAGTTACCTCAGAGGGCTGAAGCTCTTGGGTTAGGGCCCAATCCAAGCAACCAAGCTCCTCTTTACTTGTATTTGTATGCTTTGTTTCAGTTTGTAGATTAGTTTGTTGTTAGATGTATTTCTCTTATGGTTAAGAATAGGTTGCTTTTGATGATTTAGTAGTTTGCTTCCATTTGTGCTTTCTATAGTAGGTTAAGCAGTGACCAGCAAAGATTCAAAAGGCTAGCAATAGTGCCTTGGCCTCTCTTCCTCCCTCTGGGACCATGATTTGAGGCAAAGACTCTCTTGCTGCCCCAAAAACACAGATTTTCCTCCTTCATAGGACTTCTAGTGTTTGTAGCTTTTTAGTAGGTTAATAGTCCAGATTTTCTTTTCTTTAGATCTTCTTCATCATGCTCACTTCCTGATTTGCAATAGTATTCTTTCATGCTTTCCTTTCCTATCATTTCTCAGCATTTCCTTTCATAGATCATAGTTTAGACCATTTTTATGCAAAACTTTGTTTTTCCTAAATGCATTCATTTCACTTGTTGCTTGATTTTCTTGGTTGACTGTCAGTTTCTATGCAGCAGATCTCTTCCAGCAGTAGGCCAACTTATCAGCAATCACACCCTCCATCTGATCCATGCCCTATAGGTCTCCCAAATCTCACCTCCATTCTGCCCTAGTTTCCTGCATTTTTCCATAGAACTTCTTCCTCTTTCCTTGAGCAAACCAAATCATCTTTCTCACTCCTGGTGATTCATGGTAGACCTTAGGCACCCTAACAGCTCATTCCAACCTTCATCCACCTTTTTCACCCACTCTCACACCCTCAAAATAGTGAAAACTCCTCTCAGCCTCCTCCTATAGTTTCCTTGTTTTCCTCCTATAGATTTCCTGTGTCCTCTTGTAGATTTTCCTGTAGGATTTTCTTTGAAGGCCAAGTGTGGGAAAAGCCTCCAGAAGGCCACTCGAGGCCTCCTAGGACCCATCCACACCATCCTACATCTTCTCAAGTCCCAAAACCGCCCTTCAATGCCACCTATTCGTTGCCACACTCACACACAATAAATTACATGCATGTCAAATTCACATAAAAATACATAAAATTCCAAAAATATGTTTTTTGCTTATTTACTTCCAGAAATAACATAGTTAGATGTTGTTTACTTCCTTGAGTAGGTAATGGCATTCCTTTCATGGTTTTCATAGTGCTTTCTGCAAAAGTAGAATTAGTTGGTTAATTAGGGTTTACTAGGTTTGCTTTACATTTCAGTCTTTCTCCTTTTTGCAATTAGAATAGCATCTGTAGAGTAATCTTTATTTCCTTTCATCACATATAGAGCTTCTTCTGGAATCCATAGAAATTGGATTGAGCTCCTAGTAACCTTGCGCCGGCTGACCAAGTGACAACCTGCAGTGAGAACTAGTACTTGTGCATGCAGCACCGACGCTTCCAAGTTTCTTACCAACTACCGGGTTGATAAGAGTAAAGTAGGCAGCTTAGGAGTTGCAGCATTATTGCTGCAATATTGGTGCTTACCACATACATGACATCTTTTATTGTGAGAGGAGAACCAAACTCCCTCTGAAAAGTGGCAGTACCGATGTATGTCACATTATAGCTTCCATCATCTCCCATTTTGATTCGCATCTGGAGGTCCTTCTCCTCCAAGCCACTGAAGAATTATTTGTTTTTGGTCATATGGAATGAGGCTCCACTATCTAGATACCACACACTGCCCATCATCGATGTCACCATGCAATAAATGAGAGTGAAATCCAACTCAAATTGTGAAGCAAGAGCTTCACCTAACGCTCCTCATGATGGCTTCATGTCAGCCTTCTTGTGCGGGCACTTCGTGGCATGGTGTCTCAGCTCATGAGGCATGTCTTTTTGAGAGAGCATATCATAGTAAGAAGGATTTGGTTGGATACCATTGGAATTTTCTGAAGAATGAAAACCAAAACCATTTCACATTAGGGAAGCATGCTTGGTTTTTATGAATTCATCTGACACTAACTGGTTCTGGTCAGTTTAACAGATTGTAGAGATGAGGCATGTTGAGCCTGGTATGAGTTTTGCATAACTCTATCTAACACTGACAACTTCTAGTCAGTTGAATAGATTGTATAGATAGAACATGTTGAGCTTGGTGTGAGTTTTTTCATCTTCTTTGTGGCAAGTTGATTCTGCTCTATCCAACATAGACTATGTGGGTACACAAGAAGAACACTATTTCATGAAGCAAATTTTCTGAGAGAGCGTGTCATACTTGGAATATATTTGGATATTGTTGGTTTTTTGAAAAATGAAACCCAAAAACCTCTTAGATAAGGGAGCATACTTGCTTTGCAAAACGTTGTTTGACATTGACAGCTCTTACTCGGTTGAACATATTGTAGAGATGGAATATGTTGAGCTTGGTGTGAATTTTATTATCTGCTTTGTGGCAAATTGATTCTACTCTTATTTTTAGTGTACGATCCTCATATATCCATTGCATTTTACAATTTGTTTGATAAATGTAAATATTTATATTATGGTACAGAAGGAAGTACAACACTGGCTGATGCATTAAATATAACAGCAGGTCATAAATATGACCTTTGGATCCCACTCTTGGTGTCCATTGAAGCTGTGACTTTTATGAGGGGCCATGCCTCAGATTTATAAAAAGAAAATAATAACAATTCTAATCCCAAGTCCATTAACATAACAATTCTAAGTCAGATTTTCAAAAACGTACCACACATCCTACACCTATCTATTGAACTATTTGGTTCCTATTCTATCCAGTGTTTTAAAATTCGGCCGAGCCGGACCCCTGCACAGGCAGACTTGGTACAAAAACCAGTCCAAATGCCAGTTTTTTATCGAACCGGCGGTAATCGACTGGCCAGCTCAGTCGAGTCCAACTTAAGCTGGCGGAGCCAATCAAACCCGGTTAGCGGCGGAAATTGGAGGGAAAGCAGACTCCAAACTTAGTTTCTTTTTGGTTTTAGGTTTTTTTCTTGTCCATCTTACCTCTCCCATGCCTATAAAAGCTACCCAACCCCCTCACATTTCATCACAACTACTACTTCTACAGTTGTAGTTGGAGATCGTGATGAGGAGGAGCCGTGGGTTTTCTTTTCTGACTCTAATTCAGAGTCTGAGCCAGTTGATGTTGGATTCTCTAACAGTAGCCAGTAGTGACTAGTGATGTTTTACTTTTGTTGTAGAAGCCATTTAGAGCCTCCTTGGTTATGTGTTTTTGTTCTGATCTCTATATCATGTATGTATTGGATAGTGCACTGGGTGCCATTTTCATATGATGGATATATTCATGAGCTTACTTTGATCATATGTTGTCTTCTCTCTATATTCTAATGCTTTGTGTTTGGAAACATGAATGAAAATATTTAAGGTTATGTTTTTTCATAAAAATAAGTAAATATTTAATGTATTTTTTTCAATGACCGAGTCATTGAAATCAACTAGGTCGAGTCGATACAGAGTTGGAGCCGGAGTTGGAGTCGACCCTCGGCCAGTTCTGAACCCGAGTCGGAGTTTTAAAACATTGATTCTATCAACCCTGCTTTGACTATGAAACTTCAAAATCTTCCTACTGATACCAAAAAGGTGTTCTTCTTTTCTGTTGATCCAGCTCCTTTTTTTGAAAGCAATAGTGGAGGGTGGCCAAAGATAAGATATTGGAGGTAAAAATATAGAAGTTGCAGTTGTTCAGAAAAAAGTTACGTAGATATCCCCCTCACTTCAGAGATCTTCCTGGCCAACTAGGATGGACTCATCAATCTTCGTTTAAAACTGACCCGTTTGTTGATCCCATCTGTAACATAACCAATACCCTATGTGCTCTATTGAGGATATGAGATACTTCTTGGAGCTATCAAATTTTACTCTTTGTTTGTCTGATATTGTATCTCTGATTTGCTTGTTTTGATACCTTTCCTTGCTGCGGTACTACAATTAATTAAGATATGCAGGTCAATGCAATCATAATTAAACCATTCAATGGACAAGGACACCATAGTTTATTAGTGCAAGCTTAAACATATAAACATAATTGAACAAACTAAACGTTGATTCCTTACATAACATAAACCATAATAACACAACACATACACAAGTAAATCAAGAGCACTCATCTGTTTGGAAATTATCCATCAAGTGGCGGCAGGAAGAGAATGTTCAACCCAACCATAGGTCCTTTGCTACACTTAGCCTCTCTGCAATAAAAGCCACCCCTGAGTTGAGATTATGAATCTGCAAGGGCAAATGTACCTATGGCTAACTCTCTTCACATAGCCTAATTCCCAGATTTACAGTGAATTTTCCACCCATTCCCATTCCAAAAATCTCTTTCCCCAATAGCTTTCACAACCCAAGAAATAGGATCTCCTTCTCTCTTGAGTAGTCCCTCAAGCTTTTCCACTTTCCCGCAAGGTTCCAGCACAGGTTGGTGAGGAAATATCATTGTCGAGAATCCAGAGATTTTCATTTGTAGTTCAATTATAGCAATTACTCTTACACATTATCATAATTCATTTGTTATTCATGACTGTCACTGGGCATAGTTCGATTACAGTTAGCTTATGATAGTTCACTCATAGAAGTCTCCTTATGCCCCCAGCTGAATGATTGTTTCATTTCCTCCAATTCACCTACATGGCAGAAAGGTATAGCGTAAGTTTGTATGGCATGAATCAACTACATATCTATGGAGAGTCCACGTACCTTCTTCATGTAATTAATCCAAAGCTTAGGATAACATAAAACATTGATTAAAGAGAACTAATTAAACAAGGTTAAGAACTTAAGTTGAAAATAACACAATATTTTTTTATTTAGCCCCTCGGCTCCCTTGTCCTCCCTTATTGTGGAGTCATAGCCCCCCATATTTTTGCCCTTCCTCTTCTGCAACATGTGATGTATTTTATGAACATTAATTACAAATTACAAGTCATGGTTGTCTCGCTTATAAGCCATTCATCATGTACACATGCATTAATAGTCCATGGATCAAAACTTGGGTATTACACCAACCTTAGCTGGGAGATGTGTAGAAGCTATTCGAGTTTCTATTGTAATGTCCTTGATGGAATAGAGCTTTGACATCATCTCTACTCACTCTACCTTAGGCATATATTTCTTTATCATCTCTTGAGGATGGATTTCATTGAGGCCATGGTCTTGAGTCGAATGTATATGAGCCATTAACTCATCCACCATGCAAAACATGGGATACCATTCATGGTTTTCCTCATCAATTTTCTGTTGAATGACTTCACCATCATGGTAATCCTTTCATTCGTATTGTGCATGCTATCATAATTCTTCTTCAAGGTTCCTACTAGCATGTATCTCATTTCCCACTCTGAATCAGCTTCTTGCTACCTGCTTTGAACCATCACCTTGAAAAATATTGTCCACCCTCGAGTGTTGATTGGGGAAAGAATCCCAAAGGAAAGAGAACATGAGGTAGAGAAATTGTCCTTTAACAAATGATCTATAAATTGTTGTGGATATTCCATTGGATAGTTCGTCACCACAAATTTGATACAAATCTACTGAAATCCGAAATCTATACTATGAGGGTTATTTTTTCCTTAGATTTCAGGATTATTAAGTTACTATGTTCTACTTATGCATGAAAAATATAAAAATGTGGAAAATAGAGAACAAATAAAAACAACCACCCACAAACCATAAGAGACCAATATAAGATCTGAGAAACCCTTTCATGAGAAAACCCAGTTGGAAGGTGAGATTGCACTGCTCTCTTTTTCTCTGAATGGAAAATGATGCAAATAAAAGGAGTGAGATCAATGGCCCATGGGTTGCTACAAAACACAAACTCTCTTTATTTTCCCCTCTCTTTATCCACTCTCACTTACTCTGCTCTACTATGGAACAAAATGCACTAGAATATAATCGAATCCCCTTTCCTCCCAGTGATCGAATTATAACATAGTCCAATAGCCAACCAGGGGTTAAATATGATCCATTCAACCCTCAATATGAGTTACAACTTGGCCCTTCCAAAGTATTCTTCATAGTGCCCACATACCTAATCTATTTTTCATGAGTAATTGGGGTTGACATGGTATCCTCTTGAATTATGGTGGTCAGTTTCAATAGGTCAACTTTTGACAAGCATAACTTTCTCATACAAGCTCATATTAAGGAAGTTTTTGCGTTGTTGGAAAGGTATCAATGTGTAGATTATGGAATCTAGGTCTATAGTAAGGTTGGGACCACAAAAACTGGTCTAAGGCCTCAAAATTGCTCCTAAAGCTTTTCACCTACAATTTTCCAAATCGGGACCGCTAGTAAAAACGACCTTGCAAGTTGATTCCTCCAATTTTGCACTCTAAAAACATCAAGATGGATGAGAAAAATATATTGATCCAATCTAGATCAACAAAAGCCATGACACATGGAATAATCTATGGTATGAACAAACAACTCAATTCAGTGGCATCATTGCTACACCAAATCATAGTACTAGTAATGATGAAAATGCATGGATCTAAGAGGATTTTAAAAGATTGAAAATATCTTTCCTCCTTATACTCTCATAGTGTAATTTCCTCTTTGAATTAAATTGCCAAATGGAGGACTAAGTAGCCTATTTAACTCTGAAAGTTGTAGTCATTTGTAAAGGGGGGAACCCATTATGTGATGTTACTTAGTAACATTAACTAATTTGGGGCAAATGGAGGAAAAGTTGCATTAAAATATAAATTTGGGGCAAATGGAGGGAAACTTGTTAATCACTCAAAATTAAGTTTAGGAGGGAAAGCCAAAATATAATCTATAAAAAGGAGAGATGAGATTCATTTTGATCATCATGGATTGTGGTCCTTTCAAATTTTGGGCTGAGGCTCTTAGAGGGTTTTCAAACCCCTTTCTATTTTATTGGTTTCGATGGTGAAAGATTCCACCCTGCCCATTATCTTTACCCTTCTAACTATAGGGGAAAAAATGAGTGGAGGATCATCTTCCCGAGATATTATCTGTGGTAGTATGGGCTTCTAAGGAAGTATTTTGTGGTAGCAAGGATTTATGTAACCATTTATGTGGCCATTCCAAGGTTGGAATTTCGAGTACTGAGGTAGTTGTTGAAATATGTAACTAGGTTTAGTCTTCATAATGAAATATGTAATCATGATTTTATGTGTTTGATGTAATGAGAAAGAATAAATTTATTATTGTTCTTGAGGCATGGGTTTCATGCTCATGGAATTTTATTTTTAGGTCAAGCTTCCATTGTGAGATTCTAGGGCTTGTCATTAAGTCTACAAGTCAAAAAAGTCATTGTCATGTATGAAAGACCCTTCTTGGGCATGTTACATATTGTAAAGAAAATTATTTGAGTCAAAATTAGAGTCAAAGGACCTTCCAAGACCTTATCAAAGTGAAATGAACAATTCAGCCTAATTTGAGTGATAAGAAACCTATATATAAGGCACTCGACCTCATTCAAGAGCACACACACAACTCACTCAAGTTCGATCAAAGAAGAGGAGAAGTGCAAGTAAGAGGAGGAAGAAAAGGAAGAGGAGAAAGATCGAGTTTATAGGATTGTTTTTGGGTGTTCTTCTCACACGTTCGAAGTGGATTAGGGCATCCTTCTGCAACAAGAAGTACCAAAATTGCAGTCATCATCAAGGGCCGAATTTTGGGTCAAGAAAGGTCTCTCTAGCAAGCCGAATTGCCAAGGAAATGAAATTAGTTCAAGCAAAGCTGAAAGAAGGAAAATTTGTACATTTTGAAGCCACTTGTGTGACTTAGGGATTCTGCAGAAGAAGCCCAAATTGCAAGTTTGTAACAAGAAGTCGAAATTCTGAACTAGGGCAGAAATCTGAAGCTGTGGAACGAGTTTGACCAATGTTGACTTGAAGGAAGAAAAATTCATAAAGAAGAAGCTTTGACTCGGACTTGGAGGGAGTTTTGATCAAGGGTCTAGGTCTTGGAATTCGTCAATTGAAGATTCTATAAGAAGAATAATTCTTGTGGGTTTTTGTCTCAGAGTTGGAGAGGCTTTGGCCTTGGCTGATTGCCTATATCTTGTGTCATTTATCTTATTGTTCTTTATGGCCTGATAGTTGTTTGATAAAGAAAAACACTAATAATAATCAAGAGAAAGAAGAAGCTAATTAAATGAAGTAAAAAATACATCATAAACAATTATTAAAGCAAGAGAAATCATCCCATGTTTCTTCCCCTAGATTTCTCAACATGGTATGAGAGCTAAGGTGACTAGACAAGGAAGGGAAACTTAAAGAAGGATACTCAAGGACTAAAGCACTAGAATATAATCAAGAGAATCTATCATTAAGAAGGACCACTCATCTCAAAGACGCTACAAGGACAAGGACTACATCATCATCTTGAATGAACTTACTAAAGAAGACCTCAAAACCCTAGTTCTTTCAAGGAAATATTCTACACTTAAAGCATTCTTGGGAACCTCGCACAAGCATCACATCGAAGAAGGAGACCTCAAAAGACCCTACCTCTACTCAAATAAAGAAAGGACTACGAATTGGAGCATATTGAAGCCTCTACGTAAAATAAAAAAAAGGAGAAGGTGTTGTCATCATCATCAAGGAACCAAGGTAATCTCCCCCTTTTTGAAGGATAACTTTTGAAGGAAGACATCTTATATCATTATCATCTTCATCACAATCAAGAAGGCAACAAGTTGAAGATATTTTCATCAAGGAGTATCTTCACAAGTAAGCATATTTATGTCCACATCTGAATCTATCAAAATGACTTCATTTTGCAAGGAAAGCAACAAATTGGTTGGGTCAACAAACTTTCTTGCATGGAAGAAGAGGACAAATTTGATCCTCATAGAAAACAAAGTCATTGATCATGTTAAGGATTCAATCACCAAACCTCGTGAAGGAAGAAGCTCAAGCTCCTGCAAAGTACATGAAAGGGGAAATAAGGGATCAAAGGATCTTGATAGAATCCATCAAAAATCCCCTCATACCCTATGTATCAAAGTTGGATACATAAAAAAAATTATACGATAAACTAGTAGAATTATTATCCATAAGTACTGTTGGAGAAGTAATATCACTAAGACGATAACTCAACAAGATGAAGGTATCAAAGGAAGATGGAATAGCCTCATACTTGGATTTCAGAAATAAGAGACCAACTACAAGAATTGGGAGAAAAAATGTCCGATAAAGAAATGGCCACCATAATGCTTAATGCATTACCTGAGGAATGGGGCAACTTCACATCAAGCATCTATGTAAAGAAGAAAACCACCCCATTCAATGAACTTTGATCATTATGTAAGATTGAAGAAACTCAATTAAAGACAAAAGTGATGTAGGATCAAACGAGCAAGCTCAAGCATTTGTTGCCATGGCTAGGAAGAAAGGAAAGTTTGGAAAGTTTGGTCCTCAGAAAAATAACAAGAAGAATATGTCAAAGATCCAATGTTGTGGCTGTCAAGAATATGGAGATTACAAGAAAGATTGTCCTAAACTCAAGAAGGACAAACAACAAAAGAGGAAGGGAAGAGGCCCATATCACCGAAGAAGTGGAAGAAGCTGAAAGAAGAAGTCAAAGAAAGAGTAAGTAAAATATCTCTACTATGATTGAGATAATTTCCTCCACCTAATTCTTTTGAGTTTTTAAAGTATATATATCATGGTATGAAACATTATAAGCATGATAAGACACATCATTTTAGGAAATGGCATCATAGTAGCATACCATTGAAGCAAGAGCTCATGATATCATTAGAAAAACTTGAAAAATAGTTGAAGAAGAAGTCTACATGGATGTAGCAGTCATAATGTAAAGGAAGTAGCTCTTGATAACCTCATTGCAAGCATGTGTAGTGCATATGGTTGAAATAAATCCATCTATCATGATAGAATGAATTCATCATACATCATCATCATGATAAAGGAGCTTCTGTTAGATGAGGATAATCTAGATCCTTTGTTCGAATCTTCATTGGAAGGTTCACCTCTCTTGAAGGAAGCAAGTGTCTTGCTGAGAATTTCACTTTGTATGGGATTCATTGTTTAGAAAGATGATGGTATGGTGACAAAGGAATGCAACATGTCGAAATGATTGAAGTACTCTCAATCAAGAAAAGGAAGATGTTGAAGGAAGCCTAGATGACCAAAAAGAAGGAAAAAGGTATATATGCATGTCATGTCGTCATATAGTTGCATGGGAAAATGCTCTATCTCATGAGCATGATAAAAGAAAAACATCTACGGAATATTGGAAAAGAGAGAGACTTCCGTTAACATTAAAGAGTATCCTTTGTGCTAACATTCCTTCACCTGAAGGAAAGATGAAATTGATTGTTACTCGAAGACACTCGAAGAAGGGAGGCGACTCCATGCGTAGATGCTCATTACTGGAATTGTGCAGAATGCCTATTCAGGGTCGAAGCTTGTGGGCATGTATGCAAAGTCTGGGAGTCTAACAGATGCTTGCCTGGTATTCGAGAAAATCCCCAGACGAAACGTTATCTCATGGAATGCAATGATCAGACGTTATGTAGAACATGGCCCTTGGAAGGAAGCTCTAAGAATTTATAACCAAATGCAAACTACGGGTGTGTTGCCTGATGATTTAACTTTTCCCTTTGTTCTCAAGGCGTGCGCTGGTCTGGGGGGTTTGCAGCAGGGGAAAGACATCCATGATAGGATTATGAGATTAGGATTTGAGTCAAATGTCTTTGTAGGGACAACTCTGATAGACATGTATTGTAAATGTCGAACAGTTGATGTTGCACACCAAGTCTTTGACGGAATGTCTGAGAGAAATGTGGTGTCCTAGACTGCTATGATTGTGGGTTATGTGCAAAATGGTCTTGTCGAAGAGGCTCTGGAACTTTTTCGTCAAATGCAGTTGCCCTGTGTGGTCACCATTGCGGGCGTTTTACCGGCTTGCGCGCAGCTAACGGCTCTTCGACAGGGAAAGCAGATGCACAATGCTATATTGAAATTTGGATTTGGTACAGATGATTTTGTTTTGTGTTCTCTGATAGACATGTATGCAAAATGTGGGAATTTGGAGAATGCATGCCGAGTATTTGACAAAATGTCTCAGAGGAATGTGGTCTTGTGGACTGCGATAATTGCAGGGTGTGCACAGGATGGGAATGCCAATGAAGCCCTGAGACTTTTTAAGCAAATGCGACGGGTTGGATTGAAACCAAATGCACTTACAGTTTCGAGTATACTGCCAGCATGTGCTCACTTAGAAGCTCTCCAAGATGGCCAGGTAGTTCATGATTATGTTATTAAAAGAGGACTTGAGTCGAATCCTTATGTCACGAGTGCCCTTATAGACATGTATGTTAAATGCAGGTGTATGGACTATGCACGTCAACTGTTTGATGAAATGTCTTCGAGAGATGTGGTTTCTTGGAGTGCAATGGTTTCAGGATATGCTCAAAATGGCCACAGTGATGAGGCATTGAAGCTCTTCCGCGATATGTTTTTTGCAAGTTTCAAACCAAACTCTGTTTCTATCACCAGCGTTTTATCAGCCTGTGCCCATTTAGCTGCTCTGCCACAAGGCAAGGAGATTCATGATTACTTGATAAGAAACGAGTTGATGATAGATGATTTTGTGGGAAGCTCTCTCATAAACATGTATGCTAAATGTGGAAGTATACATCTTGCATAGCAAGTGTTTGACAATATGTTTAATAGAGATGTGGTGTTATGGAATGCAACAGGAGGGTGTAATGCCTGACCACATAACTTTCATTGCCGTTCTCTCTGCATGCAGCCATGCAGGTTTTGTAGATGAAGTCTGCAAATATTTTGTTTGCATGACTTCAGACCATCATATTACACCAAGGGTGGAGCATTATGCATGCCTGGTTGACCTTTTTGGCTGTTCAGGACGTCTAGACAAGTCATGCAATTTTATAAAAAAATATGCCTATAGAACCTGGTGTTGGCATGTGGGGAGCCTTGCTTGGTGCCTGCAGAATTTATTGCAATGTCGAGTTAGGAGAATATGCAGCAGAACACCTTTGTCAGTTAGAACCTGAGAAGGCTAGCCATTATGTACTGATGTCACACATCTATGCCGAAGCAGGTTAATGGGATGGTGTAGCAAAGATGAGGACAATGATGAGAGATAGAGGATTGAGAAAGAACCCTGGATGTAGCTGGATTGAGGTTAAGAACATAGTTCATGCATTTGTCACAGGGGACAAATCTCACCCAAAATGGAAGGAAATCTATGCAATGATATAGACATTGGATGTCCAGTTGAAGGGGGCAGGGTATGTACCAAATACTCACTATCTGCTACACGGTGTGGATGAAGGGGAAAGGTAACATATCCTCTGTGCTCATGGTTAGTAGTTGGCAATTGCTTAGGGTTTCTTGAGACATGTTCTGGAATTTCTCCAGGTCCAAGAACCTTTCTCTAGGTTGTGCTAGACATGGGCAACAAGTTTATCTCCAAAATTGAAGGATGAGAAACTCTCACGAGACATGAAAGCCATGTTCCCTAATTTCAGAGTATGCAACCTTCTGTATATTTCATCATTTATTGTGAGTAGCACCATGTGGTGTTCTTCACCAACAAAAAGGACTATGTTCATTGCTGAGGATTTCTTGAGACGTGTTCTGAAATTTCTCCAAGTCCAAGAACCTTTCTCTGAGTTGTGTTAGACATGGGAAACAAGTTTATCTCCAAAATTGAAGGATGAGAGACTATCAAGAGACACGCAAATGATGTTCCTTAATTTCAGAGGATGCTACCTTCTGTATATTCCATTATTTATTGTGAGTGGCACCATGTGTTGTTCTTTGCTTCCAAAAAGAACTATGTTCTGGTGACTGTTTATGATTTTGAGTGCAACATGCAACAACCATATGCTTATGATAAAATAAGTACCTCTGAATCCCAATTTCCCTGCTTTGGTGACATGACATAGCTATAATGTCATAACCACTATGGTATAGAGTTTGAGTGTTCACTGTGCAATAACTGCTAGAAATTCACATCTACCGGACATAGACTTCATGGATTTGTGTATGATATACACTATATATTTCACGAGGCATGTTTTTTTGAGAGAGCATATCATAGTAAGAAGGATCTGGTTGGATACCATTGGAATCTTCTGAAGAATGAAAACCAAAACCGTTTCACATTAGGGAAGCATGCTTGGTTTTTATGACTTCGTCTGACACTAACTGGTTCTGGTCAGTTTAACAGATTGTATAGATGAGGCATGTTGAGCCTGGTATGAGTTTTGCATAACTCTGTCTGACACTGACAGCTTCTAGTCAGTTGAACAGATTGTAGGGATAGAACATGTTGAGCCTGGTGTGAGTTTTGTCATCTTCTTTGTGGCAGATTGATTCTACTTTATCCAACATAGACTGTGTGGGTACACAAGAAGAAGACTATTTCATGAAGCACATTTTTTGAGAGAGCGTGTCATACTTGGAATCTGTTTGGATATCGTTGGTTTTTTGGAAAATGAAAACCAAAACCCTCTCAGATTAGGGAGCATACTTGCTTTGCATAACGTTGTCTGACATTGACAGCTCCTGCTCGGTTGAACATATTGTAGAGATGGAATATGTTGAGCCTGGTGTGAATTTTCTTATCTGCTTTGTGGCAAATTGATTCTGCTCTTATTTTTAGTGTACGATCCTCATATATCAGTTGCATTTTACAATTTGTTTGGTAAATGTAAATATTTATATTATGGTACAGAAGGAAGTACAAGACTGACTAATGCATTAAAGATAACAGCAGGTCATAAATTTGACCTTTGGATCCCACTCTTGGTGTCCATTGAAGCTGTGACTTTTACGAGGGACCATGCCTCAGATTTATAAAAAGAAAATAATAACAATTCTAATCCCATGTCCATTAATATAACAATTCCGAGACAGATTTTCAAAAACGTACCACACATCCTACACCTATCTACTGAACTATTCGGTTCCTATTCTATCCAGTGTTTTAAAATTCGGCCGAGTCAGACCCCTGCCCAGGCAGACTTGGTACAAAAACCAGTCCAAAGGCCAGTTTGTTGCCAAACCGGCGGTAATCGACCGGCCAGCTGGGCCGAGTCTCACTTAACTGGCAGAGCCAGTCAAACCCAGTTAGCGGCGGAAATTGGAGGGAAATCAGACTCCAAACTTGGTTTCTTTTTGGTTTTAGGTTTTTTGCTTGTCCATCTTACCTCTCCCATGCCTATAAAAGCTACCCAACCCCCTCACATGTCGTCACAACTACTACTTCTACAGTTGCAGTTGAAGATTGTGATGAGGAGGAGCCGTGGGTTTTCTTGTCTGACAATAATTCAGAGTCTGAGCCAGTTGATGTTGGATTCTCTAGCAGTAGCCAGTAGTGACTAGTGAGTAGTGACTAGTGATGTTTTACTTTTGTTGTAGAAGCCATTTAGGGCCTCCTTGGTTATGTGTTTTTGTTCTGATCTCTATATCATGTATGTATTGGATAGTGCACTAGGTGCCATTTTCATATAATGGATATATTCATGAGCTTACTTTGATCATATGTTGTCTTCTCTCTGTATTCTAATGCTTTGTGTTTGGAAACATGAATGAAAATCTTTAAAATTATGTTTTTCATAAAAATAAATAAATATTTAATGTATTTTTTTCAACGACCGAGTCATTGAAATCAACTAGGCCGAGTCGATACCGAGTCGGAGCCGGAGTTGGAGTCGACCCTTGGCCAGTTCCGAACCCGAGTCGGAGTTTTAAAACATTGATTCTATCAGCCCTGCTTTGACTATGAAACTTCAAAATCTTCCTACTGATAACAAAAAGGTGTTGTTCTTCCTTTCTGCTGATCCAGCTCCTTTTTTTGAAAGCAATAGTGGAGGATGGCCAAAGATAAGATATTGGAGGTAAAAATATAGAAGTTGCAGCTGTTCAGAAAAAGTTACGTAGATATCCCCCTCATTTCAGAGATCTTCTTGGCCAACTGGGATGGACCCATCAGTCTTCTTTTAAAGCTGAGCAGTTTGCTGATCCCATCTGTAACATAACCAATACCCTTTGTGCTCTGTTGAGGATATGAGGTAATTCTTGGAGCTATCAAATTTTACTCTTTGTTTGTCTGATATTGTATCTCTGATTTGCTTGTTTTGATACCTTTCCTCACTGCGGTGCTGCAATTAATTAACATATGCAGGTCTATGCAATCATAATTAAACCATTCAATGGACAAGGACACCATAGTTTATAAGTGCAAGCTTAAACATATAAACATAACTGAACAAACTAAACGTTGATTCCTTACATAACATAAACCATAATAACATAACACATACACAAGTAAATCAAGAGTACTCATCTGTTTGGAAATTATCCATCAAGTGGCGGCAGGAAGAGAATGTTCCACCCAACCATAGGTTCTTTGCTACACTTAGCCTCTCTGCAATAAAAGCCACCCCTGAGTTGAGATTATGAATCTACAAGGGCAAATGTACCTATGGCTAACTCTCTTCACACAGCCCATTTCCCAGATTTACAGTGAATTTTCCACCCATTCCCATTCCACAAATCTCTTTCCCCAACAGCTTTCACAACCCAAGAAATAGTATCTCCTTCTCTCTTGAGCAGTCCCTCAAGCTATTCCACTTTCCCGCAAGGTTACAGCACAGGTTGGTGAGGAAATCTCATTGCCGAGAATCCAGAGATTTTCATTTGTAGTTCGATTCTTTTCAATTACAGCAATTACTCTTACACATTATCACAATTCGTTTGTTATTCATGACTGTAACTGTGCATAGTTCGATTACATTTAGCTTATGATAGTTCACTCATAGAAGTCTCCTGATTGCCCCCAGCTGAATGATTGTTTGATTTCCTCCAATTCACCTGCATGGCAGAAAGGTATAGCGTAAGTTTGCATGGCATGAATCAGCTACATATCTATGGAGAGTCCACGTACCTTATTCATGTAATTAATCCAAAGCTTAGGATAACATAAAACATTGATTAAAGAGAACTAATTAAACAAGGTTAAGAACTTAAGATGAAAATAACACAATATTTTTTTATTTAGCCCCTCGGCTCCCTTGTCCTCCCTTATTGTGGAGTCATAGCCCCCCATTTTTTTGCCCTTCCTCTTCTGCAGCATGTGATGTATTTTATTAACATTAATTACAAATTACAAGTCATGATTGTCTCGCTTATAAACCATTCATCATGTACACATGCATTAATAGTCCATGGATCAAAACTTGGGTATTACACCAACCTTAGCTGGGAGATGTGCAGAAGCTATTTGAGTTTCTGTTGTAATGCCCTTGATGGAATAGAGCTTTGACATCATCTCTACTCTCTCTACCTTAGGCATAGCTTTCTCTATCATCTCTTGAGGATGGATTTCGTTGAGGCCATGGTCTTGAGTCGAATGTATATGAGCCATCAACTCATTCACCATGCAAAACATGGGATACCATTCATGGTTTTCCTCATCAATTTTCTGTTGAATGACTTCACCATCATGGTAATCCTTTCATTCGTATCGTGCATGCTATCATAATTCTTCTTAAAGGTTCCTGCTAGCATGTATCTCATTTCCCATTCTAAATCTGCTTCTTGCTACCTGCTTTGAACCATCACCATGAAAAATGTTGTCCACCCTCGAGTGTTAATTGGGCAAAGAATCCCAAAGGAAAGAGAACATGAGGTAGTGCAATTGTCCTTTAACAAATGATCTATAAATTGTTGTGGATATTCCATTGGATAGTTCGTCACCACAAATTTGATACAAATTTACTGAAATCCCTAATCTATACTATGAGGGTTGTTTTTTCCTTAGATTTCTGGATTATTAAGTTACTATGTTCTACTTATGCATGAAAAATATAAAAATGCGGAAAATAGAGAACAAATAAAAGCAACCACTCACAAACCATAAGAGACCAAGATAAGATCTAAGAAACCCTTTCATGAGAAAACCCAGTTGGAAGGTGAGATTGCACTGCTCTCTTTTTCTCTAAATGGAAAGTGATGCAAATAAAAGGAGTGAGATCTATGGCCCATGGGTTGCTACAAAACACAAACTCTCTTTATTTTCCCCTCTCTCTTTATCCACTCTCACCTACTCTTCTCTACTATGGAACAAAATGCACTAGAATATAATCGAATCCCCTTTCCTCCCAGTGATCCAATTATAACATAGTCCAGTAGCCAACTAGGGGTTAAATATGATCCATTCAGCCCTCAATATGAGTTACAACTTGACCCTTTCAAAGTCTTCTTCATAGTGCCCACGTAGCTAGTCTATTTTTCATGAGTAATTGGGGTTGACATGGTATCCTCTTGAACTATGGTGGTCAGTTTCAATAGGTCAACTTTTGACAAGCATAACTTTTGTTGAATTGAGGCTTCTGTGATCCATATTATTTATAAGAAGAACTTCGGCGTAAATCACATAAAGAGAGACATTTGTCAACGCGTTTCGAACCAACCAGTGTGGCTCATCGTCAGGACAAGTTGAAGAAACAGATCCAGCTATGCATGTTAAATAGTCTGAGCAGAGCTTCCAACGGCTATCTTGATCAATGGCTATATTTGACTAAAGGCCTAAAAAGTCAAAATGATCAATTAATGGGAGTTAATTAGAATATAAAAGAAATAATTAAAGATGTTGATTCTGTTAAGAATTAGTTAGATTAAGGACCTGATATATATATATATATATATATATATATATATATATATATATATATATATATATATATATATATATATATTTATTTATTTATTTATAAAATATAAAATATAATTATATGTGAGGCAATTCTAGTTAGTTATAGTAACTAAAAAAAAATATATATATATATATATATATATATATATATATATATAGATAAATATAAATAAAAATAATAAAAGTTAGTTGAAAGGTATAATATAAAGGGTATAAATAAAGCTCATATTAAGGAAGTTTTTGCGTTGTTGGAAAGGTATCAATGTGTAGATTATGGAATCTAGGTCTATAGTAAGGTTGGGACCACAAAAACTGGTCTAAGGCCTCAAAATGGCTTTTGAAGCTTTTCACCTACAATTTTCCAAATCGGGACTGCTAGTAAAAACGACCTTGCAAGTTGATTCCTCCAATTTTGCACTCTAAAAACATCAAGATGGATGAAAAATATATATTGATCCAATCTAGATCAACAAAAGCCATGACACATGGAATAATCAATGGTATGAACAAACAACTCAATTAAGTGGCATCATTGCTACACCAAATCATAGTACTAGTAATGATGAAAATGCATGGATCTAAGAGGATTTTAAAAGATTGAAAATATCTTTCCTCCTTATACTCTCATAGTGTAATTTGCTCTTCGAATTAAATTGCCAAAGGGAGGACTAAGTAGCGTATTTAACTCTATAAGTTGTAGTCATTTGTAAAGGGGGGGACCCATTATGTGATGTTACTTAGTAACATTAACTAACTTGGGGCAAACGGAAGAAAAGTTGCATTAAAATATAAATTTGGGGCAAATGGAGGGAAACTTGTTAATCACTCAAAATTAAGTTTAGGAGGGAAAGCCAAAATATAATTTATAAAAAGGAGAGATGAGATTCATTTTGATCATCATGGATTGTGGTCCTTTCAAATTTTGGGCTGAGGCTCTTAGAGGGTTTTTAGACCCCTTTCTATTTTATTGGTTTCGGTGGTGAAAGATTCCACCCTGCCAATTCTCTTTACCCTTCTGACTATAGGGGAAAAAATGAGTGGAGGATCATCTTCCCAAGGTATTATTTGTGGTAGTATGAGTCTGTAAGTAAGTATTTTGTGGTAGCGAGGATTTATGTAACCATTTATGTGGCCATTCCAAGGTTGGAATCTCGAGTACTGTGGTAGTTGTTGAAATATGTAACTAGGTTCAGTCTTCATAATGAAATATGTAATCATGATTTTATGTATTTGATGTAATGAGAAAGAATAAATTTATTATTGTTCTTGAGGCATGGGTTTCATGCTCATGGAATTTTATTTTTAGGTCAAGCTTCCATTGTGAGCTTCTAGGGCTTGTCATTAAGTCTACAAGTCAAAAAAGTCATTATAATGTATGAAAGACCTTTCTTGGGCATGTTACATATTGTAAAGAAAATTATTTGAGTCAAAAGACCTTCCAAGACCTTATCAAAGTGCAAAGAATAAGTCAGCCTAATTTGGAGTGATAAGAAACCTATATATAAGGCACTCGAACTCATTCAAGAGCACACACACAACTCACTCAAGTTCGATCAAAGAAGAGGAGAAGTGAAAGTAAGAGGAGGAAGAAAAGGAAGAGAAGAAAGATCGAGTTTATAGGACTGTTTTTGGGTATTCTTCTCACACGTGCGAAGTGGATTAGGGCATCCTTCTGCAACAAGAAGTACCAAAATTGCAGTCATCATCAAGGGCCGAATTCTGGGTCAAGAAGGGTCTCTCTAGCAAGTTGAATTGCCAAGGAAAGGAAATTAGTTCAAGCAAAGCTGGAAGAAGGCAAATTTGTACATTTTGAAGCCACATGTGTGACTTAGGGATTTTGCAGAAGAAGCCCAAATTGCAAGTTTGTAACAAGAAGTCGAAATTCTGAACTAAGGCCGAAATCTAAAGCTGTGGAACGAGTTTGACCAATGTCGACTTGAAGGAAGAGAAATTCATAAAGAAGAAGCTTTGACTTGGACTTGGAGGGATTTTTGGTCAAGGGTCTAGGTCTTGGAATTCGTCAATTGAAGATTCATAGGAAGAATAATTCTTGTGGGTTTTCGTCTCAGAGTTGGAGAGGCTTTGGCCTTGGCTGATTGCCTATATCTTGTGTCATTTGTCTTATTGTTCTTTATGGCCTGATAGTTGTTTGATGAAGAAAAACACTAATAATAATCAAGAGAAAGAAGAAGCTAATTAAATGAAGTAAAAAATACATCATAAACAGTTATCAAAGCAAGAGAAATCATGTTATGTTGCTTCCCCTAGATTTCTCAACATGGTATGAGAGCTAAGGTGACTAGACAAGGAAGGGAAACTTAAAGAAGGATACTCAAGGACTGAAGCACTAGAATATAATCAAAAGAATCAATCATCAAGAAGGACCACTCATCTCAAAGACACTACAAGGACAAGGACTACATCATCATCTTGAATGAACTTACTAAAGAAGACCTCAAAACCCTAGTTCGTTCAAGGAAATATTCTACACTCAAAGCATTCTTGGGAACCTCGCACAAGCATCACATCGAAGAAGGAGACCTCAAAAGACCCTACCTATACTCAAATAAAGGACTACGAATTGGAGCATATTGAAGACTCTACGTAAAAGAAAAAAAAGGAGAAGGCATTGACATCATCATCAAGGAACCAAGGTAATCTCCCCCTTTTTGAAGGATAACTTTTGAAGGAAGACATCTTCTATCATTATCATCTTCATCACAATCAAAAAGGCAACAAGTTGAAGATATTTTCATCAAGGAGTATCTTCACAAGTAAGCATATTTATGTCCACATCTGAATCCATCAAAATGACTTCATTTTGCAAGGAAAGCAACAAATTGGTTGGGTCAACAAACTTTCTTGCATGGAAGAAGAGGACAAATTTGATCCTCATAGAAAACAAAGTCATTGATCATGTTAAGGGTTCAATCACCAAACCTCGTGAAGGAAGAAGCTCAAGCTCTTGCAAAGTACATGAAAGGGGAAATAAGGGATCAAAGGATCTTGATAGAATTCATCAAAAATCCCCTCATACCCTATGTATCAAAGTTGGAGACATAAAAAAAATTATACGATAAACTAGTAGAATTATTATCCATAAGTACTACTGGAGAAGTAATATCATTAAGACAATAACTCAACAAGATGAAGGTATCTAAGGAAGATGGAATAGCCTCATACTTGGATGTCAGAAATAAGAGACCAACTACAAGAATTGGGAGAAAAAATGTTTGATAAAGAAATGACCACAATAATGCTTAATGCACTACCTGAAGAATGTGGCAACTTCACATCAAGCATCTATGGAAAGAAGGAAGCCACCCCATTCAATGAATTTTGGTCATTATGTAAGATTGAAGAAACTCGATTAAAGACAAAAGTGATGTAGGATTAAACAAGAAAGCTCAAGCATTTGTTGCCATGGCTAGGAAGAAAGGAAAGTTTGGAAAGTTTGGTCCTCAGAAAAATAACAAGAAGAATATGTCAAAGATCCAATGCTATGGTTGTCAAGAATATAGACATTACAAGAAAGATTGTCATAAACTCAAGAAGGACAACAACAAAAGAGGAAGGGAAGAGGCCCATATCACCGAAGAAGTGGAAGAAGCTGAAAAGAAGAAGTCAAAGAAAGAGTAAGTAAAATATCTCTACTATGATTGAAATAATTTCCTCCACCTAGTTCTTTTCAGTTTTTAAAGTATAGATATCATGGTATGAAACATTATAAGCATGATAGGACACGTCATTTTAGAAAATGGCATCATAGTAGCATACCATTGAAGCAAGAGCTCATGATATCATTAGAAAAACTTGAAAAATATTTGAAGTAGAATTCTACATGGATGTAGCAGTCATAATGTAAAGGAAGTAGCTCTTGGTAACCTCATTGCAAGCATGTGTAGTGCTTATGGTTGAAATAAATCCATCTAGCATGATAGAATGAATTCATCATACATCATCATCGTGATAAAGGAGCTTTTGTTAGATGAGGATAATCTAGATCCTCTGTTGGAATCTTCATTGGAAGGTTCACCTCTCTTGAAGGAAGCAAGTGTCTCACTGAGAATTCCACCTTGTATGGGATTCATTGTTTAGAAAGATGATGGTATGGTGACAAAGGAATGCAACATGTCGAAATGGTTGAAGTATTCTCAATCAAGAAAGGGAAGATGTTGAAGGAAGCCTAGATGACCAAAAAGAAGGAAAAAGGTATATATGCATGTCATGTCGTCATATAGTTGCATGGGAAAATTCTCTATCTCATGAGCATGATAAAAAATAAAAAAAATAAAAAAAAAATAAAAAAACATCTAAGGAATATCGGAAAAGAGAGAGACTTCTCGTAACATTAAAAATTTAACACAAACTAGTGAAATTAAAAATTTAGTACTTTTGACATCTAATCATTTGCTTATATGATATAAAGTTAGTTTCATTAAAATGCTTTATCTATATGCTACTATGTGTGTTCAAATTGGTTGATTTGTAGATTCGAAGATCATCAGGAGTTGCAGAGGATCTAAACCCTGTTGGAACTACCCAAATGAAGGACATTCAGGTATGGTTGTTATCGCATAGTTTGTTTATATAAGCATGTTGCCTGAGTTGTATGAGTGTTTCTTACTGTAGTTTGCTCTTGCTCTGTTGGGGTTCTAACCCAAAGCCCTAGGTTACTTATTCCCGTAACACCATTCAGGTCATCGTATATTACCCATTTACCTTCAATCTTTGACGATGAAATTATTCAAGTCAAGACTATTTATTTATCTTCTGACCTTGACAACAAAGATTATCAAGGCAATATAACAAATACAAGGGTTGATGATCGCCAACCTGAATGGATGTCCCAAGGAGCCCTCAACCTCGAAGACAACTTTCATAATCTCCCTAGACACCCAGAGAGACTCCTGATAAAGTTGTTACCTTAGACGATGATATAAATAATTTAAATCTAGCTTTGCATCTCATGAATGTGTAGGATGAGGATGTGGTCTGTAAAATTTCCCCTTGCACCTTTGAGAACAAAGTATCCACCTGGTATTATAATATTCCTATTGCTTCAATAGTCGGTAGGGATGCATTTGAGAGGGTTTTCCTTAGTAAATTCAACTAAGAAAATTCCCTAGCTACTCTTATTAAAGAAATAATTGCCATTGATATGGAGAAGAAGGAAAAAGTCAAGGATTTCAATCAATATTTCACTACTCTACTTAATAATTTGTCTAAAGACTCCCAACCTATCGATCCTCTTTCCATAGAATGCTACACCTCAACTTTGAACCCTTCTATAACCATGTTTGTTAAAAAGACAAACAAGAATACTCTAGCAAGTAACTTTGAAGAGGCCATAAATGTGGAGAAGGGAATATTGTCCCTAAAGGGAAACACACCTAAGGAAGAATACTCTAGTGTCAACAAACTAATGGAGAAAGAAGTTGTCAATATCAAAAGTGTACTCAAACTGGTTAAGAAGCTCTTAAATGAAGTAGTCGATTTGAAAAAGAACCAAGGGGAAAGTTTATGGGGCGTAAACATTTCTAACCTTTTTAGATGAAAACAAAAAATTAACCCAAACCCAATGATAATTCAAGTGTCAAATGTAACTTAGATGATATTGGTGCAAATAAATTTTGTTCCTATCACCAAGCCAATCATTCAGGGAAAATCTATCCTCAATGGGTAAACTCTATGATGTTGGTTATTAATCATCTCCTTGAATAATAATTGTTATATGATGAGAAAACTGAAGAAGCTAATGGCGAATGCAATACAACTAAGGAAGAAGCCACCGAAAGGTTGACCATGTTCTTATGGGATAGGATAGTCAACACTAATACGCAAGCCATTGGGGAAGATTCTTCAGGGGAGGCCCAAGTTACTAAGGTAGCCCTAAGAACTTATAACCTTCGTAATAAGGGACCTACACTTGATACCCCTCTACTTGACAATGGAAAATATCTACTAAGATAGGTGTTACCACCCCAAATATCTATGAAAATTACTAAGCCCACACCTAAAGTAGATCCCAATCCTACATAGGAACACAAAACATATCTCAGCCCTCCATAGAAAAACAAATACTCTACCTTTGCATAGAACATCAAGCTCTCAATGACTACAGAGAGAAAAAACCACCATAGTATAATGTTATTCAAGTTATGAAGAAAAGTAGGGTGAATATCTCCCTTTATGACATCTGTAACCTTCCCCGATAGAGGGAATTAATCACAAAAACCTTGAAACCCTCTCCTACCTATTTGAAACCTACAACAAATCCAAAAGCCTTGGGGAAAACCATTGTTTCCATCCACAAGAACTCAAATGTTGTTAAGTTGTTGTTAATGCTACTAGTATTAAAGCTCTTTAGAGTCTCATAACCCACCTTTCCTCCTGACCTTTGAACTTTTTAACTGCAATGTGCACAAAAGCCTAGTTGACTTTGGAGTCTCTTCTAATGTCATGCCTTACTGTCCAAAAAGTCAATGTTATTCCAATAGTGACTAATGCCAAAGTCATTTAGCTAGACAAGTCAAAGGTCAAGGTCATATTTGAACTTAAAGTTGTCTCAATGAGGTTGTCCTCTATTCTAATAATTCATTATGCGATAGACATTATAGTTTTTAACATACTCAACACATATGATTTGTTGTTGAGTAGGAATTAGTCACAAAAAATCTAATGATACTTCAATTTGGATTGGTCTCACCTCTAGCTACCCTATAAGGGAAAGAATAATTAGATAAGGGTTGCAAGTGAACCCCATATGAACCACGTGGTAACGAAACTAGAAGGACCAAATGAACCCATCAAATTTGTACATACCACTTTGGGAAACTATTTTCTAGAATTTTATCTTGGTTGCTATACAACCTAGCCATTGTCCTTACCATCACATAGTCTAAACTCCTTCAATGCTCATATATTGGTGATTATTATCATTGTATACTTGATGTAAATAGTAATATTTCCACTAGCTTAATTGTATATACTAACCTTTGGACATTGTATTTTGATTGTTCTAAGACACAGGACAAAGCTAGAGTTGGATGTATTTTGATTGATCCACTTAAACATAAAATTCTTCTCTCTTGTCTATTATATATTGATTGTACTAATAACACCACATAATACACAACACTTATCTTTCAACTAAAGAATGATCTTGACCTAAATATAGAACATTTAAAAGCTTTTGGTGATTCAGAGATAATTGTTCATTAGATACATAATACCATTCATTATTTATCTCTGCACTTGAGAGGTTATCGACAAGAGGTATGGAAACTTATTTCATTATTTAAAAATTTTAATACCATCTCCATTTCTCGACCTATGAACACTGCCACTGATACTTTTGCTAATGCAATTGCTAGATTTATCCCTTTGTGTCGTGGTTTCTCTATTGAATTAATTTTCACACCAGTTGTCCATAGCAACGTCACTAATTAGGATTTATTTAATGATGATACACAAGTAGTGGAACTCCTAACCAAGGAAAACATGTTCAAGGATGTTATTATCAAAAAATAGGAACATAATAAGCAAGGACAACACGCTAAACAAAGTCAAAAAGTAGAAAGTGGTAACCTCATCCCCAAAGGTGTGGTTGTAACAACCCCTGGTTGCTTCTTTATGTAAATAAAATAAGTTCAAGATCATGGGACACATATTCCAAGCTAAATGTTGGGAAAAACATAGTGATTGGCATCACTTGTGATAAATTAATGGCTATGGAAATTGGCAAAGGAAAAGTAGAAATAATTGTCATTTTATTTATGAAATAAAGGAAAATAGGAGAAAAAGAAGGTGAAAGGTCACAAATTTGCATGAGAGGGAAATTGAAGTAAAATCAAGAAAATAGCGGCCTCAATGATAAAAAGGCTTTTGAGGATCAATTCACAACTTTTTGTTAGTTTTATCTTGGAGCTCTCTTTGATTCCCTCATTATCTCATACTCTTGCACACTTAGAGAAATATTGGAGCATTCTTGGAGCATTCTAGTTTCACTTGGATTGGAGAAAGAAGGCAAGGGCCAAAGCAGGAAAGCGCAAGGGAACAGGTGGATCAACAACTATAGATGGATTGATTTGTAGGTAACAGGTTGCATGTGCGATTTCATTGTTGATTTATGGATGCATGTTATATGCATGTGATTATCTGGTTATGATCTATCATTGGGATGGAGGATTTCTTAGATTGGCAGTGGTTTTAGACTCGCCTTGCCAATTCCTAGATAGCCATGGTGTTGTGGATTTTTCAACTTGATTGTTTTTTTATTGGTGCTCATAATTCTTATGGTTGCGGGTTGGGACAAATGCTCTGGAAGCCCTAGAACAACCTGGGTTGAGATACTAGTCCTAAAGCCTAGCTTGGGATAAACACTCTAGAGCCCTTCGTGGGTTGAGTTACTAATCTCTGGAGATGGGTTGGACAAATTCTTTGGAGCCTTGGAAGGTTGTGAGTTGAATTACTAGTTCCTATAGCCTTAAACAACTTGGGTAGAGACCGATCTGATTGGTGTCAGTGATGTCTGACCGTGAGGTGGAATGAATGGTTGAGGGTTGAGGTGGTGGACTCTGGAAGCCCTAGTTTGGTTTTGTTTGGTTTATTCCATGAGGTCCCACATTCATGTTTGGAATATGGCGCGAGATTGATTTGCTGAAAGAGAGATTTGGTTGAACCCAATCTATGGTTGAGTGGTACATGGAAGTCCCTGACTTGGTTGGAAGTTTCACATATTAATAAGAGTTATTTCTCTACTTTGATTCATGTATATTTTTAGCATTTATGTTGGTGATATTATGGTTGAGTTGCCATGGTTTACATGTTGGCTATTTTTTGGCTATATGTTATTCATACAATGTGTATCTTCTATGGCTCTTCTCATGAATTGTTTAGCTATTGATCAATTGATGAATGAATGGACTAATAAGTGTTGTTGTAGCTATGTGGAGAGGGCATATGTCCTTCTCGGTGATTCTCATATGAATCTTAGACTTTTATGATCAGATATGCCTTCACAACATATAGGTTATATGTTTTCCATTTGTTTGAAAAAATGTTTATTATGTTCTAGGCAGACTAGGTCAAGTTCTACCTTCAAGTTTGTATGTTTAGACTTGTTTTCATGCCATTAATGATTTTGAGAAGTTTCAGGAAGTTCTAGGCAGTGGTCTGGAGGCTGACCTAGAATTTAGGCTCAGATCTTGGGACCGCACCCTCTAAACTAGACAATTTGTGTCACAACTGAACCCAGGCAAGCTTGTGCACGCGATTGGAGGCCTATAACCTCATGGAGGCATTCTCATGCATACAGTTGAGGGTTAAGTGTGTGACAGGGAGATCGAACTCAAGGTTTGGCCCCTGAGTGTCCCTGTAGCCCTGTGGAATGGTGTGAGTTGTCAGTGAGTGGTCAGTTGTAGGCCCCACTTCCTTAATTGGAGCTAGGAGGTCGGGTCATGTCATAGTAATCTCTTTGTCTCATGTTTACCCTCGAAGGTCGGTGACATTGGGAAAATGTGGGAGGGGTGGGTTACAGGGTGGTATTAGAGTTCCCAGGTTCAAACACTTGGACTTGATGAGTGGAATGTGTTTGTCATGCATGCATATCATTTGTCTATGTGTTTGTTATGCATGCATTGTGATAGTCATTGTTGTAGTTTTGTCATCATGTAGAGGTTGATGATGTTGATGTTGACATGATATATATATATATACACACACATGTTTTGTTAATCCAAATTGATTTTGTAGATGAGATAGCTTCCCCTTAACTTCACTAAGGTATGTTGATTATGTTTATATTTGGCTTATCTAACATGGTATGTTTGTAGGAAGTAGAATATCAAGATGATAAGCAAAATGGTGGACTACATTTCATGTGATTCTCCCTACAGATCATATGAATAACATGGTGATGAGTACTCCCCTAACATAGCAGATACATTGAGAATCCTGAAGGGAAAGATTAGAATTTGTAAGGCATATAATGACATGATCATTCAGTCACAAGAAAGACTTGCTAGAGCATAAGAGAAGCAAGTGGAATTTAATGCAGTCATTCTTTAGAGACTATCATATTTGTAGAGATAGGGACCACTTGGGATGATTCATGGACAAGAGGAAAGGACTAATGAGGCATATGGCAGTAGGTCTCAATTAGGATATAGGTTTGACAAGGATGACACAATCAGAGATGATAGGTTCCTGGATACACCTGATAGGAGAAGTAATGACTGTGAGTTCTATTCTAGTTTTGGTTCAGAGATACAACATCGTCATCGTCACCACCATCCATATAGGAGGAGTGAGAAGTAGTACTTGCCATAGGAATTCAAGAAAGAAAAGCCTCCTACATTTGATGGAGAAATTAAGAAGTCACAAGATGCAAAAGCTTGATTGCTTGGTATGGATAAGTTTTTCAGATTTCATGATTACTCAAAGAATATGAAAGTCAAGATAGCTACTTTCAGTCTTAAAGGAAAATCAAACATTTGGTGGGAAGATGTGAAGAATAGCATTGGCATTTAAGAAGAGGAGCTAACTTGGAGTGATTTCAAGAGATTTTCAAGAAGAAGAATATATCTGAAAGATACTACGATGTTAGAGCAAAGGAGTTCTATGAGTTGAAGATGGGTTTTATGATCGATGAGGAGTATACTAGCAGATTCTTGGAATTGTTGAGATATGTGGCTTATGTTAAGGAGGAGAAAGCAAAGATTCAAAGATTCATCAATGTTTGTCGGTGTCATTCAAAAATAATATTGAGTTTGATGAGCCTAGATCACTACAGGAAGCTATCAGGAATTTGAAGCATTTTTATGAGCAATCGAAGCGCAAGACTGAGTCTAAGCGAGATTGGAAAGGTAATGAGAAGAATAAAGGAAAGTGTGCTAAGAATAGAGGAAAACCTGAAGATACAAACGACAAGGAGAATGTGGCACCGTACAATAAATTCAATGCAGTTGACAGAGGACAGGGATTTTAGTCTAAGGAGTAGAACAAGAGTGGTGGCTGGAAGCCTTTGTAGTGTTGGACTTGTGGCAAGGATCATCACAAGAGAGATTGTCCACATCATCAAGATGGTAGACTGCAGATTTACAGTGCTCAGGAGGCACAGACAGTTGGGGATGTTGGAAAGAGTATTCCTCGGATTTATGCAGCATTAGATAATAGGCAGGTTGATCATCAAGCATTTATTATCAAGATGGAAGGTAAGCTTTGTGATCAAAATGTTTCTATTTTGATTGACCCTGGATCTAACTATAGTTATATCAGTCCTGACTTTGTGGATAAGTGTTGCTTGAATAAATAAGTGCATGCAGAGTCTTATTTGGCATATTTGGATACTGATACTAAGAAAAGAGTTCATCATTGGGTAAGATATTGTGCATTTGAGTTGTACAATATGTCTACATCAATGTATATAAATGTGCTTCCATTGGGATCATATGATATGTTGTTGGGTATGGATTGGTTGTACATTCACAAGACTAAGGTGGATTGCTATGATAAGGCTATTGAGTTCTTGGATGATGATGGAGAGAAGAGAATATTGCAGGGTAAGAAGAAGCCTACATTAGTGAGAATGGTTACAACTATGCAGGAAAAGCGTAGTAGCAGGAAAGGATGTGTATTGTTTGTAGTTCATATTTCTAGTGATAAAGGTAAGGATATTGAGGATGCGAAAGTCTTGAAGAGGTATCTGGTTTTGTAGCAGTTTCAATATGTACTTTTAACAGAGATCTCAGAGCTACCACCTCATAGGGAAGTGAACTTTTCTATTGACTTGATGTTAGGAGCATCACCAACATCAAAGGCACCATATAGGATGAGCACTCCAAAGTTAGTGAAACTGAAGTTGTAGTTGAAGGAAATGCTTTACAAGGGATACTTTAAAAAAAGTGTGTCGCCTTGGGGTGCACCAGTATTGTTTGTGAATAAAAAGGGTGGTACTATCAAGTTCTGTATTGATGACAGGCAGTTGAACAAGGTGACGATTAAGAATAGGTACCCATTGCAACAAATTGATGACTTGTTTGATCAATTGATGGGAGCAACAATGTTCTCGAAGAATGGTTTGAGATCAAGATATCATCAAGTACGCATCAAAGAAGAGGACATCTATAAGACTACTTTCTGGACCAGGTATGGGCACTATGATTTTGTTGTGGTTTCTTTCGATTTGGCTAATGCTCCAACTACTTTCATGTGTTTGATTAATAATGTGTTGTCTCCTTATCTTGGCAAGTTTGTTATAATATTCACTAATGACATATTGATATATTCTAAGAATGAGGAAGAGCATGCAAAAAATCTAGTAGCAGTGTTGAGACTGCTAAGAGAGCATCAGTTGTATGCCATGCTTAGTAAATGTAGTTTCTTCCAGTCAGAAGTTCATTACTTAGGGCATGTTGTTTCCAAGGAAGGTATAGCAGTGGACCCAGAAAAATTCAAGCTATCATGGAGTGGGAAACTCCTAGGAATGTGGATGAGGTTAGATCATTCATGGGACTAGCAGGCTATTACAGGCGGTTCATCGGGAACTTCTCATGGATTTCCTATCCTATTACAACCTTGCAGCGAAAAGGGAAGAAGTTTGAATGGACAAAGGAATGTGGCGCTAGTTTTGAGCAGTTGAAGTAGTTGCTTACAAATTATTTAGTTCTAAGATTACAGATCCAAACAAAGAGTTTGTGGTATGTACAAATGCTTGCAAAGGAGGACTTGGTGGAGTTCTGATGCAGGAAGTACAGGTAGTATGCTATGAGTCAAGGAAATTGAATGAGCAGGGGCAGAACTATGTGACTCAGGATCTTGAGTTGGCAACGATCATTCATGCATTAAAGATGTGTAGACACTATCTTCTTTGCAAGAGGTTCATTTTGATGGGTGATCACAGTGGGATGAGGTACTTGTTTGACTAACCTAATCTGAATGCCAAACAAACTAGGTCATTGGCTATGCTCAGTGAGTTTGAATTTAAGATCAGATACATTAAAGGGAAAGAGAATAAGGTTGCAGGTGCTCTTAGTAGAAGTGTGAAGGTATATCACATAGCAGTTATGAGTTCATATGGGACAAATTTACAAGATCAAATCTTACAGGCAGGATAACATGATGACAGGTACCAACAACTTAATCACAAGTTACAACAACATGGTACAGGTGAATAGGACGTGGATTATCATCTCACGACAGATGGTTTGGTCAGATTTAGGGATATGATCTATGTGTCAGACAACAATGAGCTTAAGAATCTTATTTTGTGGGAATGTGTCAGATAACAGTGAGCTCAGTTTTGCATCTGCTTTGATCATAGTAGGTTGTCCCTTGCTGGGGGTGCGCTAATTTTAGAAATTCAGGAAAAATAAAAATAATATTGAAGCTTTTTCTTCCAAAAGATTCTAGGAGTTGTTACAACCATTTACCTTGGATAAGAACTTTGAATCCTATCTCATTCCACCTTGGATATTTCACTTCTTATCCCTTGAGTTCATCTTGCCATCATGAGTGGATCTCAAGCATAGATAGGTAAATGGATAAGAATTCCTAAACTACCATCCTCTCCTATATATTTACTGTTGTCCACAAGCTAGAGGTTTGATTTTGGAGACTAATCATACCCTCATGTTGTTGCTTTGAGCCTAGGAGGGTCATCATTTCCATGCATTAGGTGACATTGCGGTGTGCTTTGTGACAAGGAAGGATAAGTCAACTTGGAGAGATCTCTACAATATCAACTTCCATTTTTTGTTGTAAACTCTCTCCTTTTCATATTAATACAAAGAGTATATCATTTTCCTATGTGTTATGTTATGTTTACATTCACATATTTCAATGTTATGTTGATCCATTGAATAGAGTGATTGGATAATGCTACATATATGTCATAGATCTTTGGCTTGTGTTGATTGTATGTGTAGTTTCTAATTATAGCAACCAGAGCTACGATTAAAGCTTACAAGCCTAGAGGGGAGAATAGCTTACGACAAATCACAAGTAAACATCTTTCCATTTTCCAATTTATCCAAGGGGAACTTTATATTCTTTGCTTTATGTTGTTCTAGACCAGGCCACTAGCTCTAGGGAAGATACTTCTGTCCATAGTCGTAAATTCTGAATAGCACATATGAAAACAGATGAACAGATACAGAGGGTCAACAAGATTATTGAGAACATGTTGAAGATGTATGTCATGCATCAACAATGAAAGTGGGAAGAGTATCTTCTACTAGTAGAGTTTGTGTACAATAATGGGCATAAGGAATCTTTGAAGATGAGTCCTTTTGAGGCACTTTATGGGTAGGGTTGTAATACTCCCATCATTTGGAGTGATCCAATGAACATGGTATTGATTGGATCGGATATGTTGGTAGAGATGGAACAAGAAAAACAGGTTATCAAGAAGAATCTAAAGGCAACATAGGACATGCAGAAGAGTTATGCATATAAGCACAGGGTATTTAAGGAGTTTCAAGTCGAGGAACATGTGTACTTGCGCATCAAGCCCAAGAAGAGCTCCTTGAGAATTGGATCATGTGTCAATCTGGCACCTCGATATTGCGGGCCTTTCGATATCCTTGAAAGGATTGGACCAATGGCCTACCGACTTGCACTGCCTCCAACAGTGAAAGTACATGATGTTTTCCATGTGTCACTTCTTAAGAAGTACGTGAAATATGTTGATCATGTGATTGACTAGTTTATATTGCAGGTGGAGCCAGAAGGATAATTCCAGCCAAAACCTCGGTGCATTTTGCAGTGAAAGATTCTCATGTTATGAAATCGAGCAAGATAAAATGCAGTGGAAGCACTTTGGGCCCAATGAAGCTACATGGGAGATGGCTGATCAGATGTAGGCTATGTATCCTTATCTATTCGTTGGTTGAGCAAATGTGCCTTGATATATGTGTTTTGATGTTGTGTTTTGGTTATGTCTATGAATATGAATATGTATGTAAATACTGCATTGAGCTGTATTATAAAGCTCCAACAAGCAGTATGGTGTTCATGTTATGTTGGCCATATGATATGATGTAAATGGTGCATCAAGCTATGTTATAAAGCTCCACTGGAAACATGTGTTTTGTTGGTTTATAAGTGTCATTGAACACTAAGGACGGTGTTCCTGCAAGGGGGAGGGGTTTGTAACAAACCCTAGTTGATTTTTTATGTAAATAAAATAAGACCAAGGTCATGGGACATGTATTCCAAGTTGAATGTTGGGGAAAAACATAGTGATTGGGATCACTTGTAATTAATTAATGGCTATGGAAATTGGCAAAGGCAAAGTGGAAATAATTGACATTTTATTTATGAAATAAATGAAAATAGGAGAAAATGAAGGTGAAAGGTCACAAATTTACATGAGACGGAAATTGAAGGAAAAATGAAGAAAATAGAGGTTTCAATGATAAAAATGTTCTAAGGATCAGTTCACATCTTTTTGTCAATTTGATCTTGGAGCTCTCTTCGATTCTCTCATTCTCTCATACTCTTACACACTTAGAGAAATCTTTGAGCATGCTTGGAGCACTCTAGTTTCACTTGGATTAGAGAAAGAAGGCAAGGGAAAGCAAAAAAGCACAAGGGAACATGTGGATCAATAACTACATTTGGATTTTATTTGCATGTAACAAGTTGCATGTTTCATTTCCTTGTTGAATTTCTATGCATGGTATATGCATGTGATTATCTAGTTATGATCTATCATTGGCATGGAGGATTGTCTGGATTTATAATGGTTCTAGCCTTTCCTTGACATTTCTTGGATAACCATGGTGTTATGGTGTTTCTCCACTTGATTTTTTTATTGGTGCTCATAGGTCCTTATGGTTGTGGGTTGGAACAAATGCTTTGGAAACCAGGAAATAACTTGGGTTGAGTTACTAGTCATGGAGCCTAGGTTGGGACAAATTCTATAGATCCCTTGGTGGGTTGATTTACTAATCCCTAGAGCTAGGTTGGACAAATTCTCTAGAGCCTTGGAAGGTTGTGGGTTGAGATACTAGTTCCTAGAGCCCTGGGCACCTTGCCTAGAGACCGATATGGTTGGTGTTAGTGATGTTTGACTGTGAGGTGGAATCAATGGTTGAGGGTTGAGGTGGTGGCCTCTAGAAGCCTTGGTTTTGTTTTGTTTGGTTTATTCCATGAGGTCTGTTGGGCCTCCGTTTTGTCCATATTTCTATGCTTTTTTTTTCTAAATAACTCTATGCCTGTACTAAGAATTTATAGTCATTATTATTCTTTCTATGCATTATTGAGTTATTATTTAGAGGCATTTAGAGTTAGCAGTTGCTGATCTATGAACTCTTCTTGTTTTGCTAAATTAAAGGGTATTTAATATAAAAATGTCATTAATAATAGGCTCTTGTGGCAGGTGTCAACGATTCTTTCACTATCTATTCATGCACCATTTGTTCCTGCACCAACTGTTCCTGCACCAACTGTTCCTGTAACTGCGTTCTTGTACCGATGTTCCTGTACCTGCGGTTCCTGCACTTCCGCGACTTTTATATTTCGGGCTGCTATGGTGGAAAATGAGCACGTGGGTTTTGAGGAGCAGGCAAAGCTTGGGTTGCTGATGAGTCTAAGTGGATACATAGGGCTCAACGTTTAGCTTGGCCACATTGGGTGTACAAAATGTTTGATGCATATAATCTTGCCCAATGTGCTGCAGATATCTAACAGTGCATATGTGAATCCACATGGTTTTGTTCATAAAACGTTGACTCTCTACAAGACTAAAGGATTGGTGCTAAGAGGAACGATACTCTCATCGATATAATCCCTATGGTTAGACGATGTTTCTCATACGTGCCCAAGAATAAATATTTCCATTTGTTGTTTTACAACATAAATAATATTAAAAGAATTCTTTGAAACTAAAATGAGGCCATGCGATTAGAGAAAGGAGCGCTTTCCAGAGCGGAACACCCATATTTAATATGGGAGGAAAAATGAAAAGTTCCACTATTTTCATAGTAAGCAAATGGAATTTGTACAACATGAATATTTGACTCGTAGTGGGGAATAATAGATTGTAGGTGTTAGAGTCAGTATTTGCATGCTGCCATCAGTGATCAAAATTCCTCTTTTATATCATATTAGTGTCCCATGTTGAAATTTTTATCATTCCACCTAAGTCGTCGTGTAAAAATTTACTCACCGATGGTAGCCCGAGTTCAAACTCCAAGCCCCTCTCAAAAAATCAATATTTGTTGGCCCACCTTCATGTGTCTTGCTAGGCATACATCAATCATAAAAGATCATTTCATCATGTCTTTATGTCAGTGAAGTCAACATGGAGCCTCGTCATTCAAGGTCCCATTAGGTCATTAGGGTTTCCAAGGTTCCAATAAAACTCCATTCCATTGCATAAGACCAACAAGTAAAGGGTGATCAAATAACATCTCTTCACCATGTGAAGATGATTTGTAAAGAGAAATGCTTATTTCATCATGTAATTTTGAGTTCAAATGTAATATTTTTAATTTTCATTTTGTAATTTTATGTCATTTAAATGTAATAAGTACAAGGTTCCCAAGATGTTAACTCAGTGTTCTAAAGATGCTAGACCATCAAAAGATCAATTTGTCAAAGGAAATAGTCAAGTGAAAGGGTAAAGTTTCAAAGGGTTAAGTGAATGCCAAAGGGAGTTGTCTTTTCCCAAGGGTGTCCAAATCATCATTTTCCACAAGCACTAAACCCTAATTTCCTCTCCCACAGAGCTAGGGTTGGCTATAGAATCAGAGACATCTGAGCAGAGGAGGCATAAGGGAGGTCATTTCAGCAAGTATGAGGCCATTCCAACTCATAAACATCATGTCTCCATCATTTTTCAAGAAGTCATTCCAAGGGACAAATCATTTGCCACACATAGGGCCAGGTTTTCTTCAAACTATGTTTCTGACCAAACAGAGATGCATTTGACAAAAGTGAGAGCGGTTTTTGTCCATCATAGGCCAAGGATTAAAAACCTCCTTTAGTTTTTACATAGGTGTCATGGGTTTGGATAAATGTTAAAAATAAATTTGCTACAAGAGAGTTGTTGCGCTTCTGGAGTGACCTTGTGAAAATCAATTTTTCTCCTAGATGGAGTGTCCAAATGACTTTCTTGATGAGTCAAATAATAACTAGACAAAAAGAGATTTCCAATGAGCTATCTTGGGCTCAATTTGGACATCGAGAAGGCAGTGAAAATAAAATTGCAATTTGGAGGGCGCGTTTGACAAAGAGATGCCGCATTTGCCTTAAAACGTTGTGTGTTTCCAAAGGGTGTTGCACACCTATTAAGAGAGGACGCATTTAACCAGATTGCTGCGTGTTTGCCCTAAAACATCCAGAGATTGCCCAAAGAGCACCACATCATATCCAAACTTCAAGATGTGTCACCAACATGCTCCAACAAACAAGTAGGTTGAAATCATATCACTCCTCTCCTCCACAGTTGAATTATATGGTGTTTCATTGTGTTTTGGTGTCCTACTAAATTCAAAACCCTAGTAACATAGCCCCATTCGTAAATTTCATTTTATAGCATCCCACTACCATTCCTACATTTCAAAACTACCCCTTGTCACCTCCCTCATATCACACATCCCCATTTTCATTTCCTTAATTTCCTCACACCATTCTATACTCTCTACACCTACATTCCATTTCATCATCTCCCTCGGGTTTGACTCCAATAACTCATGGCAGAAGAAGAGAATAGAAGTCATAGTGAGGAAGAAAGATAGGAGAGGAGGCTATCTAAGAGAAGAGGGAGAATCATTAGACATGAGCCAACCAATAACAGAGAACTCATGGCATCTCCCATCACTGTGACATGCTTTAACCAAGGCAAAACTCAAAGCTGTTGTTAGATACCTATACCAGTAGGTTTCATATTTCATGATTGGCAAAGAAAGTTCCAAATATGCTTTGCTTTGGTGATGCAAAGATCCCATATTTCCAAGAGAATGCAATATGTGTACATAGCTTGATGTTGACTGAATTTTGGATGGATGGTCCAACAGCCTAATCTGGATCATGCCATGTTTTAATTTCTTGTCATTAGAATAGAGAAAAAAAGCCTGTCCAAACTGTTTAATCTTGGCAGGCTAGTAGTTAGGTAGAGAATTAAAGTTCCCAACTGCTTAATCTGGGGCCTTGGAGGTAATAAGGTTAGTTGTAGATAGAAAATCAAAAGAAAAAGCCACAGGAAAAGAAAAGGCACATAAGGGTCTGCAAGTCTAAGTACACCCTCCTTAGAGTAACAAAAAATGCTAGGCAATAAAGTGAGTAGGTAGATGGGGTTGCAAAAGCATGATTTCCTTTATGTCACTGGCTCAACCAAAGGAAAAACAGGGTGCCAGTGCAGGTCTCTTATTCAGCAGTTTTTTGCAGCAACTCAATGAAGCATGTCTAATTTCCAGATTATCCCCCATCGCATTCATTGCTAACATCCCAATACTACCTATGTTCATGGAAGAAGTCAAAGTCTTGTGTTGGTTCTTGTTTCTTTAAAAACCACATTTCTTGTGTAAAAATTCTTTTCATTTTGATCTACTTCCTGAACTAAGTTGATTTCATATAAACTTAGTGGTTTTTCCCCCCTTATCCACCTCCCCCACTCATATTAGCTCCTAACTTCTTATTATCTAAATCCCCTATGTTCCCCTTTTCCCCTACTATTATAAACACTATGGTGTATAAACCCCAAACAATGTATAAATATTCCCTCCCCCTGGCAATTATAGCCATATGCCCAAAAACAGGGATTAAATTGACCTCTGGTCAGTCTAATAACCTAAGCCCTACCCCTTTTTCCCTTCACAACCCTCTGTAAAGATTCACTTACTTTACTTGCAAAAGGCCTTGTAAAAACCCACTATTACCCCTAACCCGCGTTACTAGAAAAATACACTAAAAAACCCATTTTTCCGCTTTATCCAAAGTCTTGTTGCCATGCGCCTTTCCACAAAAAACATTGGAAAAACCCGCAAATCCGCCAAAACCCAAAGTTCCGCCCGGGCGCGCATTTCAAAACATATATTAAAATATTCCCCGCCCGCTGCCGTATCGCCCTGACAACTTGCTCTCCCGCCAGCCGTCGGATTTGGGCTTTCCCATCCGACGGCCCTCATCAATTTCGGAGCTGCCCCGATGTACTGCCGTTAGCTTCCGAAAAATGACGTCCGCTGACATATACACGGGGGCACGCGTTGCCATATTACTGGATCGGGCCAGCCTCTGATAATCCCGCTTCCGTATGAATAGCGGTCCGATATCATACCGCTTACCACTTCCGATTTTCCGCTGACCGGTCATGCCAACGTCACGCCACCTCACCGCCGCATCAGCACCCCCGCCCGACATCGCTCCGAGCTGTCACGCCACCTATGCAGTCCCCGTGGACCACTCACAGGCCGCCACGTCAACCGATGACGTCATGCTGACATCACCCGACCGTGACCCCACCTGATGACGTCATCCAAATTTTCGCGCCAACGCCCAAAAGTCCATATTTGGCCGAATTTTGCCATTTTTGCGCATTTTTATATGTTTTTCTGCTCTGCCTCCTGCATGTATTTTCACGTCCTTTGCTGCCGCACCTTACCAAGACCATTCGGAGCTGCTGTTACACAGAATTCGACTGCAACCAAGCTCAAATACCGCCATTAAACCAGGTATTTGTCAATTCCCCAACTGCGCGCTCTGTTTCATCCTGCATTGTTAAAAAACCATTAAAATTGACCATTTTCCCTGGAGAAATAGGCCTACTACGCCTTAAAACCAATTCCATCACTTTCTAACCGGCCAATTGTGCCCAATTACACCCCTGTTGCTCTGAAACAGGCTGTAATTCAGCAAATTACCTAACCTACCGCGCAGGACGGTATTTCTTCCAGAAATAGTCGAAATTCAAACCAAATTCACTTGTAAAACATGGATACACCAGTAGCACCTGTTGCCCTGAATGTTGCTCCATTGAATGCCCCTCAGAGAGAGTTGGAGTGGAAACCATTAGCAGATCAAGATTACCAAATATCAGAGGAAATGCTAATGCATAGCAAGTATCACATTCACTTGCTAAATGAATTGAAACTCAAGCATGATAGTGGAATGGATATATTGGGCATTTGGGACTCTTTCCTCCCCATCTTCAAGCTCCCTCAGGTCAACCAGTTCCCTGACCTAATCCACCGATGTGCTGACTGCTATGACCCCACTCAGAGGGTTGTGCTTGACCCTTCAGGCTCAGTTGTTTTTTATGTCACCCCTGCAGCCATTAGAGAGATGCTAAACTTCAATACTGCTAAGAAATTAGTTCCTTTATCATTGATGGATCTGATAAAACAAGGAGCTAAACTGACAGATGCTCAAATCACTAAGATAAATCAATTGTTCATTGATTCAACCTCTGAGACTATGAAGTACCCTCCCATTCACCATGTATACCTGAATCAATTGGGCAGAGACCTTGCAGACATGATTAGTCCCATACTGGGCTATAATTCAATAGAATTTGTTGATGAAACTGTGTTGGTGATGATGGCCATGTTTTCCCCTGGTAAGCCCCCAATCTGTTATGACTATGCCACTTACATCTCCAATAAAATACATGAGCAATTGATAGACTTGGCAAGAGAAAGGGTGTTCAGATACACCTCCTATATCTACCATTTAATCCTATACTATCAGCATGATAAATTTCCTTTTCCTGTGAAAAGAGTAGATGCACAAGGCAATCCAAGGTCAGTGGTCTATTGGTCCTCTGCTTTCCACTGTAGATCTTATTCCCCATACACTTATTGTGAGTTTATAGACCTCTTCATCCACCCAGCCATGTCTCTACTTCTGAGCTCACCTCCTCCAAGACTAACTGATGAGATGCAGAGGATTCTTCAGTTGTCCAAGGTATACAGCATTGGGGATTGGTATTTTTACCAAAACCACACAGTTATCAGAATATATGGGTGTGAGTTGCCCCCATATAGATTGCCCAGATATGTGCCTATGAGATTGTTTTCCCTCGAGTATTTCAGGCAATTTGGGAATGCTGATGTACTCCATTTTTCAAGCAGGGGCAAGAAAGCACAGCTTAAAGTTAGAAACCAATTAGGCCACTTCATCTACAATAAAAGGGAGGAAGGTTGGCAAGAGGCAGATAGAATGCTAGAAAGCATTGGCTTAATGACCAGTTTCCTTTGGAAACCATATGACCCCACTCATTTCATAAGCTTAAGAAGGATTAGATATAGGCTGGCCAGTTATGGTCACTTAAGGTTGCCTCACATAGAAAAATATGCAAATCAACTAGAATGGAGGGAAGGCACCTTAGAAGAGGCTACTACACAAGAAGAACTAGCTCAAAGAGGAATAAGAAATCTCCAAAAGTTGGCTGACTTAGAGCTCTGTTCACAGGTATTTTCTCTTCCAGGCACTCAAGTGGGAGCAGCTGCCTCATCATCTACAGCTCCACAAAAGGCAGCCCAAGCCCCAATTACAGAAGAAACTTCAGCCAAGGATAAAGGCAAGGAAACAGAACAGCAAGAGGCCCCTGAAGAGCAGCAATCAACCCAAGATCAACAGCCTGAAAATCATCCTGAACAGCAGGAAGAAATGGCAGAGGCTCCTGGTCCTAATGATGAGCAAATGCAAGAAAAGGAGGCCCCAATACAGAATGTTACAGTGGAGACTTCGGTGCTCCAAACCCCTACAAATGAAGAGAGGGGTAAGAAGAGAGATAGAGAGGAACAGACTCCCCTTAGCACCGCAACATCACAGCAAGGGGAAAAGAGACAAAGGCTCGATCCTTTCTCAGAGGAGGAGATGCCTTTTGGTCAAACACAGATGGGTCCCCCCAGCACAGAGGTATCTGCTAGCTCATTACAGCAAGAGCAGCAAAGAACATTTGGAGGAGAGGTCAGCTCTTCAGGGCAACAAAGAAAGGGTGAGTCTAGTATAAAGAAACAATTCATAGACATCAAGACCAGAAATGAGCCAGTCAGGTTGCAGCTGTATAATCACTTGTTGAAAATGGCTCCTACAAACCAGCAGAGGTTGATGTCTGCATATGATGTGCAAGAGGGCAAAATGATAATGAGCCATTTCAAGCCCACAGCGCTGCAGCCACAGTCTGCATCTGATTATATAAGAACAAACTTGGAAATCTTGTCCAAGGAAATCCACCCAATGGATCAAATTGAATTGCATAAACAGACGGGTGAGATGGTGTATGCTACCTTAGCAGATAATACATTGATAAATTATAGATTGCAGAATTCTTTGAATAATACCACTGCACAATTGGAGTTAGAAAAGGCATCCTCCCAGGCTAAAGACAACAGGATCAGGTCTCTGGAGGAAATAATTATAGAGCTCGGGCATGACCCAAAGGATCCCAAAGCTGTGCAGGCACTGCTAAAGGAAAGAGATGCAGATATTGCAGCTTTGAGAAAGATGGTGAAGATCCCAGCAACCTTTCACCCCCAAACAGAAGAGGTTGCTCAGCAGAGGAAGGACCAGGATACAGCAACATTGCTGGTAACACTGCACAAACAGTTGGTGCAGACTGAAGAAAAATTAGTAGAGACAGAGGCTGCATTGCAGGCAGCCCTACAGCAGAAAGAAGGAGGCCAAACATCTCAGCCCCCTCCACAAGTAATCAACCTTGAGGAACCCCCTCAAATTGTCACTCCTCCTACAGAGCCGACAGTTGAGACAGCTCCATCAACATCAACACCAGCGCCAACATCAGAGCAGGCTCCAAGCCTTGATATGCAGAAGTTGATGAATGAAATTAAAGTCCTAGAAGCCCAGATGGCAGAGCTGAATGAAGCCAAGGAGAAATTAGCCACACTTAATGAGAAACATGATAAATCTAAGCAACAGGTGGCAGAAAAGACAAGGGAAGTAAGGACCTTGGAAAGAAAAATCAAAGAGCTAGAGAAAGAGATGGTTATGGGCAAAGCAATAACAGAGCTCAAGAGAATCATATGGGTAAAGATTAGTCAATCAATCACAGACCAATGGCAATATATAGAGACCATCCATGAGCAAATGGATTTGCTGGGCAAGGCTTATGCAGAAAATCAAAAAGCCAGAGCTGCTCTAGGAAGTATGCCAGATATAGCTACTAGAATGATTAATGTGTTGAACAACAGAACTGGCATACAGTTAGCAAACTTGGGTATCAGAGATAGAACTGATACAATTTTGATGATCAAAAGGGTACTCCCCCTCAGAAACTATGTTGAGGCTCTAGAAAGAAAGTGTCAGGATATTCAAGCAGAAGTAAATGCTTTTGGTGCCAAGATCACGACATTATATGACAGGGGACTCCCCATGTTACTAAACAGTGCAGGAAGGCTATCTTCTCATGAGCAATATGCAAAAAGAGTCAACAACTACATCATTGATCAGTTGACTCCCTCATCTAGCACTTCGGAAGAAACTGGGCCGCCCACAGGACAAGAGCTGTATGATAAACTAGAAAATCTGTTTTATATAGAACATGAAATCAATCATCTGTTTGCAGCCCCCCCTAATTACTACAAATATACAGATGCAGATGAGACACTCCATAAAATGCAAAGGCATCAGTTGCCCACTGATCAATGGTGGACAGATATGATAAGGATTTTGCTGTGATTTGATAAAATAAATTAATCAAATGCATTTTACAGCAAGCAGAGAATGAATAAAGAAGTCACAGATCAGCAGCCACAAGTCAACGATTGCAGGTTGGCATCCCAAAGGCATCAGGGCCTCAACGTGTCATCTACAGCAGCCGTCATCAGCAGAAGCCATCCAAGAATTAACGCAGCCGGCCCTTGGGCCCAAAAGTCATCATCAACTGACAAACAGCAAACAGCTGTTATATGCCTTTACTACAGGCTTTTATTTTTGTAATAACTTCACTGTACAAAGTTGGTAGAGACAGTTATTGCTCAATAACTTTCGTTCTAGATATTTTACTTGATATTTTTGTATAAAATCTCCCCCACGCAGTTGATTCAGGGGTTGTTGTTTCTTGTTAAAAAAAAAGAACTCGGCTGTAATCTTTGGAAGAATAATACAAAGAAAGCTTGGAGTTTACAGAAATTTGGTCTTACTGATGCATGCTGTCTTGGAACCATTGAATGCTACAGGATTCTAGTGCTATGGCTTAATACAATAAGTTTTCTCTATCTCTTTTAATGTTTTGTCATCTGTTTATCTCATATCTCTCATATGTTGTTCTAAATTTAGGAAGAAAGAAAAAGAATAGCTCAGGATTTGTCCATGGAGACACCCTGATTTCAATCTTTCTTTACTATAAATGTTTTCTACAGGCTCAGCTGTTTAATTGGAATTCTTAACTGCTCCAATAAACCCTAAATCTTTCGCAGTTCCTATTTAGTAATTCATGTATGCTACTAAGTAGAAATTGCTGCTCAAATTGTTACCACACTGTCTGTAATTCCATCTCCCACTGTTTCACTCACTAATTAGAAATTATATTAAGAATAGTCATCTAGCCTTGCAGTAAAACTTTCTCCATCACAGGTACCAGGACTGTCTCAGATTTCTGACTCTAAATGCCCAACGGACTAACATCTTCCAAACCTTTCAGGCCCTTCTCACAACAACAGTTCACAACCAAAACTTCAAACAAAAAACTGAAACTTATAACTAGCCTAAAATCTTCACAAAACAGAGCTAAAACTTAAAGAGAGAGCCCTCTCTGATTACAGGTAGGCTAGGACCTATAATCCAAAGCTTGGTTAGTGGTTACCCTGGCCGTATTCCCTTGGGAGTCATAGGGAACAACCTGGGTGTTAACATAAATGGCGACTCCACTGGGGACCTGGATGAACTTTGCAACCTCCTATCTGATTCTTAATGTTGTAGATAAAGCCTGAGTGACAGCCAGATAGCCTTAGAAACTGCCTTTGCTTTGCATTTGCAGGAGTATATAAAAGCTGCCTCAGTCAATCTTTATTCAGTATTAGGTTTCATATAGTTGTGCTATAACTGACCAGTCCTTGTCAAAAGATCACTACCTCCTTAGAAATTCTCACAAAGAAAGTTATAGAAGCTGGCTCCTAAGAAGAAAACTCGTTACACAAGATCAAATCCAGATCCTGATCCAGCACCTGAGTTTCAAAATCCAAACTTGATTGCAAGAATCCTCAAGAGACACAAATCAGAAGGCACTTTATTAGATTCAAGTTCTGAAGTGGGTCTCCAAACCGACATTCCAACCCCTGCTAAGGCTTCTCTACATCCTCATACAATCGGCCCACAATCTCCTAGCTCTTCATCCACTTCACAAGGTATCCTTTCAACCACTCCATCAACTACACACACCCCTTTCATCCCACTTCCTCCACTTGTCCCATTCATCCCTGTTTTCCCTATTCTCCCACCAAACATGGCTAATAGATATGCCCCACTGCAGTTACCGGCCAATCCAGCTCCTATGCCTCAAGAGTACCAAAGCAAAATCTCATACTTTGATGGTACTGGCTCTTATCCAGCCCTTCAACATACTAAGAAAATGCAGGACTACTTTGAAAACTACGAAATAGATGATGATGGGGTTAGAATGAAAATTTTTGTGCAAAGCTTAACAGGGGATGTAAGAACATGGTTTAGGTCACTTACACCAAACTCAATAGCTGACCCTGAAGCCCTCTATCAAACATTTATTAACAGATGGGAGAAGAAAAAGGACCCACTTCATATATTATCTGAATACAATACTATCAAAAGAGGTCCCCAAGAAACTGTCTTGGACTATTGTGCTCGTTTTAACAATGTCTACAATGCTATTCCCCAAAATCTCAGACCCCCACCTGATTTAGCCCTATACACCTTTCCTGATGGGTTTGATTCGGATATGGCATACCAATTAAGGGAAAGAGCTCCTCGAACTTTAGCCGAAATGCAGGACATAGCAGTTAGTGTAGAAGCCAACCTGATAGCGAAGAGAAATAGGACAAGAACTGAGAGAAAGACTACCTTTAAAGAAGAGTCTTCAGGCTGGGATCAAAAACTGGATGCAATAATCACTGGTATGCAGAGATTAGGTGACAGAGTAGAATCATTTGAGAGGAAGTCATCATGGGAAACACCACAGAATAATCCTATTAGGAATCCCAATTTCAGAAGAAACCAAAATCATAATGTTGGTAAAGCAAATTCTGAACCAGAGATTAGACCTCCGTTCCAAGAAAATTATACAGAAGCATCTACTTCTAATGAACAGATAGATGACACCCACATTAACCTAATGGGCCTGAATGAGGATCAACAAGTTTTTCTGAGTCAAGAAGATCATAAGGATGATGACATTAAGCAGTTCCAAACCAAGTCAGGGGAGTCATTCAACTTTAAACAAGGCTATGACACAGCTGTTTATGAAGTTCATAAGCAATACAAGCTAAGGAGCAGAACTATAAATGTGACACAGCCTGAGAAAACAAAGGACACTCCACTGCCTAAGAAAACCATTGTCACAGAGCCAATTGACAAAACTGATTCAATTACAAACGAAGTAACAGTTGAAGAAATAACTGAAGCATCTTCCCCAAATCAACAATCAATGGCCACATCACCCTTGCAGACTAATCCAAGCATTACTTCCCAAAAGAGGAGTAAAAAGGACGAACCTCAAGATCAGAGTGAAAACCAAGAAGAAAATTTGAGCAACAGAGAAAGGGTTGTCAACCACAATACCAAGGTCCAATCTGAAAAACCCTTTGACTTAGAAGCTGAAATTGGCAAATTGAAGATAGCCATTCCTCTTTCAGAGCTAGCCAAGCATGACATTTACAAACAACAAATCAAAAAGTCCCTTCAACTTACCCATAATAAAGATGATGTCAATGTGTTGGATGATACCCCAGAACTACTTTTCGGTCCAGAGGATGATGGAAAGACAACAGTTACAGGGATCTTACCTTTTTATGTTAGCTTGCATGTTCATGATAAGATATTACACAATGCAATGTTTGATTCTGGGGCATCCCATAACCTTATGCCCAAATCTGTGATGGAGAGACTGAATTTAGACATAACAAGGTCATACAAGGACCTATTTTCATTTGACTCCAGCCAAGTTAAGTGTTTAGGTTTGATAAAAGATCTATGTGTATCCCTTGTCCAGTATCCAAACAAAACAATCTTAATGGATGTTGTAGTTGCTGATATCCCACCCAAATATGGAATGTTGTTATCAAGATCATGGGGGGCTAAACTCCAAGGTTCCCTACAATTAGACATGTCATATGCCACCATCTCAGTCTTTGGTCAACCCAAGAGGCTATATAGAGAGTCACTTATGAAATACATGGTGAGCAGTGAAGAAAAGCCTCAAAATTTCCCCATTTATGCAGTCCATTCAGATATGGATTCCTTTATTCTGTTTAATGATGATACAAGTCCTGAGAGTGATAATAAATCGCTCACACTTGAACAAAATATGCATGAGAGTAAGCAATCGAGTCCCCAAGAAATCAAGATTGAGAAACCAATTGATGAGTCAGTCCTAAAAGATAAACCAGATGAAAGACAAGAACTCCAACTGATTATCCCAAGTTTCAGAAAGGATGTTGAAAATCCCTTAAAACAGGAGATCTTATGGTTTCTTGAGTTTGATGGATCAATCAACAAATTAGGGGCAGGAGCTGGAGTGTGGATTCATAACAAAGAAAGCAATCATGCACAAGGTCGGGCCTATAGGCTTAATTTCAGATGTACCAACAATATGGCAGAATATGAGGCTCTTTTGCTAGGCCTCAAACTGGTAAAATCATTAGAGGCCACAAAACTTTCAATCATGGGAGATTCAGACCTTATTATCCAACAAGTGAAAGGCAATTTTGTCACCAATGACAAAAGACTAAGGTCATATAGGTCTGCTGCTATTGAAATGCTTAAAACCTTCACTGAATTTCAGATAACCAAAATAGCTAGAGCCCACAATCTTCATGCACACAGTTTAGCCACATTTGCTAGTACGTGCAAATTGCCTTTTGAACCTAACCATTGTTTTACAGCCGAGATAAAACACAGACCTTCTGTCCCAAACAATGTTAAAGACTGGCAAGTATTTGAGGATGACACACAGATAAATAATTTCTTAACCTTGCAGCACGAATTTTCAGGTTTGAACATTGATGTGGATTCTGTGAAAGACATGCAACCATTGAGTGAACAGGACCAAATAGCTATATCACCCAAAACAGTAAGTCAAATGCTTTGTTCAACAAATTTTGACAAGCAACAAATACAAGAACTTGAACAACTGCATTTGGATGAAATAGCTGGTACAGAGGCTGAAATCATAAAGCTAAAGGATAACTTTCTGCCAACAGGCCTAACTCCATTGGAGGACATTTTTGACTCAAATGATGTCCCTAGAAAACTGAAAATGCAGCGCCTCAATGCTGCCATTGAAGAATGCAACATTGGGACTCCTGAAAAACCCAAGATAATCAAATTGTCTGCATCTTTACCTCCTGACCAGAAGCCTAAATACATTGACCTCTTTAAAGAGTTCCAAGATGTGTTTGCATGGAGTTATGAGGATTTGAAATCCTATGACACCTCTATTATCCAACACACCATCCCTCTCAAGCCTAATCAAAAGCCATTCAAGCAAAAAATGAGAAGAATCAATCCTATGCTTCTCCCTTCAATTGAAAAAGAGGTACAAAAAATGTTTAATGCTGGTATCATAGCCCCAATCAGGTTCTCAGACTGGATTTCAAATTTGGTGCCCACAAGAAAGAAAACCGGTGAGATTAGGCTTTGCGTTGATCTAAGGAATTTAAACCAAGTATCCCTCAAAGACAATTATCCCTTACCTAAAATGGATCACATTCTCCAAAGAGTGGTGGGGGCTTCAAGAATATCATTACTTGATGGATTCTCAGGCTTCAATCAGATCTTGGTCCACCCTGATGATCAAGATAAAACGGCATTCACAACCCCATGGGGAACTTTCAAATATGTTAAAATGCCTTTTGGATTGAAAAATGCAGGAGCTACATTTCAAAGAGCAATGGACATTGCTTTTGCTAAAGAGATCCATGACTTTCTTGTCATTTACTTAGATGACCTCACACCTTTCTCAAAATCTGACCAAGAACATCTAAAACACTTGAGACAGATATTCATAACATGTAGAAAATATGGGATTTCCTTAAATCCTAAGAAGTCTCTATTTGGTTTGGAAGAAGGTAAGTTGTTAGGTCACATCATTTCTAAGGATGGCATTAGAATTGACCCAGACAGAATACAGGCCATCTTGCAAATGCCCCATCCAAGAAACATCAAAGAATTATAAGCCTTCTTGGGAAAGATCAACTTTTTAAGGAGGTTTATCCCAAACTTAGCAGAATTGATCAGATTACTAAACAACATGCTAAAAAAGGATTCAAAAGTAAAATGGACAGTAGAAGCAAATCAAGCTTTTGAAGGTATCAAATTGGCCCTTACCCAAACTCCAGTCTTAACAAATCCTCAATTTGACAAAGAGTTTATCATTTTCTCTTTCGCCTCCCAGCATACCATTGCTGCGGTCTTGTTACAGAAAGATGACCAAGGAAATGAGAAACCTATTGCTTTCTTTAGTAGAGCCCTCAGAGATGCACCTCTGAAATATCAGATCATGGAAAAACAAGCTTATGCTTTAGTCAAAGCCATCAAAGATTTCAGAATTTACATCCTATACTCTCATGTCATTGCCTATGTACCAAATGCTATTGTCAAGGATATTTTGACTCAAGAAAATTTAGAGGGTAGAAGAGGAAAATGGATTGCAAGCATCTTAGAATTTGACATTGAGATAAGACCTACAAAATTGATAAAGGGCCAAGGTTTCTGAAACAAATTTTCAAGACTTGGACATTAACCAACTGGACAACGAACCGGAGCTGGCGACTCCAAAGATCAATGTAGCCTTTGAACAATCCTCTTGGTATTCTGATATATGTTATGTGTTGCAAAACCTGTGTGCTCCCCCAGGATTGTCCAGAACCAAATCTAGATTCCTAAAAATGAAAGCTTCAAAATTTTGTGTCATGGATGGCAATTTGCTTTGGAAAAACCATGAGGGTATATTGTTAAACTGCTTAATTGAGAATGAGACTAACAATGTCATGAAAGAATTTCATGCAGGTGATTGTGGTGGACACTTGTATTGGAAGTCCACTGTGGATAAGATACTGAGGGCTGGTTACTATTGGCCCACTTTGTTCACTGATGTTAAAAATTTCACTACTTCATGCCATAAGTGTCAAATGTTTGAGGGAAAGAGAAAGTTACTGCCACTTCCTTTGAGGCCTATTGCAACAGAGAGACCTTTTCAACAATGGGGCTTGGATTTTATTGGGGAAATTCATCCCTCATCTTCAGGCCAACATAGATGGATCCTCACAGCCACAGACTACTTCACCAAATGGATTGAGGCCATCCCATGTAGACAGGCCAATGATTCAACTATCATTCAGTTTTTGGAGAATAACATATTGTCTAGATTCGGTTGCCCCAACAAGATAATAACAGACAATGCTGTTGCTTTCAGATCTAAGAAGATGGTGAACTTCTGCCACAAATTTCATATTACTTTGGGCCATTCCACTGCATACTACCCCCAAGGAAATGGCCTAGCTGAATCATCAAATAAAAGCCTTGTAAACATCATAAAGAAGGTGTTGGAAGAAAATAAGAAGAATTGGCATAAGAAACTTGTAAACGCCTTATGGGCAGACAGGCTAACAACCAAGAGATCCATAGGGGTCAGCCCATATGAATTGGTTTATGGAATGGAAGCCAAATTCCCTTCATCCTTGGGGACCCCTGTCATGAAACTCCTTCAAGAAAGTCAAGCTGAACCAAATGACATGCAAAGAAGGATCAATCAAATAATATGTTTGCAGCAAACTAGAGACCAAGTTTATAACAGAGTTCAAGTTCTACAAGAAAAGTTAAAGAAAGCTTTTGATAGAAGAACCAAAGCTGAAGACTTCTCTATTGGTGACAAAGTGCTTAAATGGGATTCAAGAAGATAAGACAAGGGTAAGCATGGCAAGTTTGACTCACTTTGGAGGGGGCCTTTTGTAATTCAAGTAGTGCAAGGAAACAACACTTACTTCCTAAAAAATCTGGATGAAACTGACTTGGATGAAGGTCCTGTGAATGGCAGGATGTTGAAGCACTATTTTGACTACTTTCCATGTATATAGCATGGTCGTTCCCCTGTACATAATCTATTGTATATAATGTTTTCTTTCAGCATGTGAATAGCTCAGTTTGAAAGGTATTGCAGAATCAGGAAAAGGCTTTTAATTTAGAAAGTTCCACAAGTGTGACAGATTCCAATTTTGAAGTGCAAAGAGAAAGTTTCCAAGTTTTGAAGAGAAGTCACACAGCCAAGGCATTCTGACCTGCTGTTCTTGGTCTTTCAAATGGAAAAACCATCCCCATGTGGAGCCACTGTTAGATACCTATACCAATAGGTTTCATATTTCATGATTGGCAAAGAAAGTTCCAAATATGCTCTGCTTTGGTGATGCAAAGATCCCATATTTCCAAGAGAATGCAATATGTGTACATAGCTTGATGTTGACTGAATTTTGGATGGATGGTCCAACAGCCTAATCTGGATCATGCCATGTTTTAATTTCTTGTCATTAGAATAGAGAAAGAAGCCTGTCCAAACTGTTTAATCTTGGCAGGCTAGTAGTTAGGTAGAGAATTAAGGTTCCCAACTGCTTAATCTGGGGCCTTGGAGGTAATAAGGTTAGTTGTAGATAGAAAATCAAAAGAAAAAGCCAAAGGAAAAGAAAAGGCACATAAGGGTCTGCAAGTCTAAGTGCACCCTCCTTGGAGTAACAAAAAATGCTAGGCAATAGAGTGGGTAGGTAGATGGGGTTGCAGAAGCATGATTTCCTTTATGTCACTGGCTCAACCAAAGGAAAAACAGGGTGCCAGTGCAGGTCTCTTATTCAGTAGTTTTTTGCAGTAACTCAATGAAGCATGTCTAACTTCCAGATTATCCCCCATCGCATTCATTGCTAACATCCCAATACTACCTATGTTCATGGAAGAAGTCAAAGTCTTGTGTTGGTTCTTGTTTCTTTAAAAGCCACATTTCTTGTGTAAAATTCTTTTCATTTTGATCTACTTCCTGAACTAAGTTGATTTCATATAAACTTAGTGGTTTTTCCCCTCTTATCCACCTCCCCCACTCATATTAGCTCCTAACTTCTTATTATCTAAATCCCCTATGTTCCCCTTTTCCCCTACTATTATAAACACTATGGTGTATAAACCCCAAACAATGTATAAATATTCCCTCCCCCTGGCAATTATAGCCATATGCCCAAAAACAGGGATTAAATTGACCTCTGGTCAGTCTAACAACCTAAGCCCTACCCCTTTTTCCCTTCACAACCCTCTGTAAAGATTCACTTACTTTACTTGCAAAAGGCCTTGTAAAAACACACTATTACCCCTAACCCGCGCTATTAGAAAAATACACTAAAAAACCCATTTTTCCGCTTTATCCAAAGTCTTGTTGCCATGCGCCTTTCCACAAAAAACATTGGAAAAACCCGCAAATCCGCCAAAACCCAAAGTTCCGCCCGGGCGCGCATTTCAAAAAATATATTAAAATATTCCCCGCCCGCTGCCGTATCGCCCTGACAACTTGCTCTCCCGCCAGCCGTCGGATCTGGGCTTTCCCATCCGACGGCCCTTATCAATTTCGGAGCGGCCCCGATGTACTGCCGTTAGCTTCCGAAAAATGACGTCCGCTGACATATACACGGGGGCACGCGTCGCCATACTACTGGATCGGGCCAGCCTCTGACAATCCCGCTTCCGTATGAATAGCGGTCCGATATCATACCGCTTACCACTTCTGGTTTTCCGCTGACCGGTCATGCCAACGTCACGCCACCTCACCGCCGCATCAGCACCCCCGCCCGACATCGCTCCGAGCTGTCACGCCACCTATGCAGTCCCCGTGGACCACTCACAGGCCGCCACGTCAAGCGATGATGTCATGCTGACGTCACCCGACCCTGACCCCCCATGCTGACGTCATCCAAATTTTCGCGCCAACGCCCAAAAGTCCATATTTGGCCGAATTTTGCCATTTTTGCGCATTTTTATATGTTTTTCTGCTCTGCCTCCTGCATGTGTTTTCACGTCCTTTGCTACCGCACCTTACCAAGACCATTCGGAGCTGCTGTTACACAGAATTCTACTGCAACCAAGCTCAAATATCGCCATTAAACCAGGTATTTGTCAATTCCCCAACTACGCGCTCTGTTTCATCCTGCATTGTTAAAAAACCATTAAAATTGACCATTTTCCCTGGAGAAATAGGCCTGCTACGCCTTAAAATCAATTCCATCACTTTCTAATCGGCCAATTGTGCCCAATTACACCCCTGTTGCTCTGAAACAGGCTGTAATTCAGCAAATTACCTAACCTACCGCGCAGGACGGTATTTCTTCCAGAAATAGTCGAAATTCAAACCAAATTCACTTGTAAAACATGGATACACCAGTAGCACCTGTTGCCCTGAATGTTGCTCCATTGAATTCCCCTCAGAGAGAGTTGGAGTGGAAACCATTAGCAGATCAAGATTACCAAATATCAGAGGAAATGCTAATGCATAGCAAGTATCACATTCACTTGCTAAATGAATTGAAACTCAAGCATGATAGTGGAATGGATATATTGGGCATTTGGGACTCTTTCCTCCCCATCTTCAAGCTCCCTCAGGTCAACTAGTTCCCTGACCTAATCCACCGATGTGCTGACTGCTATGACCCCACTCAGAGGGCTGTGCTTGACCCTTCAGGCTCAGTTGTTTTTTATGTCACCCCTGCAGCCATTAGAGAAATGCTAAACTTCAATACTGCTAAGAAATTAGTTCCTTTATCATTGATGGATCTGATAAAACAAGGAGCTAAACTGACAGATGCTCAAATCAATAAGATAAATCAATTGTTCATTGATTCAACCTCTGAGACTATGAAGTACCCTCCCATTCACCATGTATACCTGAATCAATTGGGCAGAGACCTTGCAGACATGATTAGTCCCATACTGGGTTATAATTCAATAGAATTTGTTGATGAAACTGTGCTGGTGATGATGGCCATGTTTTCCCCTGGTAAGCCCCCAATCTGTTATGACTATGCCACTTACATCTCCAATAAAATACATGAGCAATTGATAGACTTGGCAAGAGAAAGGGTGTTCAGATACACCTCCTATATCTACCATTTAATCCTGTACTATCAGCATGATAAATTTCCTTTTCCTGTGAAAAGAGTAGATGCACAAGGCAATCCAAGGTCAGTGGTCTATTGGTCCTCTGCTTTCCACTGTAGATCTTATTCCCCATACACTTATTGTGATTTTATAGACCTCTTCATCCACCCAGCCATGTCTCTGCTTCTGAGCTCACCTCCTCCAAGACTAACTGATGAGATGTAGAGGATTCTTCAGTTGTCCAAGGTATACAGCATTGGGGATTGGTATTTTTACCAAAACCACACAGTTATCAGAATATATGGGTGTGAGTTTCCCCCATACAGATTGCCCAGATATGTGCCTATGAGATTGTTTGCCCTCGAGTATTTCAGGCAATTTGGGAATGCTGATGTACTCCATTTTTCAAGCAGGGGCAAGAAAGCACAGCTTAAAGTTAGAAACCAATTAGGCCACTTCATCTACAATAAAAGGGAGGAAGGTTGGCAAGAGGCAGATAGAATGCTAGAAAGCCTTGGCTTACAAACCAGTTTCCTTTGGAAACCATATGAACCCACTCATTTCATAAGCTTAAGAAGGATCAGATATAGGCTGGCCAGTTATGGTCACTTAAGGTTGCCTCACATAGAAAAATATGCAAATCAACTAGAATGGAGGGAAGGCACCTTAGAAGAGGCTACTACACAAGAAGAACTAGCTCAAAGAGGAATAAGAAATCTCCAAAAGTTGGTTGACTTAGAGCTCTGTTCACAGGTATTTTCTCTTCCAGGCACTCAAGTGGGAGCAGCTGCCTCATCATCTACAACTCCACAAAAGGCAGCCCAAGCCCCAATTACAGCAGAAACTTCAGCCAAGGATAAAGGCAAGGAAACAGAATAGCAAGAGGCCCCTGAAGAGCAGCAATCAGCCCAAGATCAACAGCCTGAAAATCATCCTGAACAGCAGGAAGAAATGGAAGAGGCTCTTGGTCCTAATGATGAGCAAATGCAAGAAAAGGAGGCCCCAATACAGAATGTTACAGTGGAGACTTCGGTGCTCCAAACCCCTACAAATGAAGAGAGGGGTAAGAAGAGAGATAGAGAGGAATAGACTCCCCTTAGCACCGCAACATCACAGCAAGGGGAAAAGAGACAAAGGCTCGATCCTTTCTCAGAGGAGGAGATGCCTTTTGGTCAAACACAGATGGGTCCCCCCAGCACAGAGGTATCAGCTAGCTCATTACAGCAAGAGCAGCAAAGAACACTTGGAGGAGAGGTCAGCTCCTCAGGGCAACAAAGAAAGGGTGAGTCTAGTATAAAGAAACAATTCATAGACATCAAGACCAGAAATGAGCCAGTTAGGTTGCAGCTGTATAATCACTTGTTGAAAATGGCTCCTACAAACCAGCAAAGGTTGATGTCTGCATATGATGTGCAAGAGGGCAAAATGATAATGAGCCATTTCAAGCCCACAGCGCTGCAGCCACAGGCTGCAGCTGATTATATAATAACAAACTTGGAAATCTTGTCCAAGGAAATCCACCCAATGGATCAAATTGAATTGCATAAACAAACGGGTGAGATGGTGTATGCTACCTTAGCAGATAATACATTGATAAATTATAGATTGCAGAATTCTTTGAATAATACCACTGCACAATTGGAGTTAGAAAAGTCATCCCCCCAGGCTAAAGACAACAGGATCAGGTCTCTGGAGGAAATAATTATAGAGCTCGCGCATGACCCAAAGGATCCCAAAGTTGTGCAGGCACTGCTAAAGGAAAGAGATGCAGATATTGCAGCTTTGAGAAAGATGGTGAAGATCCCAGCAACCTTTCACCCCCAAACAGAAGAGGTTGCTCAGCAGAGGAAGGACCAGGATACAGCAACATTGCTGGTAACACTGCACAAACAGTTGGTGCAAACTGAAGAAAAATTAGTAGAGACAGAGGCTGCATTGCAGGCATCCCTACAGCAGAAAGAAGGAGGCCAAACATCTCAGCCCCTTCCACAAGTAATCAACCTTGAGGAACCCCCTCAAATTGTCACTCCTCCTATAGAGCCGACAGTTGAGACAGCTCCATCAACATCAACACCAGCGCCAACATCAGAGCAGGTTCCAAGCCTTGATATGCAGAAATTGATGAATGAAATTAAAGTCCTAGAAGCCCAGATGGCAGAGCTGAATGAAGCCAAGGAGAAATTAGCCACACTTAATGAGAAACATGATAAATCTAAGCAACAGGTGGCAGAAAAGACAAGGGAAGTAAGGACCTTGGAAAGAAAAATCAAAGAGCTAGAGAAAGAGATGGCTATGGGCAAAGCAATAACAGAGCTCAAGAGAATCATATGGGTAAAGATTGGTCAATCAATCACAGACCAATGGCAATATATAGAGACCATCCATGAGCAAATGGATTTGCTGGGCAAGGCTTATGCAGAAAATCAAAAAGCCAGAGCTGCTCTAGGAAGTATGCCAGATATAGCTACTAGAATGATCAATGTGTTGAACAACAGAACTGGCATACAGTTAGCAAACTTGGGTATCAGAGATAGAACTAATACAATTTTGATGATCAAAAGGGTACTCACCCTCAGAAACTATGTTCAGGCTCTAGAAAGAAAGTGTTAGGATATTCAAGCAGAAGTAAATGCTTTTGGTGCCAAGATCACGACATTATATGACAGGGGACTCCCCATGTTACTAAACAGTGCAGGAAGGCTATCTTCTCATGAGCAATATGCAAAAAGAGTCAACAACTACATCACTGATCAGTTGACTCCCTCATCTAGCACTTCGGAAGAAACTGGGCCGCCCACAGGACAAGAGTTGTATGATAAACTAGAAAATCTGTTTTATATAGAACATGAAATCAATCATCTGTTTGCAGCCCCCCCTAATTACTACAAATATACAGATGCAGATGAGACACTCCATAAAATGCAAAGGCATCAGTTGCCCACTGATCAATGGTGGACAGATATGATAAGGATTTTGCTGTGATTTGATAAAATAAATTAATCAAATATGTGTTACAGCAAGCAGAGAATGAATAAAGAAGTCATAGATCAGCAGCCACAAGTCAAAGATTGCAGGTTGGCATCCCAAAGGCATCAGGGCCTCAACGTGTCATCTACAGCAGCCGTCATCAGCAGAAGCCATCCAAGAATTAACGCAGCCGACCCTTGGGCCCAAAAGTCATCATCAACTAACAAACAACAAACAGCTGTTATATGCCTTTATTACAGGCTTTTATTTTTGTAATAACTTCACTGTACAAAGTTGGTAGAGACAGTTATTGCTCAATAACTTTCGTTCTAGATATTTTACTTGATATTTTTGTATAAAATCTCCCCCACGCAGTTGATTCAGGGGTTGTTGTTTCTTGTTAAAAAAAAAGAACTCGGCTGTAATCTCTGGAAGAATAATACAAAGAAAGCTTGGAGTTTACAGAAATTTGGTCTTACTGATGCATGCTGTCTTGGAACCATTGAATGCTACAGGATTCTAGTGCTATGGCTTAATACAATAAGTTTTCTCTATCTCTTTTAATGTTTTGTCATCTGTTTATCTCATATCTCTCATATGTTGTTCTAAATTTAGGAAGAAAGAAAAAGAATAGCTCAGGATTTGTCCATGGAGACACCCTGATTTCAATCTTTCTTTACTATAAATGTTTTCTACAGGCTCAGCTATTTAATTGGAATTCTTAACTTCTCCAATAAACCCTGAATCTTTTGCAGTTCCTATTTAGTAATTCATGTATGCTACTAAGTAGAAATTGCTGCTCAAATTGTTACCACACTGTCTGTAATTCCATCTCCCACTGTTTCACTCACTAATCAGAAATTATATTAAGAATAGTCATCTAGCCTTGCAGTAAAACTTTCTCCATCACAGGTACCAGGACTGTCTCAGATTTCTGACTCCAAATGCCCAACGGACTAACATCTTCCAAACCTTTCAAGCCCTTCTCACAACAACAGTTCACAACCAAAACTTCAAACAAAAAACTGAAACTTATAACTAGCCTAAAATCTTCACAAAACAGAGCTAAAACTTAAAGAGAGAGCCCTCTCTGATTACAGGTAGGCTAGGACCTATAATCCAAAGCTTGGTTAGTGGTTACCCCGGTCGTATTCCCTTGGGAGTCATAGGGAACAACCTGGGTGTTAACAGCTGCAAAAGAGAAGATTGAAGCCTTGACCAAGCAAGAGGAGAAAAGGAGGCTAGACATTCTTTCTAAGGCATCACTACATGCCTCAAACACATGATCAGCCATCATCCCACCAATTTTGACAAGTTTTGAGCAAATTTTGCAAGTTGTGAATTTATGTGTTTTTTGGGGCATTTTTAGCACAGTCAAAAGGTCAAATGTGCAACACCTAGGGTGCTGCGCTCTTTTTTAAGGAATCTAATGAAAAAAAGGTCAACATATTTGGATTCACAGTGATGAGGACATGCACTCTGTGCATTTTCTAGTCATTTGGAGACAAACAGGTCAGTCAAAAGGGTCAAAAACCACCAAAAAACCATGTCTTTGCCTCATTTCTGGCTTGGGCGCTACGTGTTTGACCAGTCTTGGGAAAATGAAGTTTTGGAGGGTCAAATCAAGCCCATTTTGAAAACCAAAGGCAGTTTTGGAAACTAGACAGGATAAGCTTTCCAATGAGCTATCGTGGAGCAAATTTGGACACTGGGAAGGCACCCAAAAGCAGTCCTGAACTTGGAGGGCACGTTTGACACTGAAAGGGCACGTTTGACAAAGAGAGGGCGCGTTTGAAAAAGAGAGGGCGCATTTGACAGTCTTCTCCAATTTTCACTGTTTCTCTCCAAATTGATTTTCACCTATGGGAAATTGATGTTTTACTGATGTAATTGATAAGGATGATGTAATTATTATGTTTTTTTATTGTTATCTAGGGTAAATACATTAGTTAAATGGCCTACATGACTTGTAATGAATCAGTTTTCTTAAGTTAGGGATGAGTCACTTTGACCACCCTATACTCTAGTTATTAGTTCAATCTTTCTTGCAACTGCTCCTCCTCTCATGGATTCGACTCCTGAGGCTAGGATGAGTTGGTTTGAGGCCTATATTAAGTATTTTATTAGTCATTTTACAGATTGGACTCTCTTGGATATTGTATTAGTGTTTCAGACTTTGGCATGGAATATATTGGATGAGTTGCAACTATTTTTTTCGGATTCCTGTGGCATGATAATTGATCTTGCTTCTTCTTCTGTTTCATATGTATGAATGTTTTGTACCTCTCATGATCCATTTCACTCTATGATATGTTGATTTTCAAGGTGTGATAAGCAGAATTCATCTTTGTATGCTCTGTTTTGGGAAAATCATCATAGATTGTTTCATTTCTTCAGTTTAAAAAGAATTCATGACCCTCGTGCTCTTTTTAGCATCTCACTAGTCTAAAACCATCTCATCACTATACTACAAAGTTTAAACTACCTTGCCTACCTTTCCCCATTAGATGTCTGCAATTATGATTCACTTTGCCCTGACCTAGTTCATTATATGACCTAATTCACTCATCCTTGTGACTACCCAGCCAAATCAAATCAAACAACCCTCTGCATTTTACATCTAACCAAAAACCCTAAACTATCCATCCCTCCTGGTTGTGATCCTTTGGAGAGAGCCCTCTTTGGCTTGGTAGGGCTAGCTACCAAGCTAAAAGACTGGTATGTGGTTACCTCAGCTGGACTCTTCCTCAACCTTAGAGATCCGGAGGAGTAATAACAGTAGGATCAATTATCTGTTGCTGACCGAAAAGCATTAAGATGATTTGGAAAAATTCATATTGCGTTGATAAGCTTACAGAGCATAACTGGCAATATTCCGTTGGCACGGTTTTTGTATTATCTTCCAAACTTAGCCGAATCAGATTTTCTAGTTCCAATTCAAATTTGTTTTAACAAATCGTGCTAAAATCGTAAGCATGGATCCGATTAAGGAGGGGTAGCACTGCTGCTATAAAAGAGAGGATTGCGCACTCAGAAAATTAGCAATAAAAATCCATCGAAGACCTCAAATTCAGATCAGGCGTTGTACTTTGTAGATTGCAGAACAAGGAATCGATCTTGTTGTGCAGGAAGGGAGGAGTTGCGCACCAGTGGGATGATCCCTGGAGGGGACCACTGGAGCCAGCACAACATTGTTTTATGAATTTGTAACAACACTTTTGCAATGAATTTCTTTGGCATTTAATTTTGAATTCTGGTTTCTACTTTGAAATGAGTTCATTCGGCATTCGATTCTGAGTTTTGTTTCTTCATAATGTTTTAAGTCTGTGATTTAAATTACTGCAAGGGAAACGAACTGGGTGGTTGGGCCCACCAGCTAGTCCGTTGCCCCAAACCTCTTAATTTTCCTTTGCTGCATTTTAGTTTGCATGGTGTGAGTGTGATCTTAGATAATTCTGCAATTTCATTTCATAGCTTTTCTTTTCAGCCATTTAACTTTCAACTTCAATCCATAAATTCTTTATTGTTGTTCTAATTATTTAAGTTTAACATTAATTGTTGTTTCTTGGATATATTTTTATCAAGGCTGAACATAAGTAAATAGTGAATGTTTTAAACTGCATCTCTTATTCATTATTACAAGATTTGCCCTGATCTCATTGTTGCATAATAAAGTTTATTTTCATAATACAATGGTGAAGGAAACAACTGCTGGGTAAAGAGTTCTCGTTAATTTAAATTAACTGCCTCAAGATCATTATTTTAAATGTAAAATTGATTCCTACACTTTGAAAGAAAAACATTTATTCCTGCACTCTTAATAAGCAAATGCCAGGATCAGCATAAGGAAAGATTGTGAATCTTGTTGGTAAAGCATTCACAAAATTCTTCATTATAATTAAATGTTGCACATATTATACATAATATTTTGAGGAAGTATTTAATAAGGTCAGGGTAAACAACACGAATTATATATTTATTCCATTGGTTCTTATTGCATATTTTCCTTACAACTAAAGTACTAAATTGTCTTTAAGAGAAGCAGTGCATTATTATCTTGATTCTTTTTAAATCATTTGATTATTTCCTTAGATTAGTTGGAATGAAGTTGCCTTGTGATTTCTAGTTTAATTTCACGCTTTTTATCCTTGCAACATAGCAGTGATTTTTAAGAGGTTTTGCATCCTTTATTTCCTGAATCACATTCTTTATTTCCTGAATGGTTTGCTTGTTTGAATGGGGCCTACATTCCCTTGTCCCCTAGACAACTGAGGAAGACTTTCTGTAGGAGTCAACTCAACCCAAAAGAGGAGCCAGAAGTAGATTCCCGGAGTTTGTTTACTTTGCTTTAAAGAGTGTTGTTCATTTTTCATGAATGATGCCCTTTTGAATTTCTTGCAAAGAGCTTGGTTTTTATTTGACAGATTCCTGAGGTCGTATTCTGGCATATATTGTGCTAGGCCTCTAAGTTTACTTACCCGAATTGACAAATTAAATGTTGGTGTAAATCTTGCATTTATACCACCTGACGAGGTCCCACATTTATGTTTGGAATATGGCATAGGGGCGATTGACTGAAAGAGAGATTTGGTTCAGCCCAATCTATGGTCGGGTGGTACGTGGAAGTCCCTAACTTGGTTGACATTTTCATATATTAATAAGAGCTATTTCTCTACTTTGATTCATGTATATTTGTAGCAATTATGTTGGCGATATTATGGTTGAGTTTCCATGGTTTATATGCTGGTTATTTTCTGGTTATATGTTGTTCATATGATGTGTATCTTCTATGGCTCTTGTCATGAATTGTTTAGCTATTGATCAGTTGATGAATGTATGGACTAATAAGTGTTGTTGCAACTATGTGGAGATGGAATAGGGCCTTCTCGGTGATTCTTAGATGAATCTTAGACTTTTATGATCAAATATGCATTCATGACCTGTAGCTTACATGTTTGCCATGTGTTTGACGAAATGTTTGTTATGTTCTAGGCAATTTAGGTCAAGTTTTGCCTTCAAGTTTGTATGTTTAGCCTTGTTGTCATGTCATTAATGATTATGAGAAGTTTCAGGAAGTTTTGGGCAGTGGTCTAGAGGTTGACTTGGAATTTAGGCTCAGATCTCGGGACCACACCCTTTGAACTGAACAATTTGGGTCACAACCACACCTAGTCAAGCTTGTGCATATGGTTGGAGGACTATAACCACATGGAGGCCTTGTCATGCATGCGATTGGGGGTTAAAGTGTGTGAAAGGGAGCCCTAGCTCAGAGTTTGGTCACCTAGGGTGGTTCTTTAGCCCTTAAGTGTCCCTGTAGCCCTGTGGAATCTTGTGAATTGTTGGTCAATGGTCAGTTGTAGGCCCCACTTACTTAAACGGAGCTAGGAGGTCGGGTCATGTCATAGTAATGTCTTTGTCTCATTTTACCCTGGAAGGCTGGTGACATCGGGTAAATGTGGGAGGGGTGGGTTATAGGGTGGTATCAGAGCTCCTAAGTTCAAGCACTTGGAATGGATGAGAAAAATGTGTTTGTCATGCATGCATGTCAGTTGTCTAAGTGTTCGTTATGCATGCATTTTGATAGTCATTGTTGCAGTTATGTTATCATGTAGAGGTTGATGATGTTGATGTCGACATGATTGATATGTTGATTTCATTATATATATATATATGTTGTGTTAATCCAGATTGATTTTGTAGACGAGATAACCTCCCCTAAACTTTACCGAGGTATGTTGATTATGTTTATATTCAGTTTATCTGACATGGTATGTTTGTAGGAAGTAGAAGATAAAGATGACACACAAAATGGTGGAATACGGTTAACGTGATTCTCCATACAAATCAGATAAATAACATGGTGATGAGTACTTCCCTAACATAGCAGATACATTGAGAAGCTTGAAGGCATAGATCAATATTTGTAAGGAAGAATGACTGGATCATTCAGTCACATGAAAGACTTTCTAGAGCATAGGAGAAGCAAGCGAAAGTTAATGCAACCATTCTCCAGGTCTATCATATTTGCAGAAATAGGTACCACTTAGGATCAATCATGGACAGGAGGAAAGGATTAATGGGGCATATGGAAGCAGGTCTCAATCAACATACAAGTTTGACAGGAATGACACAATCAGAGATGGTAGGTTCTTGAGTCCATCTGATAGGAGGGGTAATGCTTGTGGGTTCTATTCTAGTTCTGGTTTAGAGAGACAACATCGTCATCACCACCACCATTCGTATATGAGAAGTGAGAAGCAGTACTTGCCAGAGTAGTTCAAGAAATAAAAGCCTCCTACATTTGATGGAGAAATGAAGAAGTCACAAGATGCAGAAGCTTGGTTTCTTGGGATGAATACCTTTTTCAGATTGCATGATTACTCAAAGAATATGAAATTTGGGATAATTAATTTCAATCTTAAAGAAAAACAGACATTTGGTGGGAAGATGTAAAGAATGTTAGAGACATTTGAGAAGAGGGGTTGATTTGGAATGATTCGAGAGACCTTTTTTAGGAAGAAGTATCTATCTAAAAGATACTATGATGACAGGGCAAAGGAGTTCTATGAGTTGAAGATGGGTTCTATGACTGATGAGGAGTATACTAGAAGATTCTTAGAGTTGTTGAGATATGTGCCTTATCTTAAGGAGGAGAAATCAAAGATTCAAAGATTCATCAGTGGGTTGTCGATGTCATTCAAAGATAGGATTGAGTTTGATGAGCCTAGATCCCCGGAGAAAGCGATTAGGAAGTTAAATCAATGTTATGAGCAATCGAAGCGCAAGACTGAGTCTAGGCAGGATTGGCAAGGTAATGAGAAGAATAAAAGAAAGTGGGTTAAGAAGAGAGGAAAACCTCAGGATACATATGACAAATAGAATGCATCATAGTACAAGAAATTCAATGCAGTTGGCAAAGGACAAGGATTTTAGTCTGGGGAGAAGAACAAGGGTGATGGCAGGAAACCTTTGCAGTGTTGTACTTATGGAAAGGATCATCACATGAGAGATTTTCCATAACATCAGGGTAGCAGACCGCGAATTTATAGTGCTAAGGAGGCACAAATAGTTGGGGATGTTGGACAAAGTATTCCTTGGATTTATGCAACATTGGATAATAGGCAAGTTGATCATCAAGCATCTATTATCAAGATGGAAGGTAAACTTTGTGATCAAATTGTTTCTATTTTGATTGACCCTAGATATAACTATAGCTATATTAGTCCTGACTTGGTGGATAATTTTTGCTTGAATAAATAAGTGCATGCAGAGTCTTGGTTGGTGCAGTTTGTTACAAGTACTAAGAAAATTACTCATCATTCGGTAAGATATTGTGCATTTTAGTTGAACAATATCTACATTAACGCACCTAAATGTGATTTTGTTGGGATCATACAGTATGTTGTTGGGTATGGATTGGTTGTACATTCTCAGGACTAAGGTGGATTGTTATCATAAGGCTATTGAATAGAATCTTGCAGGTTAAGAAGAAGCCTACGTCAGTGAGAATGGTTATAACTATGCAGACAAAGCGCAGTAGCGGGAAAGGATGTGTATTGTTTGCAGTTCGTATTTCTAGTGATAAAGGTAAGGATGTTGAGGATGCGAAAGTCTTGAAGAGGTATCCGTGTTTGCAACAGTTTCAGGATGTACTTCTAGCATAGATCTTAGAGCTACCACCTCATAGGGAAGTGGACTTTTCTATTGAATTTATGTCAGCATCAAAGGCACCATACAAGATGAGCACTCCAGAGTTAGTGAAATTGAAGTTGCAATTGAAAGGAATGGTTGAAAAGGGATACATTAGGCCAAGTGTGTCGCCTTGGGGTGCACCAATATTGTTTTTGAAGAAGAAGTATGATACTCTTAAGTTATGTATTGATTGCAGACAATTGAATATGGTGACGATTAAGAACAAGTACCCATTATTGCGGATTGATGACTTGTTTGATTAGTTGAAGGGAGCAATATTGTTCTCAAAGATTGATTTGAGATCAGGATATCATCAAGTATGCTTCAAAGAAGACGACATCTACAAGACTGATTTCTGGACCAGGTTTGGGCACTATGAATTTATCATGGTTCCTTTTGGTTTGACTAATGCTCCAACTACTTTCATGTGTTTGATGAATAATATGTCGCGTTCTTATCTGGACAAGTTTGTAATAATATTCATTGATGACATATTGATATATTCTAAGAATAAGGAAGAACATGTAAAACATCTAGCAACAATATTGAAACTTCTAAGAGAGCCTTAGTTCTATGCCAAGCTTAGAACATAGTTTCTTTCAGTTAGAAGTTAATTACTTAGGGCATGTTGTTTCCAAGGAAGGTATAGCAGTGGACCCAGAAAAGATCAGAGCCATCACGAAGTGGGAAACTCCTAGGAATCTGGATGAGGAAAGATCATTCATGGGACTAACAGGTTATTACAGGTGGTTCATGTTGGAAACAATGATAATACTAAGGGTTGGGGGGGGGGGGGGTGAATCAATATTAAGGCTAATTTTAACTTACTATGCCAATTTACTTTTCTTATTCAACTTGGAACCCATCCATATAACCAGCAACAATATATAATATGGCAACAACATAAACTCAACACAAGAAGCAAACAAACCATAAGCATCATTCACATTCGACATAGGTTTTTCACGTGGAAACCCTTTTGGGAAAGAACCACAAAGCTTGTTGTTGTTATTGATGTAAATTAAGAGCACCCACTTTATTACATCAATATGTTTTGTGAGCACCCACTCACAGGAAGCACCAACTCCATTTGATTGTTTGCTAGAACTGACTAGCAGCAAGCACCAACTCCCTCTATTTGTAGACACCTGTCCAACTTACCAGAAGCACCATGTGAGGCACTGAACTCACGAATTTGTTGTAAGCATCAACTTCCAGTTCCTTGGATTTTTGCAAGCACCAACTTACAGGAGGCACCGACCCCCAAGCCTTCCCAAGCTCCACTAGAGATGGAAGCATCAACTTCCTGATTGCAGGCACCAACCCACAATCAAATAGAAACTGTATGTTCACTGTAATTTGGCAGCAACTCCACCTGATCTCAACTTTGATCTTCTGCTCACACTGCTGCACTTTGCAGCTCTCTGCAACATTCTTCAGCAACCCTATGATCTGCTCAACAACAGTCACTCTTATCCCTCGGGCTCTTGCTCTCCATAGCACAGTCTCAACTCTCAGCCTTGCTCACAACAACTCTCAGGCACCTTCATCCTTTCACACATCACACAGACACTTCCAGCCTTGTCTCACAGCTCACAGGCAACTTTTGGCCTAAAACACACAACACAGGAAACTATCGACTTTACACACAGAACTGGCTCTCGCTTAGCCTTTTACAGTAGTGCACACAAACAAAGCACTTTCCTCTTGGCTCTCATTGGAAATTATGTTGCATTCCCATACCTTGCTCATTCGAGCTCTCGGGTTTTGTTCCTCTATTGATTCCCTGATCTATGTTGCCACACTGTCCTGTGTTAACACTGCGCGTTGTACCTCGACATGGCCCTACACCCTATTGTCTGCATTGGTCTCAATCTCTGCCACTGCATTCACTAAGAATGGGCATCTAACTGTTTCTCCATATTGAGAATTAATTCTTAGTTCACTTGCTTACTCAAACCAGACACAATCCTCTTTGTCCGTTGCTCTCCCATCATTGAGACTCACCATGCTTATTCATGGCTTCACAGTACTTCAACATGGCTTCTCTATAGACTTTTGGGTCGCTAGTTTGTCAATATTATTATCACTCTTTAATGCCTATTTCATCCATTTCTACCATTCTTTATCACGTCATTTATCATGGTTTATCATATAATTCCATTTTATAATTATTTATGCTCTTATGGATAAAATTATTTCTTCTCCTTTATTTTTAATAAATTGATGATGATTATGCATGATTTTACCAATGATGGTTTATTAATAAATTTGTTGTAACATCACTCACCATTTTAGCCTCCAAGATATTTTCCAAATTGCAGATTTGATCTCCAGCTCATCATTAAATATTCCAACTTAGAAATCCGCTTGAATAAGAAGTGACAATTTTGCATTGGACATTTCGGGCAAATGGAGAAGAATCTAGAAAATCCAAAACATGGGTTTTGTTCAGAACAGACCGAATTAGTTTTGTAATTAGTAGTTTCCCAAATTCGGTCTGTATTAAAAGAAATAGAAGGTTCTCTGAAGACGTTTTTCTTAGATTTGTTGTTGCGGCCGGTTTCCAAATTATCTCAGTTGCAATACCAAATTCGACCTATTCCTGTTGAATGCTAATGGAAAGATATTTCAGATATGATCTTGCTGATCAATTTGTTGTGAACAATCCAATTTTGTTATGGGAATCATTTTGCAATCATCTCTGTTGTAACTTATCTCTGCTCTCTGTGTATTTAAATGAAAACAGAGATCAAAGAAGGAGATAATTAGATATGGATTATTAGAGATAGGATAGGATAGGATAGGAGGAGAGGGGACAATGGAGAGATTTTGATATATACATGTAATCACTGTTGAATTACAGGCAGACTATGTTATATTATTTTCATTTAATGAAAGAGTTTGTTGATTTTCCTTGACGCGTGCTGATCGAACCGAATGAGACGTGTTGATTAAGCCTGAGTGGTTTTTAATTCTCCGGTTACTGTAAGTTCTTTCCTCCCGAAATTGGCAAGGGCCCACCACAACTGGGAGATCTGGCTAGATTAGCACCAACGCTGTAGATTTCCATTACTGGTTGCATTTCAATTCTGTCAATTTTGTAGGTTGTGAGTGTTAATTTCATTGCAGAACGTGTGTTAATTTCATTACAGAGTGTTTAATTTATAGCATAAGTGTGTGTTATTTTTACACATACAGGCGCGGATTAGAGCAATGATTTCATTTTCTTTCATTTACAACATTGCAGAATAGGGCATACGTGAGAGTGTGGTTATTATAGAATCAGCTGAAAGAGATTGGTTAATGATAATAAACTCTCGGTTGAGATCATTTCCATTTGAATTGGTAAATTGAGATTGAGTGTGATTTAGATAGAATCAGCTAGAAGAGATTCATTAATGCTACTATGCTCTTAGTTGATGCTATTTTCAATTGAATTGCTTGCTTCAGATTTGATTATGGTTTTGCTTGAGATTAAGTCCTGATGCTTAGATGTATTATTTCCTTTAAAAGTTACAGCTCGAGATTTATGATTGCATCTAGTTACTCTTGTATCAAGTTTTATAGTTCAACTTAAAAAGCATTGCTCTCTGGATTTATAGCTTGCACATATTGTGTACACTCTTGAAACAAAAAGACTTACCTAGGTTGATAATTAATGTGAGGCAATTAGGAGTTTTAAAAGACACCTATTAGCACCCAACATAGACCACTGTCCTTGCTGCTTTGTCTCAAGGTTTTTTGATGATCCATCTATCCTCTTAACTCACTGAGACGTGCATTAGAACACATGAATAACTTGTCTCACTTCATGGCAGACCCAACACTCTTTCATTAAGATTGTGGTCCTTTCCCTTGACCAGGAGATCTTTGACAATCGCCATGCATTCTTGAGACCAATTTCACTGCATCCATTCAATCCTGCAGCTGCCGACCCATACACCTTCAATACCCTGTACTGTTATATCGAAGCTTTCCAATCACAACTTCACAGTGGTGCACTGTTGCAAACTTCTGATTGCCAACCTCCAATATTCAAGCCCATTCTGCTTTAGCTCCTTGTTATATCTCAACCATAGGACTGGGGGCTTAGCCTTAAGGCGCTAAGTCTTCTAGAATGCTGTCGGGGGCCTTTTTCCTTTGTTAAAGCTCTACACCCTTGGTTTCTTGTTTGTTTCACAATCAAGCGCTAAAACCATCGAAGCCCCCTTATTAGTGTTTTTCAATTGTTATCCATGTGCCAACAACCTCAATCCTCCGATCGTCGATCTCTGATTTCTGAGCTCCTTCTGCTTTATGAGCTCCTTCTACTTAGACCTTACCACACACTTTTCACCACAAGACCAAGGGCCATGACCAATCACTTAGCATTATGGTGCTTAAGCCTTTATGCTCTTGTCGGGGGCTATTCTCCCTTTGTTATTGCACAACGCCCTTGGTTTTCCAAGTTTCCTCTTGACCATGTGCTAGCCACATATCGGAGCCCCCTTATTGGTGATTTCCACATTATGACCAAATGCTAACAACCACAATCCTTTGATCGTCGATCGTTGATAGGCCTCTATGTTTAGCCTAACCCTTGGTTCTTTACATCTTCGCAACCACGTGGCAACCCTTATATTAGAGCCCCCTTATTGGCGATTTCCATACAGTGACCAAATACTATCCATCACAAACCTCTGATTGTCGATGTGATGTCATCACTGCCATGTGGCGCTTCTTGAGTGGTGACACGTGTCACCCAGATATGGCCCATTAGGCCACCCAAAATGGTCAAATATTCCTGCCACGTGTCCTTCCATACCACCACGTCATGCTGACGTCAATTGCCACTTGGCCTTATCAGAACAATTCAGATCCTGCCATGTGTCCTCATCGAAGCTCACCATCTGCTGCCATGTGTCCTCATCAAAGCTCACCACATGCTGCCATCTATCCTTATTGGAGCCAACTAGACACTACCAAGTGTCCTTATCGGAGCCCATCACCAGCTACCATGTGTCCTTATCGAACCCAATCAGATGCCACCATGTGTCCTACTTAGAGGAGAGACAAACAACCTCACCCACCTTGGTTTTGCGATGAATTCGTTTGTAGTTTCTCTTTTTGCATTCCCAACAAATTTTAGTCGCAATCGAAGCTTTAACAATATCGCAACATTCAATGGGTTCACCACTTGGAAGTTCCGATCTGCGATCATTCGATCTGCTGATATTCTCTAACCTGTCAATGCTCTGATCGTCAATATGGCTTGATCGTTGACCTCTAATCGTCGATGCACCGATACACCACTGTGTGCCGACCTCCGATTGTGATCACCAATGGGGCATGCCCTCCGATCTTCTGATCTCCGATTTCGTTGCCTTTTGATTTGTCGATCTCCGATATGTCCAATGCGTAGACCTCTGATTGCCGATATCGCTGGGCCTCCGAACTGTGATTGACGATATCACTGCCCTTCAATCTACGATTTCTGATATCGCTGGCCTCTAATATTCGATTGCCGATATGGCTTGGCATTTGATCTCTAATATCGCTGCCCTCCGATATGCTAGATTTCCCTGCATAAGGCCTCAAAAACCCTAAACTTCAGCATGTCATAGCTTTTGAACCAAGAATTCATTTATGGACTTCCGCATATTGTTGGAAATCTCTTGCAAAGAAATTTCCAATGGAGGGGTCTGATTAGTCTTTGAGCCCATCTTCTACCTCAAAATACAGCTCTAAACTCTCTGCCATTCTTTCTGCTCCTTGATTCACTGAACATCAGAAATCAAACCCACCATGGTGATCCTTTGCCTCAAATCTGCAGCTACCATGGACTTCCTCTTGGGCCATCACTACCAACATCTGCTACAACAAGCATCTGAGCTTGTCTGGTTGACATCAATGCCAACAGTTAGGCATTGCCAATTGCCCAACACATCTCCCCAGCATGATTGTTGACATTAATGCCAACACACTTGCAGATGCCTTCTCTAGGCCACTGGCCATGCACACAATGCCAATTGTCCAACAATTCATAATGAACTTCTCACGGATTTCCTATCCTATTACATCCTTGTAGTGAAAAGGGAAGAAGTTTGAATGGATAGAGGAATGTGCAGCTAGTTTTGAGCAGTTGAAGCAGTTGCTTACAAATGCTCTAGTTCTAAAGATTGCAGATCTAGACAAAGAGTTTGTGGTATGTACAAATGCTTGCAAAAGAGGAATTGGTGGAGTTTTGATGCAGGAAGGACATGTAGTATGCTATGAGTCAAGGAAATTGAATGAGCACGAGAAAAACTATGTGACTCATGATCTTGAGTTGGAAATTATCATTCATGCATTGAAGATGTGGAGACACTATCTTCTTGGCAGGAGGTTCATTTTGATGAGTGATCATAGTGGGCTAAGGTACTTGTTTGACCAACCTAATCTAAATTCTAGGCAAGCTAGGTGGTTGGCTACGCTCATTGAGTTTGACTTCGAGATCGGGTACATTAAAGGTAAAGAGAGCAGGGTTGCAAATGCTCTTAGTAGAAGAGTGCAGGTAAATCACATTGCAACTATGATTTCATATGGGACAAATTTACAGGATCAGATCTTACAGGCAAGACAACAAGATGATAGGTACCAATAGCTTAAGCACAGGTTATAACAACAGGGCACATGTGAACAAGATGTGGAATATCATCTCACGATAGATGGTTTGGTCAGATTTAAGGACATGATCTATGTGTCAGACAATAATGAGCTCAAGAAGCTTATCTTGTGGGAATTTCATATTAATTTGTATTCAGGTCACTCGAGATATCAAAAGACATCAACAAAAGTTAAGAAGTTCTACCATTGGTCGAACTTGAAGAAAAAGGTTACTGAGTTTGTTGCAAGGTGTTTAGATTGTCAACATGTAAAAGTAGAGTGTAAGCATCCAGGTGGTTTACTGCAACAGATTCTGATTCAAGAGAGGAAAGGGGAGGCCATTTCCATGGACTTCATTACATTTGTCGAGGACATCTAGAAAACATGATTCTATTGTGGTTGTGGTTAACAAGTTGACTAAGTTATATCACTTCGTTCCAGTGAAGTCTACGAATTCAGCTAGTGAGGTGGCTCAGGTCTTCGTGAGAATGATAGTGAGGTTACATGGTATTCCTAAGAAGATTGTGTCAGACACAGGTGTTAAGTTCACTTCCAAGTTTTTTGAAGGAGTCGTTTGCAGGTTTGGGGACAGAGTTGGCCTTCAGTACAACTTATGATCCACAAATAGATGGACATACATAGATGGTTAATAGGATTCTTAAGGACATGTTGAGGATGTATGTCCTGCGTAAACAACGAAAGTGGGAAGAGTATCTTCCATTGGTATAATTTGCGTATAATAATGGGTATCAAGAATATTTTAAGACGAGTCTATTTGAGGCACTTTATGGGCGATGTCGTAATACTCCCATCAATTGGAGTGATCTAGTGAACAAAGTATTGATTGGACCAGATACATTGGCAAAGATGGAACATGAAATGCAGGTTATCAAGAAGAATCTAAAGGCAACATATGACAAGAAGAAGATTTATGCAGGTCAACATATGGTATTTAAGGAGTTTCAGGTTGGGGCACATGTGTACTTGCACATCAAGTCCAAGAAGAGCTCCTTGAGGATTAGATCATGTTCCAAGTTGGCACCTCAGTATTGCAAGCCTTTTGAGATCCTTGAAAGGATTGGACCAATGGCCTACTAACTTGCACTACCTCCAACAGTGAAAGTCCATGCTATTTTCCATGCATCATTGCTTAAGAAGTACATGAAAGATGTTGATCCCATGATTGAATGGTTTGTATTGTAGGTGGAGCCAGAAGGAGAATTCCAGTCGAAACCTCAATGCATTTTGCAGTGAAAGATGCTCATGCTCTGGAATCGAGCAATCAAGAAAGTTAAAGTGTAGTGGAAGCACTTTTGGCCCATATGAAGCTACGTGGGAGATGGTTGATCAGATGTAGGTTATGTATCCTTATATATTCGTTGGTTGAGAAGGTGTGCCTTGATATATGTGTTTTTATGTTGTGTTTTGGTTATGCCTATGTATGTAAATACTACATCGAGTTGTGTTATAAAGCTCCAATATGCGGTATGGTGTTCATGTTATGATGGTCATATGATATGATGTAAATGTTGCAATGAGCTGTGTTATAAAGCTCCATGGGAAACACGTGTTTTGTTGCTTTATAAGTGTCATTGAACACTGAGGACAGTGTTCCCCCAAAGGGGAGGGGTTTGTAACAGTCCTTGGTTGATTCTCTATGTAAATAAATAAGACCAAGTTCACGGGACACGTATTCCAAGGTGAATGTTGGGCAAACATAGTGATTGGGATCACTTGTGATTAATTAATGGCTATGGAAATTGGCAAAGGAGAAGTGGCAATAATTGGAATTTTATTTATGATATAAAGGAAAATAGGAGAAAAGGAAGGTGAAAGGTGACATATTTGCATGAGAGAGAAATTGAAGGAAAATGAAGAAACAAGAGGACTCAATGTTAAAAAGGCTTCTAAGGTTCAGTTCACAGTTTTTTGTCAGTTTTAGCTTGGAGATCTCTTCAATTCTCTCATTCTCTCATACTCTTGCACACTTAGAGAAAACTTGGAGCACTCTAGTTTAACTTGGTTTGGAGAAAGAAGGTAAGGGAAAGCAGGAAAGCGCAAGGGAAATGTTGGATCAACAACTACAACTGGATTACTTTGCAGGTAATTGGTTGCATGTGTGAATTCCTTGTTGATTTATGGATGCATGGTATATGCATGTGATTATCTGGTTATGATCTATAATTGGCATGGAGGATTTCCTGGATTGATAATGGTTTTAGCCTTGCCTTGCCATTTCCTGGATATCCATGGCATTGTGGGTTTTTCCACTTGATTGTTTTCTTATTGGTGCTCATAATTCCTTATGGTTGTGGGTTGGAACAAACACTCTGGAAGCCCTAGAACAACTTGGGTTGAGTTACTAGTCATGGAGCCTAGGTTGGGACAAATGCTCTGGAGCCCTTGGTGGGTTGAGTTACTAGTCCCTGGAATTGGGTTGGACAAACGATCTGGAGCCCTAGAAGGTTGTGGGTTGAGTTACTAGTTCCTAGAGCCTTGGACAACTTGGGTAGAGACCAATTTGGTTGGTGTTAGTGATGTTTGACTGTGAGGTGGAATCACAAGTTTAGGGTTGAGGTGGTGGCCATTGGAACCACTGGTTTGGTTTTGTTTGGTTTATTCCATGAGGTCCCACATTCATGCTTGTAATATGGCATAGGTGTGATTGGCTAAAAGAGAGATTTGGTTCAACCTAATCTATGGTCAGGTGGTACGAGGAATTCCTTGACTTGGTTGGGATTTTCATATATTAATATGAGTTATTTCTCTACTTTGATTCATGTATATTTGTAGCAATTATGTTGGCGATATTATGGCCGAGTTGCCATGGTTTATCTGTTGGTTATTTTTTAGTTATATGTTGTTCATATGATGTGTATGTTGTCATGAATTGTTCAACTATTGATCAGTTGATGAATGCATGGAATAATAAGTGTTGTTGCAACTATGTGGAGAGGGCATAGGGCCTCCTCGGTGATTGTCAGATGAATCTCAAACTTTTATGATAATATACGCATTCATGACTCGTAGCTTACATGTTTGCCATGTGTTTAACAAAATTTCTGTTATGTTCTAGGCAGTCTAGGTCAAGTTTTGCCTTCAAGTTTGTATGTTTAGCCTTGTTGTCATGTCATTAATGATTCTGAGAAGTTTTCGGAAGATTTGGGCAGTGGTCTGGAGGCTAACTTGGAATTTAGGCTCAGATCTCGGAATCACACCCTCTAAATTGGACAATTTGGGTCACAATCACACCCAGGCAAGCTTGTGCATGTAGTTGGAGGCCTATAATCACATGGAGGCCTTGTCATGCATGTGGTTGGGGGTTAAAGTGTGTGAAAGGGAGCCCCAACTTAGGTTTTGGTCACCTGGGGTGGTTCTTTGGCCCCTGAGTGTCCCTGTAGCCCTGTGGAATGTTGTGAGTTGTTAGTTAGTGGTCAGTTGTAGGCCCCACTTCCTTAATTGAAGCTAGGAGGTCAGGTCATGTCATAGTAATCTCTTTGTCTCATGTTTACCCTGATAGATCAACGACATTGGGTAAATGTGGGAGGGGTGGTTACAATGGTGTCCCTTGAATTTTGTTTTTGATTTGTAGTCTCGTTTTTATGCACATATCAATGTTAAGACTCATAGTCTCACTTTGATGCACAAACTTGTGAATTTTGGGATTGATCACAACCCAAAGTTTGTTAATCAAGGGCAAAAAAACATACCTTTGTCCAAATATTCACAAAGTACACATATATTTTTACATGGACATATGATGATCTGAACACATATGACACCTGCATTATTCAACACATCTTTCCAATTAAGAAGGGTGCTAAGCCATTTCAACAAAAGCTACACAAGGTATATTTGACAGTAGAGGCATTAATACAAAAAAGCTTAAAAACTTAGCGGATACATGAATAATTTTTAAAGTTCAACATTCCATGGGGGTATCAAACCTAGTGTCAGTGAGAAAGAAATCAAGAGAAATTGGGATCTGTGTATACTTCATAATCTTAATGGAGCCTCAAATAAAGACAATTATATGGTGCCTCCTATGAAACAAAACCTCCAACAAGTCTCAACCTATTTTTTTTTCCTTATTAGATGGATTCTCTGGTTATTAGTAGGTGCTAGTTGCACAAGAAGATAGGTTGAAGATCACTTTCTACACCATGTGGGGGACCTTTGCTTATATATGGATGCCTTTTGGGTTGATCAACATCAATGCCACATTTCAACGTGCAATTTACATAACTTTAAGGGACCTTATAGGGCATATCATGGTAGTATATCTAGATGATGTCACTGTCTTCTGCAAATGAAGGTCAAATCATCCACATCACCTCAAGCTGCATACAATATGGGATTTCACTCAATCTGAAAACGAGCACCTTTGTTGTAGCTAAAGGTAACCTTTTAGGCCACATGATCTCCAAGAAAGGTATCTATGTAGACCCAAAAAGGATGAAAGCAACCACCCAAATTTCTTTCTCACAATAGCAAGAAGTCCATGTAGTACTTCTTGGGCAAAATAAACTTTGTGAGAATATTTGTATATGATTTTTGCTTAGATTGTTAAGCATTTTCAGTAGATAATCAAGGACACCCAATTTAAATAGACTACTATGGAAAAGAAGGATTTCAATGGAATAACAAATGCTGTATCACAAGCCTCTACCTTTTATAGTCCTTATTTCAACAAGGATTTCTCATTGTACACCTTTGCCTTTGATTTCTCATTAATAGGTGTACTCACTAAAAAAGATGACCAGGGAGACAATAGGCCAATCTCCTTTATGAGTACGCGTTTACAAGGTTTTAAACTAAACTATCGTGACACAAACACGCAAGCCTATGCAATGTATAAGGCAATTGAGCAATTATGGCCATATACCGTGAAGAGCCACATAAAAGTAATAGTCCCCCACCTTGCTATAAAATTATTGTTCGTGCAAAAAGAGCTAGGGTAACAAATGGACAATGTGATGACCTCTCTCTAGGAGTATGACTTGGAATTCAAACCTGCCCACACTGTCAAATCTCACGATCTATGTAAACTCTCTACTAAAGTAAAGATGTAATGTCATGTTTAACATTTTGAGTCTTCATTCAATCAAAATAAAATTTTAAAATTAAAATAAAATAAAATAAAATAAAAAACATCACGCTAATAAATTATATTTATAATTATAAATACTAATATTTTAGACATATAAAATGTTAAAAGAGATGAAATCTCTTGAAATATAAATCCTTTTTACTTTCAACTCTTAACCTAATGTGAAACAAAACATTCACTTAATAAGTGAAAATAAAACACTTGTGGCATTTTGGAACCGCTTTCACGACCGATCTCCTCTCTACAATAGTTCTCACCACATAAACCGTCCGATCTATTCAAAGGCAGAATCCCATCCGTTGAGATGATATCAATCTTGACCCTCTGAATAAACCCTAGAAACGATCTGAGCCGTCTAAATTCCCAGATCGCGCAGTATAGCTTCTCGCCTCGTTAAAATGCAAACTACCTGGCCTGAAAAAAATTCTCGCGTTAGGGTTTTTCTGTATCGGGGAGGGAGGGTTGGAGTGTAGTGTAGCAATGGGAAGAGTGATCAGAGCACAGAGGAAGGGAGCGGGGTCGGTGTTCAGATCCCACACGCATCACAGGAAGGGACCTGCACGCTTTCGCAGCCTCGACTATGGGGAGCGCAATGGCTACATCAAGGGCATTGTCTCCGATGTTATTCATGACCCAGGGCGGGGTGCCCCGCTTTTGAGGGTGACTTTCAGGCATCCCTTCCGCTATAGGCACCAGAAGGAACTTTACATCGCAGCCGAGGGTATGTATACGGGCCAGTTCGTTTATTGCGGTAAGAAGGCCAATCTCACCGTGGGCAACGTGCTGCCTCTCAAATCTATTCCTGAGGGAGCTATCGTCTGCAATGTGGAGCAACATGTCGGAGACCGTGGTTCGTTTGCCCGAGCTTCGGGAGACTACGCTATCGTCGTCAGTCACAACTTTGATAATGGCACTAGCAGGTTCGTTTTTCTTGGTGCGTTTTTAATTTCTTGCACCGCGTTTTTATACCGGTTTTCTGAGCAGCAAAACTACCAACCTGTTGAATGGCTGGAAATGCATATGTATTCGATGTACACTGAGAATACCCCCAGCAATTTTTTAGAGATCTTGAAACAGAGCAGACCATGACAAACTAGGCTTGGACGTAATAGTTCCCGAGGTTGCAAGAGTTCTGCATTAGTGTTGCGAGTAGGTTCCATGAAGTCCCAGATTTCCTGCGCTTCGTACACCTTCTACTGAACGATTTGTGAAGCCTTATCATCAATGATCTTAGATTTTGATTTTAAGTAGAATTTTTTTTCCTCTGAATACCTCTGCTTCTATAGGCTATATGCTTCAGAGGTCAAATTATCAGAATGTCTCTATGTCGATGGCAGAATCTGCACGTAAATGCACATTTTCCTCAGAATCTGAATCCATTCTTGCCCTTCACATTCTGGAGTTATGTGTTCCTGCAGATCGTTTCTAATTACGTACATTTGGTTTCAAGTAATGCATTGATAAACGTGATAGTAGAGAAAGAGTTTGTTCCTCCGTGCAAACCTTGGGGCAGAATTTGTCTGCCATTGAAGAAGAACAAGCTCCGAAGGTTCAAACATCCAGGGGCCTGACTTAAGCACCGCATATCATTCTCTCAAGCTATCAAATACAAAAGATAACATCTCTCGATGCAGAGGTGAAATATGAATCTTACCCTTTATTGTCTCGTACCAAACTCTGCTGCCCACAAAGCGACCGTTCTTCTTCTGCCCACAAAGCCATCTGCCACAATGTTCGTTTTTGGCGGCTGAAATAACCTACCAATGCGCACTGCTTGAAGTCTTTAGTTCACTGTTTCGAATTGAGCCCCTTGGCAGATTTGCACACACGTAACGGGCAGATTTTATGTTTGAATCTTATCCAGTTTAACTTTGAATACTTTCCTCATGCAAGGATTAACAAGCTATAACGACAAACAAATGTAACGCCACTATTATCACACGACCAAATTATGTAATGTTCCCAAATTCGCACATTATTAAAACAATATTTAAGATCGATATGACTGCTAAATATTTTAGGGGAAATAATTTATTGAAAATATGTATAGAGAGTTAACTACATGTAATAGCAGGCACAAAAAAATTAAAAGGAAATGTTGAAAATCCCCATCTCTAACAATTCATAAGACAACTAGGCCTACGTATTTGGCACACTACATCTTTCATGGCCTCTGGTTAAAGAAAAGCTGGCTTTATTTCCAAATGCAATAGTAGGTGCATCACTGCAACTCCCATGTGCATTTTTTCGATTTGCTGTTAAATCAATTTATATTTAGATGGGTGATGGATTCTTTGTATTTTTAAGTAAGCATTTTTTATGCTTTTCTTGACAAGTGCAGGGTCTATTTCTCTGATGAATGGACGTGATTCTTGAGAATCGTAGGTTGTTTCTTGAGAAATCTGTTTCCTGGTCAAAAACAGTAAACTGCTGTCAGCAATGGTGTTTATGACGTGCTTGTTCCTAAATTCTTTCAGATGGGTTCACTTAGAAACACAGGTGTGACATAATGTTTCTGGTAACAAGCCGTTAAAATCATATATTAGGCATAACTGTTCGAGTTATCTGTGCTTGGAGTGCCATTCCTTCCTCTGTAGTTGTATTTGAATGTTTCTGTATAACTTTTTTCTTTCTTTCGAGAAGTGCTTTGGAAAATATGTTCAGATATGCTTCTTTGTATGACATTCTCAAATTAAATGTTTATGTGTTTGTTTCTTGGAGTGGTTTATTATTTTGTTGAGTGTTTTTTCTCTATGCTAAGCATTGCCCAAACTTGTAAGAAAATTCCGTCCTGTAGGCCATGTCAGTTATAAACCCAAACTTGTAAGAAAATTCCGTCCTGTAGGCCATGTCAATTATAAATGCATGGTTATTGTTACCAAGGTTTCAGTAAATCTTGCTAGATCAAAAAATGTTTTCTTGATACTTGACTATGCTGAATTAGCATGCTTAAATAGGTGTATATGGAGGAAGTTAATCCCTGTAGAGTACTAGTTGTAGGCAGGGCCAATAAGGTTTGGTCTTGTGTGCCTGTGGGAGTCTTGTTCAATGCGAGGGTGGTGGAGTTTCTAGCTGCCAGACAGGGTTCCAATCTCCCTAGGTCACATGCCTAAGCATTTTTTCTTTTTAGGCCACTTCGCCTTTGCAAGCAGGCTAATTTGTGGTCTGCCCTTTGTGGCCCCGTTTGCCATGTGCACGTGGGCTCCAGATAATTCTTCCAATCTACTTTAAACATCAGTTTTAATAATAAGAATTTCGCCCTTTTTTTTGATAACCAGATTGTTTGAGTAAGTGACTTTGGTGGTATGAGTGTTAGATTACGGCATTATTGTTATCATTTCGTAAAATTTATGCGTAACATTCAAATCCTAACGGAATTGTTGTAGTTGTTTCTAGAACTTTGTGTAACATTAAGATTTATTCCTTTCTTCTGAACTGCATTTTATCATAATGATTTTAGTGCCTTCCTGTATTTTTAGCTGCATCATACATTCATGTACTATTTGTTGGGTGCCCTGACACATGCCTAATCATGCTACTCTTTCAACTTTTCTATTTAGTTACATCTTCTTGTATGCATGATTTGTTGAATTGTTTTGAAACATTTGTAACCTTCGGAAAGCCTTATTTATATGAATTTCATCAAACATGCACTTTGTTTTTTTATTTGGTATGAACGTGGGATTTAATTATTATTCAATATTTAGTTCAATTATTAGGACTAACATTCTCAAATTGTTGAGTTTGTCTAAATTCTCCAAAATTTATGTTAATCCGACTAAATCATTCTCTTTGTTTTCATCGTATATACATTTCTAAGCTTTTTTGGTTCTATGTCAAACATTGGAAAGGCATTTGGTAGGTTCCTTTTTAATACTTCTATTCAATATATTTCAGGATCAAGCTACCTTCTGGAGCCAAGAAAATAGTGCCGAGCAGTTGCAGAGCAATGATTGGTCAAGTTGCTGGTGGTGGAAGGACTGAAAAGCCCATGCTCAAGGCTGGAAATGCATACCATAAGTACAGAGTCAAGAGAAATAGCTGGCCCAAGGTTCGTGGTGTGGCTATGAACCCAGTTGAACATCCTCATGGTGGTGGTAACCATCAGCATATTGGTCATGCCAGTACTGTGCGCCGTGATGCACCACCTGGGCAGAAAGTTGGTCTTATTGCTGCAAGAAGAACTGGTCGTTTACGTGGACAAGCTGCCTCAGCTGCTGCAAAGACCGACAAAACCAGTTAGTGTGTTCCTCGTCTGTTATTAGGTGGAAGAGGTGTTGTTTATGCCGTATGTGTATTTGGACATTTTGGTATGTTCACAAACAAGAGTAAGATTTATTGCCACTCAGATTTGGCCTTTGTGGGACTAAAATTCCGAGTATTTCTTTGTTTACTGAAGTTTTGTTCAAGAATTTTGTTTGGTGAACATTTTTAGATCACTGGTTTAAGCGTCAACATTTGTAGGATGATAGAACCTAGGCCGGCCCTTGCTATTACAATGAGGAAAGATACATTTCTTTGTCGCTCAGTGTGTTATATTCAGTTGGGTAATTACATCTATGTTTCCATTATATATTTTGGCTTGTAAGAATTTTCTTGTTTGTTAAGTATCGTCCATGCATGTGCTTTTTGTGAGAATTGCTTATTATGTTATTGAATGCATGCTTTAAGATGTGCTAATGTTAGGTTCAATTCAGCTGATTCTTTAGAATAAATCTTTAGAAGATGATTTTCATAAACATATTTTGGCTGAACAAGATAAAAGAAGAGCAGTTATTTTTTACTCAATTCAGACGGATGTTCCCATGATGCATTAGTGTGTTTAATCAGTCTATTATTTAATACGAATCAATTTTTTTTGAGCTTGAAATGGTGAAATTTAGAAATCGAAGTTCTCTCTGCATTTATTAGGTGCCAGTGATATTTCAGTATCTCCGTTTTGGGCATGAAACAATGAATGGTAAAAGCAGTGTTTTTAAACTCGACCGAGTTGATTTAGTTGACTGCAAACTGAGTCAACTTGGCCCTTTGTTTGGTGTGGGGAACATCACCGGTCCAACTCGGCCTAGTTAGTCCTCAACCTCATCGTGGTCCAATTTTGAAGGAAAAGTTTATTTAGTTATTTATGTTGATCAATGATTTGTAGTGGGTCAGTAGAAGCTCATTGATTATGCGTTTTGTTTCTGATGTGTATTCACACTTAATACCGTGTTTGATTATTCACCCTTCCAAAGCATATACATGAGCAGAGTTTGCATATTTTCTCTGATTGATGGTTTGCAATCATGGTTTAAATTTTTACAATATATTTCAATTAAAATTTAAACATTTTTAAATTTATGTGTTTTTTACTAAATCGGGTCATCAAATTCTGCAATCATGGTTTTAAATTTTTACAATATATTTAAAAATATGTGTTTTTTATTAAATTGAGTCATCAAATTCAAATCAGCCCGAGTCTGAGTTGACCCTAGGCTGATTCCAAGGTCAAGTCTGAGTTTTAAAACATTGGGTAAAAGCCTTTACAAGCTCTAAATTTTTTTTTTTCACCAGAAGTCGTATGGTAAAAAACCCACTACTATAAAATCGTGTCACAGAATTTCTGGCCAGCCTAAGTCAACGTTGTACAGTCAACGTGAAATTCAATCTCTGTTCACTGATTTTACCCTTATTTTCTGAAGTTTTCGCCAATTTTCATGATCTGAATTCTTTTTGCCTTTGTCTCGAGTGTTTGCCAATATGAGTCGAGCAAGCCTCTGCCTCAAGGTTTTTCCTGATGCTAAGTCTAGTGGCTTTGGTTTAACTTATCTTGGAGAGTGGTTGGGCCCAGCTTCTATGGCAATGAAACTGATACCAAGTGGTATTGTTTACAATATCACATCGTAACTTTTCTTTCTTGCTTATTATTGGATTTTTAGTTTTTTCAGGTAAATGGTACATCTCTATTCTGTCCTTTGTCAACTTAGTAGTTTTTTCAGGTAAATGGTACTTCTCGATTCTGTCCTTTGTCAACTTAGTAGTTTTTTCAGGTAAATGGTACTTCTCTATTCTGTCCTTTGCCAACTTAAATTTATGTGTTTTAATAAGCCTGTATGGTATTTTATTGTTGTCTTGGAGGGCCTTTTATCTTTGGCATGGCAAGGTTCTTGACAAAGTATGGTTTTGAGGTCATAATTGTAGAAACTGTAATAAGTTTGAAACATCTTCGTGCTGTGAGGCGGAAATACAAATGTGGGCTAATCTCTAGAGTTCTTATTTGGGCTATATCAGGATATCTGTTTTGGAAGAGATGGATGATATCATCTGTTGGCCTTTTCTTGTCAGTTCTTTGTCGAAGATTTGAATCCAAAATAGTGCTTGCCCGAGAGTTTGCAAAATAATGCTTCAAAAATAATACCCGACCTTTTTGAAGAGTTTTGCGTTTGATTTAAATATTTGAATAATAGTTTTGCAAAATAGATTTGTGTTGTGGTCTTGTCTCGCGGTTAAAAACAGGGCATTGCCGCTACACGTCGCAACACCACTTGGAATTTGTAATGAAGCGTGTTTTTCTGGAGTTTGAACTTGAAAAACAATGAAAAGTACTAGAGGCTTCTAATTTGTTGAAAAATTGCAATGAAATTTTTACTTTTACTAAAAGAAATAGCAATGAAGGTTGTACTTTTTTACTAAGAACACGAGGATAAGAACAACGAATCTAGTTTTCCATTGAAAATAATCCATTTGTGATGCAGGGACATCCGTAATACTTTTAATACTCTTTGATCGAGAGGTCCAAGAAAAGAATTTTTTTACCAGAGGAGTTGGTTCCTCAATGTGTGGTTTGTTAGGTTAGGATTTTAATTAATTGGTCAGATAATTCATTAACTTAGGCAATTTGTTGCAGTAGTTGTGGTTCTAGTCTAATTTGCCCCAAATGGGTTTTTAGCTATCTTTAAGAATCTGAGCCGAATAATGTAATTCATATATTTCCTTTGATTAATGAAAGAGGAAATAATGTAATTCATATATTATTTCCTTTGATTAATATTTCACTTGATTAATGAAAGAGGAGATGAGAGGAGTGATTGCAGGAGGAACAGTGAAGAGCGACAGCTTGAGTGAGGAATAGAGCTAATGAGAAATTGGAGCTGAGTGTGATGGAAATTGGAGTGGATCCATTGATAAATTTGGAAGAGTACAAGCGGGAAGAAATATTGCTCAGGGAATATTAGTTACATAGCCAATATGAAAGGGACTAAGCTCTTTCTTTCATCTCGAAAGAGGTGGGCCTGTATTTTAGTTACATAGCCAATATGAAAGGGACTAAGCTCTTTCTTTCATCTCGAAAGAGGTGGGCCTGTATTTGGTTAAAATAAACCCAACGAATATTAGTTACATAGCCAATATGAAAGGCATGAAGGTCTTTCTTTTCATCTCGAGAGAGTTGGACCTTATTAAGTTAAAATAAACATCCTTTGATTATGTTTTATTTATGTCGTGTGCTGCTGTGAATTCCATTTACCTTTGGTATTTTGAGTTCATGTTTTTATCAAAAGCCTTATAAATCTAAGGTGTCGAAAAGTCTGAGTCTTGATTGTGTTAGGGAATACTTTTCTACAATTTCATTACTGGATAGAATTTGAAAAATGGGTAAACTATGATTATCATTTCCGAGAGGTATCTATATATCAGTGTGGGGCGATGTAGTGTATCTATATATCAGTGTGGGGCGATGTAGTGGTGTAAATGTTTGTAAAATTGAAAAATAATAGAATGTTAAAAGTAATATAAAGCTGTACGTATGGGGCAATGTAGTGGTGTAAATGTTTGTAAAATATTTACGTATCTGTTTAATTGAAAAATAATAGTGTTAAAAGTAATATAAAGCTGTATGGGGGAGATGTAGTATTTGTGAATGAATTTAAACATTTAAATGTAAGCTTAATTAATAAAATAATAAAATTTAATTTATTATATTGTAATTTTTTATTAATAAAATTATAAATCATTTTTAAAATAAAAAATCATACTATGTATATCACATTAAAATATATAAAAATATATGACATAATAATAACTATAAATTATGAGCCATTTTATCATATAAATTAAAATAATGATTTTATAGTCATTTAGATTTAATTAATAAGCACATAGAAATTACAATAAACCTGGAATATAACAAGATTCTTAATCATGAATATTCATCCACTTTGCCATGGATATTATTAATTTGTGAGTAAGCTTTGTTACAATATCCTAGGCCAATACTATGGCTTTTTTTTTCCAACAAAGAAAAAACTAACAAGTTTTCTATTAAAATAAAGAAAATTGTTTACCTAAGTTAGATAGAGCTAATTAGCAGAACATGGATTGTAACTATAGAAAATCTGCATTGTTTGAACATCACTCAAAGTATGCAAGTATCATATACTATATGACAAAGATGAGACAAAATATTTCCCTTTTGGAGATGTGCCACATGATTTTATAAGAAGAAACCTAAGTCTTTGCCTAACAGGGTAATTAAACACCAAGTCCATCTAGCATTACTAATATAAAATCAACATATTGAGATATTTCTCGAGCTTTGTAGAGAACTTTGAAAGATAATTTTGTAGTGAATTTCATCCATTCGATATCGGTGTTCTTGATTTGAAAGAACATCAACAACTAAATTTTGATCCCTGTAAATGTGAGCTCTTTAAACCATCCTTTTAGCTCCTTTATCATGCACATACAATTGCATAAAAATGGAGGGGTGAAAGTTGAACAAAGTTTAGTTGGAGCCATCTTGCACAAAATGAAAGACCCCATAGTGCTATAACTTATGTCCAGGTATTTGCTCCTGAACTACAATGTCAATTGAGATGTATATACAAATCTCCAGAAAAGACAATTTGTGCTATGCTTTCACTTTCTTCTAATTTTGCAGCAATGTCAAAAAAACTTGTAGGGAATTTGCCCACTCAATTAATGATTTCAAAGTTCTTGTGATGCATTTTTTGTGGTGTAGGGCTATATTCATTGAAAAAAGCACAAATGTTATAGCTAATCATGTTCATATCACAAGGCATAATGATGTAGGTCTACAAGCAGAGAAAGTTGTAGGCCTCAAAGTCTTTGGATTGAATGCGATGAACTTTGCATTTATAGCCCTAGATGTTTTTTGATATTGTCTCGACTCTTGAACCCTCTGTAGCAATTCATTACCCATAATTTCAAAGAATGGGAAAAATCTTAATAGTCCAACCATCTAGTCCAAGGCACTTGTCTTTGGCAAAGGACTTAAAGACTATAAAAACCTCATGAATCGTGATCGACCCTCTGACAATTGCATCATCCTTTGTCAAGAAAATTTGAGGGAAACATTGTACGCATTTCAATTGATTTTCTAAGTCCACCACTGGACGTGCCCAATAGAAGTCCCCAAAGAATCAGGTAGCCTCCTTGTGGATTCCTTCCAATTTATAAATATTTTGACTTGTGCCATCTGTGATATCCCAAATAGTATTTTGACTCTTGCATTGAGAAGCAAAATGATAGAAGAATGTCATGTTTTTATCTTCGGCCTCTATCCAGATTGCGCGATTCTTGAGGAGCCATTCTTCCTCTTGCAATTTCATGATTTTTCTCTTGCGAGTTTCCAATTCCATAATTTGTGTATGTTTTTCCAAAGAAAGGAAATCTATATTAGAGGGACCATTTAGACGAAACATAGCCTTATCAATTTCCACCCACTCTTGTTGAAGATCTTGTGTTTTGTTTTGTTCCCAATATCTCACCACTTTTTTTAAAGTCTATACCTTTAAGGCAACCACCTCCATCTAGGACAATCCCTGAACATGAGACACCTTTTTCCATATTTTGATAGCCAATTGTTGAAATTTCGGTTCATGAATCCAAAAATGATTAAACTTGAAAGGGAGACCACACCAAATTTGATATGTCGACTATTCAATAATGATTGGAGCATGAACGGACAAGATTGTTGAAGATATCCATGATCTCATGTAATCAAACTTTTCCAAAAGATTTTCATGTACAAGAAAACAATCTAACCTCTTGGCGATCTTCTTCGAACCTATGCGACCATTATGCCATGTCAGAGAGTGGACCAGGAAGAATATCCATGAGGTTGTTTGCTGCAAAGAGCTCCTAAAAATAGGATCCCATGGGATCTAACTTACATCTATCCCCCAACATTCAGCCCCAGAAACGATGAGATTTAAAACCCTGGCCTAAAGCACTGAGCCTATCTTCAAAATGCCACAAGCATCCATCCTTTGCTAGATTTCCCTTATGCCATTTTATGATGCATAAATATTGAGAATGTGGAATTGGTGGGATGACCCCCTTGTAAAATCGGTTGATAGTATACCTGTAAAAGAATTGAATGCAGAGAAATCAACTAATTCAATATCCCAGAGTGCAACCATACTGCCTAATAAACACAAAGCATCCGTTGCAATAGCCTTCCAACAAGGGCATAATTTCAAAAAATAATGCAGAGCTTTGTCCCTGGAGACCATGGATTCTTGAATAAGAATAATTGTTGGGCATACTATTTTGATCAAATGTTTAAGGGAAATTTGCTTAGAGGCATTCCCTGACCCTACGAGGATAAGAGAAATAATCTTCATGATGTTCCATGAATAAAGTCGCATAACTAGCGTTTCTCGCCGCTTAGTTTAATTAATGAATTTTGAAAAATATGAACTAGCTTTCACATTTGAACAAAACACGTCAAGCCCTTATGTAGTAAGTAAATGTGAAAGGGGATGCTTCATATAGAGAAGGAAAAACAAGTTTTTTTTTTTCTAAAAAAAATACTTCTAAAACTTTACGGTATTTAAATCATTGTATTACTTAACTAATTTTGTTGAATTGTAGGCATTAAATTATGTACATTCTAAACTTTTATGACTTTCATAATAAACTTTATTTGGCTATGTTATTTTTTTAAAATTTTATGAGGACATCAAAATTAGGATTTTAGTTGGATTGGATTTAATGAATAATAATTGCTCTCGATGGGTACTAAGGTGATTTCAAAATTTTTTTATACATTTATAACAAAAATCAAAATAATAGTTTATTAAGTTAATCAAATACATGTGAGAGATAATTATAATATAATGATGATGTTGATCATTATATTATTCAATTTGTTCAACCTATGTAATGAATTTTGAGATATTTATTTGTTGTAGTATTTTAAAAAATATTAAAATTAAATTAATATTTTATAAATATAAATTAATATTAATATTATAAATATTATTATATGTTTTCATATTAAATTAATATTTATAACATAATAAGGCTATAAATTAAATCAACATTTATAAAAATTTAGTGTATATTAATTTAATTCTAAATAATAATGAAATAAAACTATGAAATAATAATTCATATTCATATTATATAATGAAAAATAAAATTCAAATTCTTAGATTTATTTATATCCGTATAATTGTATAAAACTTATATTAAGATTCAAATTAACAGAGTCTCGATATTCTTAATTTAATTCCAAAGACAATCCCAGGGAACAGTAAAGCTTCATAGGGTCTTTCTGTCCAGGTGCAGGTAGTCCGCATCTTCACAGACATGTCTATTTCACCGAGTCTCTCTCCGAGATAGTGTCCAGATCGTTACGCCTTTCGTGCGGGTCGGAACTTACCCGACAAGGAATTTCGCTACCTTAGGACTGTTATAGTTACGGCCGCCGTTCACCGGGGCTTCGGTCGCTGGCTTCCCCGTCATCAGGTCACCAACTTCCTTAACCTTCCGGCACTGGGCAGGCGTCAGCCCCCATACATGATCTTACGACTTTGCGGAGACCTGTGTTTTTGGTAAACAGTCGCCCGGGCCTGGTCACTGCGACCTCCTGAGGAGGCACCCCTTCTCCCGAAGTTACGGGGCTATTTTGCCGAGTTCCTTAGAGAGAGTTGTCTCGCGCCCCTTGGTATTCTCTACCTACCTACCTGTGTCGGTTTCGGGTACAGTACCCATTTGTTGAAGGTCGTTTGAGCTTTTCCTAGGAGTATGGCATGGGTTACTTCAGCGCTGTAGCGCTTAGTACTCGGACATTGGCTCTCTACTCAAGTTCCAAGTGAAATTGAGTATTCCTTTATGTTATGATTCTACAACATAGATATGGAATTATTGAGCAGTCTCCTCCCTTTCGATCAATCCTTTTCTTTTTGAAAGACCTTCAATTAGGGATTTACTTGTCTTTATCTCGTTCCATTTGATCCTTTAGGTTCCTGCTTGCTTTGCTTTACTTCGATGGTTACAATACTATTGATCGAAGCATATGTGCGATGAATAGACTCCTATAGCCATATCTTCGGTCCAGAATACCTCTATTCAGGGCTAACCCAAATAAAAGAGAATGAATTTAAAATTCCATTATCTGAAAGAAGTGTTTTCACGAAGTTCAATTAGCAATTTGATACATAATATCTAAACCCTGGACTAATTCCTCTTTCTCAGCATCTTGAAAAGATGCTTATAATTCTGAGCTTCATGCTACTCCTCTGGAGGGTCATGTCAGAGCTAAAGGCATCCCAATGAGATTTAATAGGATGACAGTTCCTGATTACGGATCTGTATGATCGGAACTTGTGATCAAGTCACACATCGCAGTATACTGGACCTTCTAATTCTTTCCGAGTTTTAGCTAATAGATTCGCAATATAACTGGGAAGGCGTTTCAAATACCATACGTGAACCACCGGACATGCCAGTTTAATGTATCCCATTTGATATCTTCGAATTCGAGAATCAACGAATTCAACTCCACATTGTGTGCAAAATTTTGCATCTATCTTCTCATTTCCAATCGCTGGAGGATTTCCACAAGAACAAACTCTACTTTTGATAGGTCCAAAGATTCTTTCACAAAACGATCCATCTCTTTCTGGTTTATTAGTTTCATAATGTAGAGTATGAGGTTTAGTCACCTGTCCAACTATCTCACCATTAGGTAAAATTTTTTCGGACCAAGCACAAATATGTTCGGGAGAAGCTAATCCAATTCGAAGTTGTTGATGTTTATTCTGGTCAATCATAAAAGATCTCAATTTATTGTGATCAAACTTCCTCTCTATCTATCTGAAAGTTTTTCTCAGATATAATAGCATGATTCAATTCTAGAGCTAAAGATCGTAATTCTCGAATGAGCAATCGGAAAGATTCTGGAGCAGTGTCAGGTTTAGGTATTGGCCCTCCAGTGATAATGACACCAAGTACTTCATTACGAGTTCTAATATGGTCAGATTTGAGAGTAAGCATCTCTTGTAAAATATAAGCAACACCAAAACCTTCTAGAGCCCAAACTTCCATTTCTCCTATTCGTTGCCCCCCTCGTTTGGATTTTCCTCTAAGAGGTTGTTGTGTAACCCGTGCATAAGGTCCACTTGAACGTGCATGTATTTTCTCATCAACTTGATGACTCAATTTCGACATATAAGCTTTTCAAATTAACATAGTCATAATAAATTTATTTGTTAAATCTACAAAAATTAGGATGATTTGTTACCTAGAATAATCCTTTGTTTTTATGGATTTTGCATTAATGCTGCCTTGTACCAAGTTACGTAGAATAGCCCTTAGTTTTTATGGATTAATAGTCAGATAGCAGAGTCTATAGTAATGCATAGTTGTGTGCTCTAGATGTTAAACTTAACATACAATTAAATAGTTTGAAAAATTTAAGTACATTTCCCAAAATTGCTTCACATAGATTCAACAGTATGAAAGAGATCTAGCATGGTGCAATCATAAACTCACAAATTATCTTTCACATTCGATGCAATTATAAACTTACAATAAAATCTTTCACGTTTTTTGAGTAAAACTTTATTTATGAATTCACAAGTTATGCGCTAACGTACAAGCTATAGGCAAAAGTACTAAATTCAATTAATTATTCTCTCGGAAATAAAAGAGTTATATTCGAATGTGTAATACGTTTTATATATATTCATTCAAATTCATAGAGTTTTTCACTGATTCAAAGTTTATTATTAAAAAAAACAATCAAAGAAAGCACAAATATCTAGTAGTGGAGGATAGATATGTTTCGTGGAATCAAGTTTGGATAAGGCTTGAAATGTACTTCCAATTTATGTCGGATTGAAGAAGCTGGGAAAGGTTAAGAATTGCTGAAACTAAGGAAAATTTTAGATTCGGCCTTTGGATTCTGCATGTAGTTCTTGTTATTTTCCATTGAAATTATTGCTCAGCAAGATATTTGAATCTCTAAAACAAATCTACATGTTTGAACATGAAATTTAAGAGGTTAGAGTTCTACACGTTTGAACATGAAATTTAAGAGGTTAGAGTTCATAATATTGTGTTGGCCATTAATTAATTAAATTTTGAAGTAGGGGGATTTCTAGATATGGATAACAAATCACACAACCCAAAACAATATCAAATGCATAAATGTAAATGTACAAAGTATTACTTAATTAATTGAATTTTGAGGTAGGGGGATTTCTAGGCATTGATAACAAATCACACAACGATATCAGATGCATAAATGTAAATATATAAGTTATCACTGACTCAAATTAAATAGTCAGTAAATGATTAAAAACAACGAAATACGAGCATTGGATTGTATAGTGGTCCATTGCCAGAGGATCAGATGCATAAATGTAAATATATAAGTTATCACTGACTCAAATTAAAATAGTCAGTAAATGATTAAAAACAACGAAATACGAGCATTGGATTGTATAGTGGTCCATTGCCAGAGGAGTAGTACAAATTATAATACAAATTAAATCAGTAATGATTATATAATAAGATATAAGCCAAGGACCAATAAAATTTAAGATAAATATAAAAAAAATAAATTGAATTATTTTGTCAATGTTTATTTTAGAGTTAATGGTTTAATTTTTAGTCAACCCGGCAAATAATTCGAATGCGTAACACTGCCTGCACCAGGATAATAACAGGCTTGTTTTCTCCGGGGGCCTGATGATGGTGAATCTTGAATTGAAACATCAAGTAAATCTAATCGTCCACAAAATCAATGGATTTTTTCATCGAAGCCTCTTCACCCATGGGAGACGCTTTGAAATGACCTCAGTGATATTATTCGTTGAATTCAGACTAATGGAGATGGTTGGGAAACATAATTCAAGTGGATGGAGAGAGGTACCAAATCCAGAGATCGATTCTTGCATAGGAAATCTACGTCACTCCCTACAGAGTTTGTGGGAGGAGGGTGGAGGGGTGGATTGGGTTCCTTGGAAAGAACCAAATTGAAGGGATAGAGGATTCATGGTCAGGGGGAATCAACTGAAGGGTCCGCACCATCCCTGGCCCCGTCAGGCATAGAAAGATCCTCGGTAGAGGAAACAGGTGCTAAATTAGGCAAGGTTTGGAAAATGGTAGATGTTCTAATCGACTGAGTGTGAACAATCAGATTAATACACACGAAAGGGGAAAAGCTTCTAAACATTTTCAGGAGAAAAAGCTGTATATATTGTATTATATAAGTAAAAAATAAATAAATTTCGGTACATGTTGAGATTTTAGTATATAGACAGATCAGCTGAGTCTTTTCAGCGAGATAGCAATATAGAGAGATACAACATTATACTGGACAAAACTGCTTTCGAAGTCCCATAAATATTCTAAGACAGTAGAAAAAGCAGCTAGATAGTTCCTTTTGATAGGAAATCAGATTGAAGGCAAAAACAAAAAAGAAAAACATACCAGATGTATCAGATGTATGGACACTATATGCTGGGCATTTTAAAAGGATGTGGGCAGAATGTAATAGAATCCACAGAAATACACAGGTGCCACATACCTGGAGAGGATTGCAAACCTTTTTTAGAAAGTTCATCTGCCTCTAAATTTTACAGGCGCTTGGCGCTCGCTTGATGTGTATAGGGAAGTGAGATGGATTCCAGAAAACAGCAATTCTGTTTATCCATCCCATAAGAGAGTCACTATTTATTGAAAGTTTCTAAACATATCATCTTATAATTTATGAGATTGTAAATTAACGCAATTAGGATCACTACCATCGGAAATAGAAGATGGATAGACAGGAATTTGTAGAATGTGTAACTGTAGTAGAGAAATGCACCCCTCCTTCTTTAGGATCATATCCTGTGACAACATGAGAATCTTCATGATCGGGAATTGTCTGACCCACATCCTCGAAACTCTACATGCATTTGCGGCCACCGAAACTCCTATGGAATCTTTCAGGACATGCCTCGTCTGATGGCATCCAAGGCATCGAAAAGGGACACTCCAATAGTCGATCCTTTAACGGAATGATGTAGACACTGCATTGTGGAATCTTTGAAATGGTGGAGCATTTAGAAATCTATATGGAGAATCATCTCCTTTTTTTTCTGGAGAAATAAGTACATTTTTCAGAATTCCACAGAAGAATTTTTTATGGTTTTTGAAAGAACCATCACTAATCTTTCCATACACACCACACAAGCCACATGCTCGAGAATCATACAACTCAAGCAAACCGAACTACAGATGGAATATCTAATGGGTTTCTTTGATGGGGCTGCGCAAAGGAAAACATGTGGCTGTGGTTTTTGGATAGCAATTTCAACTGATATGTCTTACAGGGTTTACTAGAATGGGGGTAGGGGCACCAACACCAGGGCTGAAGCTATGGCTCTATGGGGCCTCCTTTGGTTCCATAATTTCCTTGGCATTCCTCACATTCATATTTATGGTGATTCCAAGATCATCATTGAACATGTCAAAGGCAAAGCAACCATTAACAATCCCTTCTCCTATGGAAACAACACAACGACTCCGCAATATACCATATAGGCAGAGAACAGAACAAGAAAGCTGATGGACTATCGAAGAAGGGACTGCACGGTAAGGTTGGTAATATGCATATGGAGATATCATGGGAACAAAATGTTTTTGAAGTGGGAGAATTTCCATTTCCATGGTAACTTCTTTTCTTCTCCACTTTTTTTTGTAAATTTTTGTATGATGAACTAGTTTATCTTCATCAGCTTTCCCTCTAGAATGGATGAATAGACATGCTGATTGCCCACTTGCCTGGATAGACGGTATGGGTCCATTATTGGACCCTGTACTGATGATTATATCTTTGCCTACTATTTATTTTCTTGGAACAATACTGGGCTGATGGACTGTATGTTTTTTTTGTAGTTTATTAGATCTGATATTTTCTGGTGGGGATGCATGATATGCTCACCCAGATGGCCTGGATTATGAAAAACATATTCTATATACTTGAACATATGATATAATATTATTCGTTCTGAAAAAAAAAGCCTCTAATCTTTTTTTTTTTTTTTAATCTAACCCATGCAACCCTTTTATCCATACATGTAAGCATTTTTTTTTCCCAAAAAAATACTCTTTCCAATTGAATTTCCGATCACCATAATGGCTGACCTAGTCCATAATTCTAGGGGCAACCCTGGAAGTTTGACCCATACCTAGCGGCGGCAGGGGACTTTCGTCAAAGGATTGAAACTAGGCTTAGAAAGCTTCAACCACTTATCCATGGCCTTAGAAGAATTTTATCAGAGTCCTTATTGTGCAAGAAGTGGAAACAAAACCATTATTTTCCGCGTATCACAATACCATGACTTATCAATACCACATGGTCAAAAATCATAACTTATTTCACAATCAAAATATTTTTTATATATATATTTTTTATTTTTATTTAATTTTATTACATTTCTAATTTAAATCTAAAAGCAAAAAGGTTATAATTACCTTTGAGATATATTTAAACTCTCATCCTTACTACTAAAATATTTCATAGATATTCTATAGTGATTAAATCAAGGTTTTAATAATAATTTTTATTTATTTATTTATTTATTTTAAATATAATATAAAATAATATTAAATCCATTTTAACTAAGGATCCACTAAGTTACAAGAGTAATCAATTTTTTCAAGGTGTAAATCTTTCTTCAAATTTTGGACTCAAAAAAAAGTTTGAATTTTGAGAGATTTATTCCCTCTCCGTACTTGGTAAATTTGAAATTAAAATGGATCTATGTTGATTTTAAGACAATTTTAAGATAACGAAACTAAATAACGAAACTTATCCTATATTTTGTTGTAGAGAACAATAATGTAATGCTTCAATTTTGTTGTAGAAAAAATAATATGATGCTTGTATTTTGTTGTAAAGAACAATAATGTAATGTTTAAATTCTGTTGTATGGAAAAATAATATAATGTTTAAATTAAAGAATTTAATCATTTAGGTCATGCTACTGAAGAATTTAATAATGGGTGGAAGCAATGATATTCTCATTAAGAAAGGTTAATTTGATAATGTAATGCTTAAATTTTGTTGTAGAAAAAAAATACGATGCGTATTTTGTGGTAGAGAACAATAATGTAATGTTTAAATTTTGTTGTATGGAAAAATAATATAATGTTTAAATTAAGGAATTTAATCACTTAGGTAATGCTATTGAAGAATTTAATAATGGGTGGAAGCAATGATATTCTCATTAAGTACAAAAAAAAATGATATTCTCATTAAGAAAGGTTAATTTGATTTTAGGCTAACTTGATTCTATTTTTGGGTTAATAATTTATTTATTGTGCTTTTATATGTCATTAATATGACATCCACAATCAATCATATCCTACATGAGAGATCTAATCATGTCTTACATGAGAGATCTAACGTTTCAAGTATTTATTGAAATTATTTATTATATACTTGATGCACCCCTTTTCATTTTATTTGGGAGAAAACAAATTTGTGGCTGCATGATCACTACCAACTCACCCTTAGTGACTTTTATATTAATATGATTATGTTAGGGGTCTTTCATTTCCCCTCAATTCAACTTTATTTGATATTGTTAAAGTTGTTAAAATAAGTTTTACTCTCCAAATAAATTGATAAAGTCTGGTTACCTATCTATTATTATAGGAATATCCATGTAAACCAAAATGGAATTAAAATTCCATCGATACCTAGAGTTATAGATCATAGCTAGACATGCAGCCATGATAACTATTAAAAAAACATGGTGGAGAGATGCTCATGTATGTGATTTTTTTCCTTAAGTTATGTTAATCATGGATTTTAATATTTTAATTTGTGTGTTTAGATTAAGGTGTTCAACTTGTGTGCATAAACCTTGTATTTGGACATAGTATTAATGCTTTTTTAAATTGTGACTCTTTCATACACTGAGATCAGAATTGGTCTCAATGTATTGAAGGCACAAAGTGTGCATGCTTCCCCCTCAAGAAAAATCGTAACTTTCATTATGTGAAATAGGGAAAATTATATGCTGTAGATGCATAAGGCATATCAAAATTGGTTGTTTGTTCACTCAACAAACATATGATACCACTGTGTATGAGTCTGTCAAAAAAATGCACTATAACTGATCTAGAAATTCAAAAACTGCATAAATATGTCACTTTCCAACGTGCATAGTAAAGTTGTAGTACTATCAGTATCAAATGTCACACACTGTAACTATATACAGATAAAAAAATAAGTGTTGTAAAATCATTTAGTATCAATGTCTGACTGTAGTGGGTCCATAAAGGGGTGATGATAATATTGATAATGTGCATCTCCATTGTGTTCATTGATCATCAATGTCCCACGTACCTATTGCGCGCCCACCTTGGATAGTGTTGGAGAAAATGTAACTAGGTTTGGTCTTCATAAATGTAATTTTGATATTTGTACTTATTCAAGAAAAGAAAAATTATTTTTGTATTATTTGTCAATGAGTTTATTGCTCATTGAAAATAGGTTAAGTACATTTTGAAGTTCTTCTAGAGAGTCAAAGTCAAAATGTAATTATGAAAAGACCCTTTACGGGCATGTTACATCATGTAAGTCATTATACAAGGTCAAGGAAATAACTCCAAGCATGTTCAAATCCTCTCCTAGCACCAACGAAGTCTACAAGCTGCAAAAACGACGAATAAATGTTGAAATATAATGCAACTACAAGTCGGCTTTAGGGACAGTCATGTCAGCTTCAAGGAGGAGGGAAAAAACTCTATAAATAGACGCTGTCCACTCCTCATTTGGACACAATCATGTCTCTGAAATCTGCAATCAAGGAGGATGAAGTAAGACGAAGAAAAATGTGAGAAAGAGGGCTACAAGGACAACGTAGGAAGGAAACAAAACAGAAAAGGGAAAAAGGTGAAATCTAAAGCTGCTACAACCACACGTGTGAAGAATTCAAGGACAGATCTGTAGCCAGAACAACAACAAGGTTGCAATGGTATTTTCTTTATGGTTTGGGCTAACAAATAGGTCAACAAAAGTCTCCTACTCCAGCATTGAAGGTGGGCTCACAAGCGAAGGAAGGAGGGACAAATTTGAAGAAAAAAAAGGACTCTTTCTAGGGTTAGAAACAATCACACATGCGAGGTGCTGGAAGGGTTTGACTGCTATTTAGGCCAGTAGCATAAGCAACCTCCTTCAGTTGTGTATTAAGGTCCACAAGGTATCCAAGGAAAGGTGAAGAAAGATCTCTTTATAGCAAAGAAGAGAAGCCCTAATATTCTAGGGTTTCCTAACCTAGAAGATAAAGTGTTGGAAGACAAAGTGCTAGAAGTGATAATGCAGAAAGAGGAAGGATTTGACTCATGCATGGAGGACATCCTATTCAAGGGTCTAGGGTTTGGCAGTTGTTCTAATAAGAAGCTTCAATAAGAGAAAAATTACAAAGGGTTTCCCTCTCAAGAGTGGAGAGGGTTTGTCCCTGACAAAGAGCCAAATTTGTGTTCTTGTTATTTTGTTTTTGGTAGCATTTTGATGAAGCACACACATATGCACTGATAATAATAATAAGAAGAAGTATAAGCTAACTAATAAAAGTAAAAAGACTTCACAAATTGTTATCAAGTCTCGAAGAATCATCACATCACTACTTTGCCCTATATTCTCTAACATGGTATCAAAGGAAAGGTGGCACGTCAAGGAAAGGGAAACTCACGAACACTCAAGCATCTACAAAGTTGAAGCATCAAGCTTAGAAGGCTCAACCACCTCACGAACAATAAGGGTCTACAACTCATCATTCATCAAGGAAGGCTACAAAGCTAGAAGAAGAGCCTTATATAAAGGCACCTATCAAAGAAGAGAATATCCATATGAAGCTACAAGTCTTCAAGCACACCTCATCACCAAGCAAGTCCACTTGAAGGCAACTTGAAGGACATCAAGATTTAGGGAAGACAAGCCATCAAGCTTTCAAGGAGGAAGCAAATCCATCAAATCTCAAAATATGTCAAGTAAGTATATGTTCCCTTCTTAATATACATCAATGTCTTTTTGCAAGGAAAGCAATAGATTGGTAGGCACCAATAACTTTCTTGCATGGAAGAAGATGACTGATCTACTTCTTAAGGAAAATGAGCTCCTAGAATATGTCAAGGGGAACATCACTGTTCCTGCTAAGGAACAGACTCAAGCCTTAGCCAAGTACAATAAGGATGATACAAGAGCTCAAAGGATTCTGATAGATCAGTCAAGGACTCTCTCATTCCCTATGTCTCCAAGTTTGAGACATCAAAAGAAATTTACGATAAGCTAATAGAGCTATTCACAGTGTCCACCACAGGAAAAGTATTATCTCTGAGGAATGAATTATACAAGATGAAGATAACAAAGAAAGAAATAGCTCCCTACTTCATGAAAATCTCGTAGATGAGAGATCAAATTCAAGAGCTTGGGGAAGTCACGTCTAACAGAGAGATGACAACTATTGTACTCAATGCTCTACCTAAGGAGTGGGGAAACTTCACATCAAGAATTTATGCCAAGAAGGAAGAAACCACTCTCAGTGGTATGTGGTCTCTATGCAAAACAAAGGAGACTAGACTTAAGGTGAAAGAAGTTGTGGGATCGAAGGAGTAATAATTTTCTACCATGCCCAAAATAAAGGGTAAATTTGGCAAGTTTGGTCCACAAACAACAAACAACGAAGACATGTCCAAGATCCAATGTTTTGGATGCCAAGAATATGGACACTACAAAAGGAATTGTCCCAAGCTTAAGAAGGACAACAACAACAAGAGAAAGAGAGAAGAAGCTCATATAACTCAAGAGGTGGAAGAGGAAGGAAAGAAGAAAAAGAAGGAAGATCCTCCAGATCTCTACTATGACTAGGTCAAACTATTTCCTTATAGACTTCTTTCAAAGTTTTGAGTATAGGAGCATGTAGGAATAAATTAATTTTCATGGCTAGAATTACTCTCTAGAATCTAGCAGCATGATGTACATGGAGTTATAGACACTCATGTAGATGTAGCATTTATGAGAAGAACAAAAATGCATAAGTAGAAATATCTTATAGAATATATGAGCATGGAAAACATATCTCAAAGATATTCATGTAGAAGGAGCATACCTAGAATAGGACCTCATATATGATGGAAGAAAACTTGATCATGACAAGAATCTTAGAAGACCTAAATCATCAAAGGTAGGAAACATTTGCAAGGCGAGGATCATTAAGATCCTATGATGGAATCTTCAAGAGAAGGTTCGTGAACTAAGGCAAATGTCTCATTGGGAATCCCACTCATGGGAATCAAGAAAATGGATGATATGTAGGCAGGCTAAGACAAAGCAAGAAGGGCTACACCAAAGAATGATCAAGGAGGATCAAGATGAGGTATGTATGCACCAAAGTTTAAGTCATGTCATCATTTGTATATTATTGAGTCATGGGTATAGTTCTATGACATGATCAAGCATGAAAGGATATCTTTCACCAAGAACATGCTCGAAGGCATGTACCACGATGCAATGAAGGTCAACAAAAGAACATGCTCACATAAGGAGCATAAGATTGTTGACTAAGAAGCAAGAAGAAATGCTGGCATGTCCAAAAAGAAAGGGATGAAGGAATGCTTCCACAAGAAGCATTAGGTGGTTGACTAATCTATCGGAAAAGAAGCAAATGAAGAAAGAGATCAAGCATGTGAAGAACACCATGATCACCGAGAATCACTATCTGACAAAATGCCTTGAACTATATCTCCTGAAAGAAGGCATGATAACTCTGATGAAGGAAGAAAGGACCCTTGACACCTATGAAGGCCTTGGAGATATAAAAGGAGCAGATAATTGATTATACTCTATGAAGATGTCGTGATGAAGAATCCATTCAAAAAAAGTAAAAGAAATGTTGAAGAAATATAAGGATGAAGTCATGATGGGCTACCAGGTCAAAGCATGGAACCTAGCAAGTACGATGGAGTATCCATGTGTAGAAATTTTGAATAATATGACACTTATTCACAGAGATTATCCCGATTATACACTATTGCAGAATACATGCATAATACATAACCTCCTCTATGTTGATCATCAATTTAGCAGCATTAAAAACAATGAAACATCAATCACATGCACACATTAATACAGTATGTAACCCGGGGAAAGCATACAGCTGAAAACCCCACACTATCTGTATATTATAATGATAGAGAACATGTAACAATACATAGTACAATACTCCTCACAAGTACTCAGTACTATCTCCACCTATTACACACAAACTAGCTCAGATTTGAAGCCTCAAATCTCATCCACTGTTTTCCTGCCTCCACTGCACAATCCTGCAAGAGAATCAATCACTCTGTGAATACAAATTCCCTTGGTTATACTACGCAAGCCTCATGGGCAATCTCCATCCATGCATGTGCAAATCTCATGCACAACTATAGTCACAACTGATAGCAATCTCAAACTCTAACACTTGTCTCCACTGAACTGTACATGCACTGAGTTAACTGATGTATTCTTTAGTTGCTTTATGAATTAATAACTAGTGAATTAATTAATAATTAATTCACACAACTCATCACTAGTGTATTCTTTAGTTAGACTAAAATACAACTAGTTTAACCAAGTCAAACTGAACACAACTCCATCAACTCCACAATCAACTCCACCAAACTCAACCACATGAGTTCTAACTGAAGTCCTGCATGCAATAGCTCAACTGACCCACAAGGAAAGCGTATTTCCTTCTGATAGCTGCATGTGCCACATCTGTAGCTCAAACTGAAGTGCTCCAAGAGGATAAGATAATGTTTATAGTCCAAATATTATTATGAGACAATAATATTCGACTGTTCTATTTTTAGCCTGGCAGTCTAAAAATAGAAATCGCCCATATGTCTAAAAATAGAAGTCCATCTATTTTTACCAACATGACCAATCATCCACAAATAGCATCCTGCAACTCATAGACCATGATCCATATGTCTAAAAATAGACTTTGCGCCAAAAATAACCTGCGGGCCCACTTAGTGAAGGCGACTTCTTTCCACTAAGCTCCATCATCTTGTTGCATTCTCAACACTCCCTCTCAACAAGATATGGATTATCAGCAACCCCTATCTTGCCTCGGTGGTATTCGAATTTTCTCCTGGTGAGCGCCTTCGTCAAGATATTAGCATCCTAATCCTCCGTTGGAATGTATGAAAGTAACATGACTCTTCGCTGCACACAATCTCTGATATGATGGTACCTGATGTCAATGTGCTTAGATCTATCATGAAATACTAGATTAGCCGAGAGTTTAATGCAACTCTGGTTATCACAATAAATCACTGTAGGCTCCAAGTGAGAACCGAACAACCCAACCAAGATCTTCCTCATCCATATAGCCTCGCATGCAGCCAAACTTGCTACCATATACTCGGCCTTTGCTGAACTGAGTGCCACGGATCTCTGCTTCCTATTGTACCAAGAAACTGTTGTCGACCCGATACTGAAGACCCCTCCAGATGTGCTCTTTCTGTCCGTTGGGCTCCCTGCCCAATCTACATCCATGAAGCCATATAGCTTCACCTCATCCTCCTGTCTGTACCACAATCCATATCCTGATGTGCCTATGAGATAACGCAATACATGCTTGCCTGCCTTCCAGAAGAGCTTGGTTGGCTTAACCATAGCTTGTGAAAGCTAGTTAATAGCATAGCATATATCGGGTCGTGTATTGACCAGATACATAAGCGACCCCACCAACTGTCGATAAACAGTGGCATCCACTACTTCTGCTGAAGTAGCATCCTCCTTCATCCAACCTCCAGGAAGAGGAGTATCAACAGGCTTGCAGCCATGCATGTTGAACTTCTCTAGTATCTCCCGAGCATACTTACCCTGAGAAACAAATAGTCCATCACTGCGCTGCCAAATTTCCAACCCTAGGAAATAATGAAGGAGGCCCAAGTCCTTCATCTCAAACTCCTTAGCAAGATCATCCTTGCATGAAAGTATCAATAGCTCATCACCCATTAGAATCAAATCATCTACATAAAGTACAATGATAACCAACTTACCCTCCACCACAATCTGGTATAGGTTAGGATCTGCCTCACTCTTGGAGAATCCAAGTCCGGTGAAATAAATGTCTATCTGTGTGTACCAAGCACGTGGTGCTTGTTTCAACCCATACAACGCTCTCTTGAGCCTGCACACATGCGACTCGCTGCTGAAGATCTCGAAACCTTCGGGCTGCTCAATGTACACCTCCTCCTCAATGACTCCGTTGAGGAACACAGTCTTCACATCCATTTGATGAATGTGCCACCCCATCTGCGCTGAGAGAGCAAGAATCGTCCATATGGAAGAATACCTTGCGACAGGTGCAAAGGTCTCCCCATAATCGATCCCTTCTATCTGTGAAAAGCCTCAGGCAACAAATCTTGCCTTGTACTTCTCCACACTCCCGTCAGCTGCCTGCTTAACTTTGTAGATCCATCTCGAACCCACCACTGATTTCCCTTCCGGTCTTGGGACAATCTCCCATGCACTGTTTCTGACAATCGAATCATACTCTTCCACCATGGCATTTACCCATGCGGGATCCTCCATAGCGTCCTCAAAAGAGGATGGCTCAGTCACAACACATTTGCTCACAAGAGCCATGTATCTAGTGTACCGATCAGGTGACTATCTCTGTCTACGTTGAGCTGTAGGTGGTCCTACAACCTTCTCTTCATCTTGAGCCAGTCGCTCAGCTTCTGTCAAGTGCTTTCTCCCTCTGATGGTTGGCGCTGCATGAGTGGTCTCTTCCACTCCATGAACTTCGTCCTGTGGCTGATCCACGTCTTGAAGCTCATCCTTAGGAACTAATAGCTCCTCATCTGCATGCAAGTGCGGCTCCATCTCAAGTGAACACTTCATGGCTTTCTCCTCTTGAAATTTTATATCCTGTCGCACAATAGTCTTGCCACTGTTTGGCAAATACACACGATAGTTGTGGGGCGTATCAGTGTACCCCACAAATATCCCAACCTCTGCGGTCGGCTCCAGCTTCTTCATGGCATCCTTCGTCACATGCATGTAAACATTAGTACCAAAAATCCTCAAATGAGAAATATCAGGCCTCTTACCAGAATAAGCCTCCTTGAGTGTACTCATGCCAAGAATCATGTGAGGACAACGGTTCTGCACATATACTGCAGTATTGCATGCTTCCGCCCACAAGTGAAGGGGTAGGCTCTGATCATGCAACATCACCCGTGCAGCACCCACGATCGTTCTGTTCTTCCGCTCAGCAACCCTGTTCTGTTGTGGGTTATGGGGAGCTATGAGCTCTCTTCGAATCTCTTCTGCACTGCAAAAGTCCTTGAACTCACAAAAGATGTATTCACCACCATTGTCGCTCTTAAGAGCCTTCACCTTCTTCCTCGACTCCTTCTCGACTAGTGCTTTGAACTCACATAACTTAGAGCATGGCTCGCTCTTCTTCTGCATGAAGAAGATCCAGCACTTTCGAGAGAAATCATCAACAAAGATCACATAGTACCTATTCTTTGCTGTCGAAGCAACTGAGAAAGGTCCACACACGTTTGTGTGAATTCTCTCAAGGATCGTTGTGGTGCGAATATCCTTCTCGTGAAAGGTGGCTTTCACAAACTTTCCCAAAGTACACCCCTTGCACTGATCTGACTGCGCAAGAGTGCCTTTAAGAAGCCCAGTAGTGATCTGCTGCAGTATCTTCAAGGCTCCATGGTGAAGGTGACCCAATCTCCTGTGCCACAGCTTGCCATCATCCCCGCTCACCAATCCTTCTGCCTTGCATGCCATTGCTGCGCAACCATCTACATGCAACTGATAAAGGTTCCTGACTCGAACCTTTATCTTCCGGGTTTCTCCAGTTGTCTTGCTGCGCAGGAAAGCCTTTCCCTCGCTGAAAACAACATCATATCCCTTGTCTTCTAACGTCGCCACAGAGATAAAATTCTTCTTCAATCCTGGAACATGCATCACTTCCTTCAATACGAAGGGTTTACCAGACTCCCTCTCAAAGGAAATGGTACCGATACTGGTCGCATTGTATCTACCATCATCGCCCATCTCGATGTGCACTCTAAGATCTTTCTCCTCCAGATCAGAAAACAAATCTCGATCTCCTATCATGTGAAAAGACGCACCACTGTCCAAGAACCATACTGATCCCATCACACTTGAAACCAAGCATGCGATCAATGAAAAATCAAGCTCAAACTGTGAGGCTAAGGCCTCTCTTGCTGCAGATCCAGCAGCTTGCTTGTTCTTCTTCTTCTGCGGACAATTAGTGGCATAGTGTCCGTGCTGGTGATAGTGAAAGAACTTCACCTTGGACATATCCTGCTTCTTGCCTTTTGCACCGGAATGAGAAGCTTTCTTGTTCTTCCCCTTCTTTGCTTTGGCAGCCAAAGCACAATTTTCTTCATCAGGTGCCTTTGATGAAGATCCGTCCCTGGTATTCTGCCTGATCTCCTCCTGCACAAGATCTGACCAAAGTCTCTCCCATCCTGGCAATTTCTCCCGACCATTGACAGAGTCCTGATAGGAATGCCAACTCTTCGGAAGACCAAGGAGAGCCAAGCTCACCAAGTCCTCATCATCGACAGTCACCCCCACACTTCCCAGCTCATCCCTGCACTGAGTGAACTTCATGAGATAC